>OY987265.1:31029429-31611583 GCA_963920665.1 Straminergon stramineum
GTGAGAAGCATATCGAGGTTGCTATATAGGAGATCAGATGATGTTTCTGAAAGTGTCTCGCATTTTTGTGCCCGTATTGAAGCACAGATTTGCGGGAATGAGGGCGTCAGACCTTGTACAGCAGTTTAGAACAGTTTTGTTGATAGTGAAATGGGACGATGTGGGTATAGTTCTGATTTTTTAAGCAATACAAGGAATCCAGGGACTCCAGTACCAGAGGAATATCTTGGTTTGTAACAGTAGCCAACCTAGTAGACCAGCGCTTGATTGCACTCTAGAATTGCACACTTGATACTCCATGTGAAGGCGCCTCCATTATGTTATTTTTGCGAACTCTATGGTTACGTCGCAGATTAGCTTTCATTGGGAATGTCGTCGCTGACACCCGGGAGTCTTGGTTACGCACATGTTTTGCGAGGATGCACTTGTTATATGGAGTTATGATTTCCTTGGGAGAAACGTATTGATCTCGTTTATTGAGTGTATGTGTGAATGTGGGTTTTACTTTTTACTGGTTGTTTATTTGCTTCGTTGTAATTGGCATGGGCACGTTCTATGATTTTAATAAGTGTTTGTTATTATCTCTTCAAAATAACGGAAGCGAGGTGGGTTTTTTATTATACCTCAATCCTCGCTCTTGACGGAATCCTCTTGTAGTGTGTTGTTCAACGTGCTTGTGCGTAAAAATAACAAAACAAAATCTGGGTCGATTTCTTAAAGTCAATTTTTGGTTTGATGTTCTTCAAATTTTTGTATAAGGTGTGAACATGTTTTTCTAATTGGGAATATAATTTTTTTTCTGATATTGTCCAAATGAAAAGTTATGCTACCTTGAACACTTTTCAGATAACCTTTGGTAACATGTGTTGAACACCTCTCTTATTAAATTTGGTAGGTATGTAACTTATATAATACAAGGTGCAAATGTCAAAAAATTTACCCATGTATAGTGTGAAAATCTCACTCTAGGAGTTAAGGATTGTTGGACCTATTGGGCAAGGTTGAAAAAAAACTTGTTCTTCTAATTTCAAACATTATAATCTTTCAATCTGTGTGGTCAAAGTTTCTGAAATTTTTTTCACACATTACCGTAGTAGTTTAGTATAAATTTGTATGGTTGAGTTTTGATAAAAACTTAATTATTTATTTATTTTAATCTGCTAAAAATAGCAGTATTTCACAATTTTTGCCCCAAATATGCCTCTAGGTTTTGGGGGTTAAAGTATCATGAATTTGTATCAAATATATACCATTCTTAATAAATCTTTGTTTTCATAAACAATGTCATAGGACAAAACATTTTAGTATAAAGAAATTTTTCTCCTCATTGTATATTTAGAAATGTGTTTAAAGATCTTCAAATTTAGACATTTGTAAAGTGACTATTTCAAAGTTTAATAAAAGTAAAATAAATCAAGAATAATAGAAATTTAAGTTTAGAAGCTTCATTTTGTTAAATTTTCTCAATGCGAATGAACTCATCTTGAATCCACACCTTAACTTAGTAAGGATGCTATAGACCAAAGTGGTCCAATGGATGATAAAGAATTCTCCCATGTGAGATAGAAGTGGGATTATTCATCCTTGGAATTCTGTGCAAAAAAGGGGAGGTCTTGCACAGTAGTATGACCTCCATCGAATACTTTTGTTTACTTTTAAGTGGATGATTCACATTGTTTCAAAAAAGAAGATTTCCACAGTGACCAACTTGTCTATACGGGGTTAAGTTAGGCTATTTGTTTTGTTTGTTTGTATCTTATGTTGAGATCTCCGACACCATTCATTCCCTGGTCGCATTCTTGGTACTATTGGAAAGCTCTCTATGAGTAGGGGTGTCTAGGCTTTGATTCGTGGTGTTTGGATCTTCCACAAAAATGATCTTTAATGTCAATTTTTTTATGAGTTAAAAAATTTTAAAATTACTTTTACTTTTATTTTGGTTGTGGCAATTGCAAGAAGCACCCTAGTATCAATTATAGTCCTAATAATCTGAAACAAGAAGCTATACTAAAAGTTTCTCCATGTACCATCCATACTATATCGTGCTTTATCAAATGAGTTGACTAAAATATTTTTAATGTATTTTGTAATTTGGCTTTCATTTCCCAATAAATTGTACATTCAACATGGTAATTACATCTTAGTGTATGCAAGTAAACAATTAAACATTCTCCAATTTACTAATTTGACATATTCTTGGTCGGATTTATTGGAAATGAATATTTCAGATTCTCTATTAAGGCATTCTTTGGCCATCATTGAAAAAATTATGAAAATTTGAAGAGTTAAAAATAGTTGTAACCAAGACCCTGCACTCTCCTCATTCGAGGCAAGAATATGTATAAGTTTTAGGAACGGGTAATAGTTAGTTGCAATCATCGCCAATTTGACTATGCAATATACGATGGAAGCACCCAGAACCATCAAAAATAAGCAGTTTACATTAGTCAGAGGCACCTTTTGCTGGAAAAATATTTCTGTAACATCGACAACTGAAAAGCTTGAATTTAAAAAAAGAAGAAAAAAAGAATTTTACGGATATGTCATATATTTCCTATGAATTTTCAATGTGGAAAATCCCTACACCAATCAAGCTTTTGCATAGATGGACCTAAAATCAGAACTTGACAAACTCAACATCTGAAGTCAAAATCTGGCAAATTCAACTATCAAATAATAGAAATAAATAAGGGGACAATTTTGAGACAAGGTAGACCTACACCTAAATGCAACACCAGCAGCATTTAAAGGGAACTCTCGTATGCATGAACGGGAACACGGACGCTTCGCTCTTCCAAGATTCCTACTAACTTAACTAAAAACCAACCGCATACCGACAGGCTATCCGACCTCACCACAGGTTAAACCTCGACGTGAAGAACACAAAGAGGTCAAGAAATTAATACTCTTCACAGCTAGACAAATATCCTCGAAACTAAAAATCAACTATGAAAAAAGCAAAGAATAATAAACAGCAAAACATGTGCGTAACCAAGACTCCCGGGTGTCAGCGACGACATTCCCAATGAAAGCTAATCTGCGACGTAACCATAGAGTTCGCAAAAATAACATAATGGAGGCGCCTTCACATGGAGTATCAAGTGTGCAATTCTAGAGTGCAATCAAGCGCTGGTCTACTAGGTTGGCTACTGTTACAAACCAAGATATTCCTCTGGTACTGGAGTCCCTGGATTCCTTGTATTGCTTAAAAAATCAGAACTATACCCACATCGTCCCATTTCACTATCAACAAAACTGTTCTAAACTGCTGTACAAGGTCTGACGCCCTCATTCCCGCAAATCTGTGCTTCAATACGGGCACAAAAATGCGAGACACTTTCAGAAACATCATCTGATCTCCTATATAGCAACCTCGATATGCTTCTCACTGAGCTCCATACAGACTACAGCACGTTCGACTTCCGAGGCAAACCAGAGATGCCAAACGTCGCGGAAATCTCCTCTGCCTTCGCACTTCACATGTATCAAAAACTGTGCGAAGCCATCATCTCTCGATACACCATGTCTATGAAACTGTCGCTCTGCACCACAACCACACTTTCGAATTACACTTCCACTCTAAGAAACCACAAAATCATCACTCCCCTGCACAAAAAACAACTTGATCCCAAACGATGAACTTCCTCCATGAACATAACAATGCGTCGAGCGAAACCACCCAAAACAAGTTTCCCCTCGCAACAATCGCACCAGCCCCACACACCGGAAACACACTGGCCCTATCCCCCAAAGTGAATAATAATACCATTCAACGGAGCACAACATGTACCTTCGCCAGGCGAATCAGCGCTTCTCGAACTCCATCCCTCGTTATTGGCCCGCTGTGCTGCATGGCCGGAGCAAGCGAAAGCGGCGGATTCGGAGGAGGGAACGGCTGCAGCAACGGAGTCCCATGCGAAGGTTGCATCGAGGTTGTGGAAGGAACGAGGGGCACGTTTGGGGCACTCGAAGAAGACGACAGAGGGGGAGGGACGAAGAACGAGGGCTTGATCAGAGTTGCACGAGCTGCAGGGGCACCGTCGGACGAATCCTGCGGCAGGGAGGTGGCTAACGAAGTCAGCGGGAGAGCCGCCGTAGTCGGTGAAATGATCGAGGGCATGGGCATGGGCGTCAGGGTGGGAGGAGCGGACATGGCGGTCCGAGATTGCGCCGAGTGAGCTAGAGGAGGGCGGGATGCTGATGTGGGAATGGAGTCGGGCGCGCTGATGCGCGTTGTGTTCTGCTGCAACAATCACAACGATATCCAGTCAATTACAGGAACAAAAAATTCTTGCATCTCAAGCACTCCCAAAGTAGAGCAGCACCAACAAAGTCGGGAAATAAAACATCGCATCGCACAACAACCAAGATAGGGGTGCAGATAGCATACGAAGAATCGCTCCAGAGGCTCGTCCTGGTTGATCTCAGGGAGTGTTGCAGAAGCGATGGGCCCACGCTCCAGGGGACCCTCCAAGTGGGACGCTGTTGGAACGGACTCAAGTTCCAAAAACTCTGAGCTGCACGCGGCACGCATCATGCAAACTGTTACCGCTTCAGGAAAGTATGCTCCGATCAGCAGATTCAAGTATTCCACATAGATGGTCGAATGGATCGTACACGTCGATTTGAACGTCGACACACAAGCCCACATTCATGCACGGCCATGTTCATGGCCAACAGCAAATCCATGCCAAATCACGAGAAAATTCTGTCACTAATTAGCCATAGAACCCTATCGAAACGCAAACCACCCTAGTCCCCTGCGAAACAGGAAAGAATTCTTTCAGAATACAGACCTGGTGGGAATCAGTCTCGGTCTTGGTGGAGGTTTCGAAAAGGCAGTCAAGATCCTGAACCAGCCCAAATTCAAGGCATCCATCAGAATCGCACCCATGTCACCAACGACACTTGCACAACATGATACTTTTGACCCTGGATTACATCAATGAGCACGGTCCCGATTCCAACAACAAAGCGTGGACCTATCCAGACATTCTGATCATATACCCGGCCCAGAGTCGCCAAACTATAAACCTAAAGCGATGTAAAATGCAAACAAGTCGATAGATCTTCTGTCATTGTGCAAGCAAACTTAACTCTAGCAAACGCTGGCAGCAGCTTAAACTCAGACATAAGGTACTCAGGCAACAATGACCGCCATCGTCTGAACAAAGCAGAAAGATGGGCGGATCACCACGTCCATCAATAAAAATACCGCTGAATTGCAACCGAACAGAGACCAGAAGAGACTACCTCTGGAAGAGGTTGGCAACGTCTTCACACTCCCGCGGATTGTAGAACCAGATGCCATTCACTTCCTGCGTGGCATTGCGGTACAGAAGATACGGCGATTGCACTTCGTACTCGAAATCACCCAACAGATTCTCCACCAAATTGTCTGTTCGCAAGTCCACAAACAACAATCAACAACCAGAGATCCATTTCCAAACCTAATTGCCACACTTCACTTCCATTCGAGACAAGCTCCACCACAATGGCTACATGACACACTCCCCTCCAAATCCGACATGGACACCCTATTGTGGAACTCGAATCAAAACAACGAAACCACCACTCTGCCAGTATGAGAATACAACACCTGGTTCCCCATATTCAACAGCCAAAGAGAGAGGGAGCATCCCCCACATTCCAGTAAGCCTCTGATCATTATATTCCAATTCTCTGACACACATCCTGGCCTCTTGGTGCACCACAAACACTCACCTGTACTTCGCCGATTCATCACTATGAACTGGAAACGCGGCTGCGTCCGCCTGCAAACAAAGTCTCCACACGTCACTCACCAACTCACCAACCTCCCACGGACAGTGCATCATAGTCCAGCTGTAACTAAATTGAAACAGGCAGGCTGCAGAGGAGCAGAAACGATGCCTCACCTTTTCACTACGAAAAGGGAACCCTCCACATCCTTGCGACTCTGAAAGCCAACAGCAAGGAAAAAGACCTGTTAGCGCATCGCCTCACATTCATTCGAATCCAAACCCGGCATATGTTATATTATTTATCGAATGGAAAATACGCCCTAGAGTGATCCCAACTGCAACTCTCCTCATACATTGGCTAGTAATGACAGACGCACACCCTAATCTACCATTCCGTGCCGTGTCCGATCACAACCCTAAACTGCTGCAGACAAGACGATCCAAACACGCACTCCTCACAGCCAAACCCCCTGTTTCAATCACTCCCACCTCATAAACATCAGAGAAAGCGTACGAGCAGGCCATCACAACCAATCCTCGTAAATTTCTACGGTGTGTGTCCCTCCGATTTCCTCGTACTCGACTAGGCCAGAACTCGCGCAAATCAACCTACCCTCCGCAAACCCTACCGAACAACAACGCACGGGGCTAAACGCCCAATCCGATCCACGAAACGCTGCCCTCTCAACAGAAAGCATTCCAAACACACAACACTGCCGCCACCATCCCAGACGACAACATTTCCTTCCACTCGAACACGGCCTAATTCCGGTTCCACCAAACAAAATGCCTCCACGACAATCAACCGCGGCCGACCCTCTAACCCCTAAACTCAATTGGCCACCACTGCCCTCCCATCCCGCGGCAATCAATCCACCCCAATTCCTACCCATTGGCTGGCGTCGACGTCGAACTGGTAGAACGTGACGTGCGCGGCGGTGGTGAGAATGTCCTCCACATGGCGGTCCATGCGCTGCAGCACGGTGAGGTTGAGCTCCTTCGTGCTGTTCTGGTCCAGCTGCGGAGGGAGCGGCTTCCCGTTCTGCGCCATGGATGGAGCCAGCCAGCCAGCAACGTCGGAGCCCTAATAGCCTCCTCCCTCGCGTCCCAGCCCCGCGTCACATACAAATCGAGCTTCTTCCCTGCAGATACACCCCTCAACCGCTCTCGTGTTCTCCAGAACCGGCACCACTCCCTCGAACGGGGATGCGAGGAATCGCGCAGGTGGGGAATGAAACGGCGAAATGGGTAGTGTGGAGAGAGCGTGTCTTGAAAAATACTTATGTTTTCAGAGCGATGGGAACGGAAGGGCAAGAATAAGTGATGGTGCGATTGGATGCCTGCGCCGGCAGCGGAGCAGAGTATGAGTATGAGCTGGGAAGGAGAAGTCTCCTTGTGAGAAGTCTGCGGGCCTGGATTTTGTCGTTCTGGGTCCGTTCCTTGCCCTGTCAGCGGTCCCACCCCTTGATCATTCCGAGCTGGCGGGCGGACTGCAGTGGATGTGGCAGTCATCCGTGCCACGTCACTAGAACTGGGTAGTTTCAGTACTACTCGTACCAAAACTATCAGGTATGTGAACTCATTATCGACATTATCATAATCCCCTAAGGTACGGGGATGCTAAACTCCTTCAAACAATTTTCAGTAAATTTTTGTAGGAAGAAAAATGAAATTGATATTTAACGCAAGTTGTTTCATATTTTGGGGGCCTTTGTGAAATTAGTTACAAATTTCTTAAGTTGAAACACAGATATGGTCATTGAAATTGACCACCTCTTGAAATGTACACTTTTGGTATATTAAAGAAAGCAATATGTACCTCTTGCATCATGATTGCTTTTACAACACAATCACTTCTAAAGTATATTGTCTACCTCAAGTGCACAAGGGGAACAAAAGGGACATCATATAGTTTGCAAATCCAATTAGAAGTGTTGTAACTTTTGCATCCAATGTTCACACTTAATAAAAACTTGTTGGGAAATCTATGCATTTTCTTCTAGTTTGTGTGGTTTCTATGTCAATCCAAATTGTATTGATTTTTTGGAAGCTAGTTGAAGTTGACAAGTTCAATTTGAGTTCACCAAATTGCATTTTGATGGTTGCTACTTTAGGGGCTTGTATCACCTTCATCCAATGTTCGTTTTCAATAAAGAAAAAATAATTGTTGGATTATGTTCCTATTGAAGTCTAGTTATTGTGTGGTTAAATTTTTCATGTCAATCCAAGTTGTTTTGAATTTTGGGGAGAAATTTCAAGTTCAAAATTTGGACATTTTGTGATTACAATGAACTGCGGTAGCTTATTTCTTCTTCATATATTGTCCATAACTTCCAATAATTTATTTTGCAAAAGATGCGCATACTAGTTTAGTTTGTGTGACTATAATTTCATATCAATCCAAAAAGTTACAAGTGACTAAAAGGATGTCCAATCCTAGCTTTATCTTCTGGTAGTTGAATTATTTATAACTATTTAAGAATTCAACCATGCACGCTTGTGTTCTTTAGTAACTACCAAGCCTAATTGGTATATTATATGGCACACTCTTAAGAACGATTGTACAAAGATAAGCACGCATCTTTCTGAAGAGATCTAGCAAGATTATCAAAAAGTAAAATCCACCAATAATAGTAGATTTGCATCAAATAACAATAGTTTTATGTATGTGACCTCCAAAGGTGCCATTAATGAAGAGTGTGTAACAAGTGTGGAAAAGCAACTCCATTGTTGCTTGGCAATCTACAATAGTCATGAGCTTGCATTTTTTCTCCACATTTTTTTGACAATCCATGTGGGCAAGGAATTGGTGGCACTAATTTTTTCAATTTGGGGTCATGGCACTCTATTCAAGGTACACTACTCACAAATCTATACAATTTGCATAAGGAGTTTTTCCACATATGCAAACATTAGATAACTTGTGAAAACTCAATTTTTAGCGAACAAATGCAATAAATGCATTTCTATAAAAAAAAATGGTCTTCTTGACTTGTTCAAAGGTAATATCTTTTAATAACTAAAGTTACTAAACTCCAAGTGTGAATATACCATGAGAAACATTTTAGTAGAAAAAGGTTTAGCCATAGATGTATTTTTTTAAATTAAATTATTTTTTTCATTTCAAAGCAATTTTACAAATACAATGAGGCCATTGAATGATATTTTCTTTCACCAATGTGTTTGTATGTTTATATGGCAACTCATTCCAAAAGGAACTTTCATTTTTTATGTTTGAATTATTCACAAATCATGAGTCCAAGGAATAGCTTTGAACAACAATAATTTGAATACATTTTGACTATATGGTTTAAAAGTTATTGCATAATATGTAATTTTCATTGCTTGGTGATTTAAGCCTAAAATTTCTTACAAAAACTCTTTTCCTAAGAAATAAGACTTTAATATTGGTTTCTATGAGCAATAATTTATCTACACTGTGTAAATTTGCGAGTACAACCAAATTCTTAGTTTTCAATTGAACTATTCCTATGGTTGGGTGTTTAAGTGTAGTCCTTTGCGGTGCCTTTCAAGCAATGGATCTTTTCAAAATTCCTAAGGGATGCAAATTCACAAGGAAATCACCAAACTAACCTAATTGTAAAAAAAACTGAGGTAGATCACTCCTTATAATTTAAGGTATACACATGAGTTAAAAGGATATTTGATGTGGGGCTATTTACCTTCATTATTGTATTTCAGATGATCATATTTTTACAAAGCTACAAAGGTGTAGTTCTATATTTTTGGTAAATTTTTTCATTCAATTTTGTAAATGAGGCTATCTTACATACAAAATTTCAATGTGCAAATTTTTTCCTATACTACCCTTCTTTGCAAATTTTTTCTTTCCCTCTACTACATAAGATCCTTTTTAGATGCCTTCTTTTTCAAATAGTTACAAAGTTGAATTCAAAATAAAGTTTATAATCCAAGTCCAAGTACATGGGTTTGTTTTTCACTCCATTATCTTAAACAACTATAATATAATTGTTCAATTAGATGAATTATCCTCAAGACCATAAAAAGGTAGAATTTTTTTCAATAATAGTGTCTATAGATTGATTCCCCCAAAACACTTGATGATTTTGTTGCATTTAAAGATAACTCTTAAGTACTTTGAGCTTTTGAAAAAATTCTTTGGTAATTTTGTAATAAATAGATTTTTTTTAAATGAATAGTTAATAGACCACTAGAAATACTATCCTCCCCCTCCCCCTAAATTAGGTCAAAAAGCACTTATGTCCAAAAGTTACTCAAGAAATAGATTGATGGAAAATTTTAAGAAAATAGAGGCATTGATTTTTAAATTAGCATAAAATAATAAAAGTTTAAAAAAATCGAATTAAATTTTCCATCTTTAGAAATTTGTTGAAGATAAGATTCCACCCAAGATGTCATGGAAAAACATTTATAGATGTCAAGAAATGAGTGTGCAAGGGAGCCATCTTTGAATCCATGGGATGGTATGAAAATTTAGTCTATTTTTAGCTTTGCTTTGTAGGTCACTTTGCCTTTAGTGGAAATAGATTCCAAGAAGCTCACCTCTGGAGTGATCAATTTGAGTTATCAAAAGTTTATGAACCATGAATATCCAAATAGTGACAAGTTAGAGAAATTGACTTTTGTAGCTTTAGTTTTTACCTTTGAATGGCAATTGGCCTTCAAGTGACCAAATAGAAATTTGGGTTGAATCATTCAAATTTAATTTGGAATTTATCTTTTGATCTTTTGACATGAGGTGTGGACATATATTGCTTTTGCAAGAATAATTTCCCCCCATTATTGGATACTTAATATTGAAAATTTGAGTAGATTGGATACCATTGGAAAGCATGTGCAAAACTCTTCTTCTAGTTTTCAAATTTGGAATTTATGTGAGCAACATGATATGTGCACAATAAATGTATGAAATGGTTAAAACAAATTGACTTTGCATATTGAAAGAATCTTTGTCTAAAGGAATCAAAGTTTGTTGATCATATTGAGCAAGGTTAGATTTCTTTCTTTCTAATACTATTATCTTACAATTTATGCAATCAAAGTTTTTGAAAACTTTCCACACATTCTCACAGTAATCTAGTACTATTTTATATGGTAGCATTTAAATATCTATTTTAGTTTTTCACATTGATACTAGAAAATGGCACTAGAAAATGACAATTGTTGTATGTTCTAAACAAACTTTCATTTATCTACAAATTAAAATGTAGATTGAGGTCGAAGACAAGTAGAAAATTGACAAGTGATTGCATGATGATTTGTTATATGCTAGTATTTGCCTAAATTACAAAATTGCTTCAATAGAAGCCTAAATTACTTACAAAAAGCCCCCTCATTCATTTTTTAATAACATTTGGTGGGACATTCTAAATTGAGTATGTACATTTTTTAAGTGAATTTGAATAAATGTAACAAACCAATAAGTCCAATAGGCTTCTTGGATATTTCTTCCTTCAAACCTATGAGGAGGGTCAAAATCAAGCTCATATTGTCATTTAGATTTCTTTAAGAAAGATGCTATTTGTTGGTTCTAGAAGGGCAATTTTTAATTTGAATATAGCTAGAGAATTTAGGAAAGAATGTTCTACCAAAGAATGAGGTAGCTTAACTTTTGTGGCTCACACAATGATCAATTGATATCATTGTCTAAATCTAAAAATTCCCTACCCATGTCATTTGCATGCTTCTTTTTTTTGGCCATGATTTGCCATAGCCTCTATATTTTTTTCTCTTTTAGCTTGTTTTCAATTGGGTTTATTTTGGTCATCCAAAGCTAAATCCAGATATTGTTGTGTCTATTCAAAACATTTTTGTACACACTTATAATGGTAGTGCACTCAAGTGATAATTCCACATCAATCATTCAAAACTTGTTAACCCTTAAATGATAGTTTATGTTTGGGTTTGGTCAAACTACATTAGATTTCTACACTAAAACACACATTTCAAAAAGTTTATATTTTCACATGTAGTAATAAGTGTCTAAAGTTTAATCTCATTTTTTCATAATTAAAAACATCAAATGGAATTTTATATGATTTTTTGAAAGATTTGAAAAAATAATTATAAAAATGCTTAAAATAGTATGAAATTTTCAAGAAAAATGGAAATAATAGTGAAAAACATCACAATATAAGTGATGTACTCCTTGAGCTCACACCAAGAGAAATTCAATAGAAAAAGTTCAAAAGTGGTATATTTTGATCTTCCAAGATGCTATCTTTAAAGTGTCACAAAAATTATAATTTTTACAATATTGGAAAATATGAAAATGGCATATACAGTAGGTTTTATGGAGTTATCTCTTCTCAGTTTAGCCTAAAAACATTTTAAATCAAGAACTATGTGAAAATTTAGGTTTCAACTTTCAAAATGCATGTGGGGCTTGCAATGTCTTTTGTCAAAATCTTACCTTGTTTTGGCATTGGTTATTCAAACACTATTGTTAAAACCCCAGTCAAAGATGGATGAAATTGTCAAATCCTATTTAAAAAAATTAGGTTTCGAGCAATATTTGGATGAAAGTGATTATTAATAAATAATTTTGTGGATGAACTATAAATATGAATGATTCTATCCATTTTTCCTTACTTGCATTCCAAGGTGTAAGTCACTCTTCCAACTACAATTATATTGTCCAATCCCATGGCATAGGCCAGGGTGAATTGACCCCCTCATTGCCCCGATTGTGGATGGATGAAGGGGATGAAGGGGCCATTCCTTGTGCATCCCTGACTTCCTCCAATTTGCTCCCCACAACTTCCATGCTCCACTTTGACCTCCGATCTATTCTTCTAGGACCTTTTCACACTACAAGAGAAAGGGGAGTTTTAAGTATAGTCTTTTAAGTAATGACCTATGAGGAGTCTTTTAAGTAAAATTTTATTGAAAATACTAGGACTATACTTAAAACTCCCGTTTCTCTTGTAGTGTTAATTTCAAACTCTAGTGTAGAATTTTGTGCTTTGAAGGATGTATAATTCAATTAGAAGTGTTTGGATGTGAGAGGATTCATATTATATATGTTTTTATTTATTTGATTTTGTGAATTTGACTAGCTTGCATGCAATCAAGCCTTGTTGCCATTCCAAAAAATATATAAATTGAATAAGAGCACAAATGAAATCTTAAATAAGACATGAAGTAGGGATTGAATAGAAGGTGACATTTCATTACTTTTTGAATAACTCTATTTGTCTTTATTTTTCTCAAAAGTTGTATATGTTCCAAATTTTGCTTAATAATTTACAAATGATCTATATATACAATATCTGAAGCAAATGAAGATAAAATTTCATTGTAAAATAACAATAAATCTCTCCACCTCAAATCATTTGTGTTTCAAATTGATGCAACTAATTGATGTTTATCAATGTTCACTGAGTAGGCATTCTCAATGATTTTGAAACTAGTGCAACTAATTGGTGCTTATCAATTGTCAATGAGTAACCAGTCTCCATGGTTTTCAAATTTCAAGCCAAAATATAATTTCGTTTTTGGCTTGAAAATTGAAAATCATTGGAAATGTCTACTCATTGATGGTTTCATTGAGATCGACTATGTTTCAAATTGATACAATATGATGCAACTTGATGCGACTTGCAAACAATTCATGTAATGAAGTACCTTCAGTAAAGTAGGAGGACCAAAAATTATGGCTTTAAGAGCTCATTGTATTTTGAGGGACATTGAACGAAAGTCCTTGAATTATTTTGCAATAAATTTTCATAGAAAGGAATTTGTACCTTGGTCACAACTTAATTTTTGGCAATGGCATGCATTCTTTCGAATCAGTTTCCTAAATCATACAATTTGGTGAGTCCTCTACCAGATCTTATGGTTTCTTCATGCTAGAATCAATGTCACGACCCTCATCAAGAGGCGTGCCCGGCCACCTTGGTGAGCAAGGGGGACGTTGGGGGTGACTCCCCAAGCCTTGCAAGAGATGAGGTGAGGGGGACTAAGGGTCCCGAGCGATCGGAGTGATGTAGCACTCTGATCCAGACGAATTTGGGGGCGTGTTGTACATGCTTGGAAAGCTTGTGAGAAGATGCGTCCATGGGTCCAAAGAACGCGAGAATCCGAGTTGGGAGTCACAAGTTATGGTTCCTCAAAGTTGGCAATGTCTCACCCATGTCCCGAGGCATAGGGACGTGGGAAACAAGGTTTGGGAGGGTTCCTTTGAGCCAAATAGGGCATGCCGTATATCATTGGAAAGATAAGGAGACAAGCTTTCTATAATGATAAGGCTCATGAGGAAATGAGCTGTGAGCTAAAAGTTATGGGCATCCAAAGAGGATGGAGTCCCGGAGAACTACACCTCCCGAGGGACTCGTACCTTTGGAGGGCCATAACTTCCTCAATACTTGTCGTATTGGGGAAAGTCAATAGTGCACAGTGATCTACGAAAAATTTAGATCACGAAAATGGGCTTGCACTTGGTATTTGGAGCTTGGAGATAAAAGTTATCCCGATGGGAAGATCGGAAGTCTTTTGGGGGTCCGGTTTGGGGATACCACTTGGAAATGGGTGGTCTTCCAAGATGGGGTGCATCTTGGGGGTTTCCAATGACCTCTAGTATGGAGGGGGCTGCCAAATCCCGCAGAGAGTACTATGAGGAGGGGTGGTCTCCCTCCTCACTCCCGGATGGTGCCATGGTGAGCTGAAGTGGCCCCGGGTGGTGAGGTTAGTGTTGGAGCCTCACCACCACTTGTGTGTTACCGTGGAGTGCTTGTGCATTCCTTGATACCGTTTTGGTGGTGTCTCACTCCACACTAGGCCATGGTGTGAGTCCCATTTGGTGAATCCCAATTAATGAGTCCCGAAATGAGTTGGGTTGGGCCTAGTGGGGAGTTGGGTGCCATGCAAGGGTGGTTAGTACCGGTGGGGAGTAGTGCCTCCACCAAGTGCTTGGACATCAATGGAAGTTCTGCCCCATGTCATCAAATGACATGCCTAGTGTCTTGTGGGAGTTAAGTGTTGAAAGGAAAGGATTGGGAGTCACGGAGGAACGGGGAACCCCGTGACTTGAGTTGGAACCTAACATTGCAGGTGCGTGGCATGTGCAGTGTTAGGAGAGCGTGGACCTTGGTGGTATTAAAGTGTTAAGTGCTTGGAAAGTGAGCTTAAGGTGGTAAGTGTCACTAAGGGGCGCGACAATCAAGAATACCCATCATTCTTTGCAATCAAACTTTCCTCACTTTTCAAGTATCCTAATTGCATTCCCATGATTTAGAATGCTAAGTG
Source organism: Straminergon stramineum (assembly GCA_963920665.1). Lineage (NCBI taxonomy): Eukaryota > Viridiplantae > Streptophyta > Bryopsida > Hypnales > Calliergonaceae > Straminergon > Straminergon stramineum. The sequence goes on from OY987265.1 coordinate 31,044,402, forward strand.
ATTATTAAGCAACTACAAAAAGAGATGTCTTGTCATCCTATCAATGCAAGCATTATTGATGCAAAGCCTCCTCCCCTTCCATTTGAAGTCAACAAAGTTATACACGAACAATGAATAAAATGATGTAATTTAAATCAAGCAATGTATGCAATAATGGATGACGAAATGCAAGAATAGACCTTACAAACCAATACTACATAACTGATGCATGCCTGACCAACAAACCCATTGAACAAAAAGGCTCACTGAATAATGGGGTTGACCATGACATTCACAAAAGCTGAACACAATAAACATGCCAAGACAATTTAGATCAATCAAAACGCAAATACTGCTACATAAGGTGGCTTTCTCCACATGAGGTATTGCTTGCCACATCTCTCTAACCTACAAAGTTGAAGTAGCCACTCAGGTGCAAGATCAAGACATGGAACATCTAGATGACAAAAGCCCCCGGTACCACCCTCAGTACACATTGTGTGGCATTAACATACGGCCTTCCCTAAACATTACTACACAACTCGGATTGCCTCTCTCGTTTGTTAGACACTCTAGCGACAAAAAGACTTAGAAAAGACTCTAAACTTCAAATCCAACTTCTACAAAGCTCCAGATCCACTTTTCATCGAGCTTTGACAAGAGTGAACTGATGCTATATTGGAACAGCAAGAAAGTTTCAACATGTGGAGCATCCTGTTGTTTGAAACATTGACGGAGCTTTGACATTTAGAGTAGATCTGGTGTGGAGCATTCGGTGAAGCAATATCGGAACACCAACAAAAGTTGCACGTTGAGGTCTAAGTAGAGCAGGGAGGTCATGGGAAGCAGGGAAGTAGAGGGGAGCAGGTCGGAGAGAGGTCGGGGATGGATGTACAGGGAATGGCCCCCTCATCTCCCATCCATCCACAATCGGGGCAATGAGGGGGTCAATTCATGGCCAAGGTGAATTGACCCCCTCATTGCCCCGATTGTGGATGGATGGATAGGATGAAGGGGGCCGTTTTCTGTCCATTGAGTGAGTCAACCTCCTCCTAGCTTGTAACCTGCCTCCCTCCTCCTTGCAACCTCCTCCTCCCTCCTTACGATCTCCCCTCCTTCCTCCTGCAATTTTTCTTGTTCTCATTCATGATTTCTTTATTTTCATTTTTGTGTAATATTTCTTTTTTTTAATGCAAAAGTGGAATGCAAATATGTTTCTATTCCATTTAGAGCTATTGATGATTAATTTTTCCTTGTATATTGTCACTATTTTTATGCAATAATTTTTCAAAAATGAAAATAAAATATAATTATATAAACATGAAATCCACGCCTATAACTCCATTTTTGTATATAAAATAATTAAAATTCAAGAACTACAATGCAAGAATTTGAAGTTAAGAGGATTTAAAGTTTGATGACAAAGAATGGTAAAGTAGGGAAAAAAAATTGTTTTCATTGTAAGTGTTAAATCTCATAATCTATTGTTTGAACGAATTTGAAGTATTCCACATACCTTCCGAAAAATATTTTGTGCATTAGAATTGATAATTTTGGATTGATTTTTGGTGAAACATAGAGTATTATACTTTACTATCAGAGTAGTCATTTCATATTCAATATATAATTAAAATTGGAATTTTTTTGGAGAATTCGTAAAATAAGAACTTTCCATCAAAATTTGTATTTTGTACATATAAATTTTTTTTGATAAAAATATCCCCCCCTAAAAATTATAGAGCGCATTTCTAGAATTTTTTTAGACTCCAATAGACAAGTATGATAGTCATGGGCAAAATGTACCATTCTAAATGAGCACTAGGGTTCAACTACTCTAAAAATTCAAGTTGAGCTCTAATGTTTATGTAAATGTGTATATTAATCAAATATAGTATACCCCACTATTTTAAACTAACTGAATCATGTTGTCATTTAGTATTTTTATAATTTTCAACATTGAAGGTATACAATTAGATGTACAAAGGTTGGAGTTTGATACAATTTGATTATAAATTGAATGCTTGTGATTTTAACAAGATATTTTTCTCTTAAGTTTAATATTCTAAGTTGTAATTACTTAGGTGATCTTTGCAAATTCTATTTTACTTATTTATTCAAATCATTTTTAATGGTCCTTTTTTGAACTATAAAAATTAGTTTTGGAGGTCAAATATATTCACGATTGTTGAACTATAGAAGATTTGCAAAGTGAAGTTGTTGAAACTACTCTGCAAAATAAAAAAATCATCACCTAAGCACCGAAATTAGCATGCAACTACTCTCATCAACATATGTGGCATTAAAGATGCAATTTAAAGCTATCCAATGCACGTTGAAAGGGCCTGCGACATTGAAGACTACTCAGGTATGGGTTTGCCTACCTTAGCTTATACATGAATGTTGTCCATCACTACTTGGAAGAAGCACCTGCCCCTTGCACAATTGCACAACGACACCCAACTTGTCTTCTAAGTCGCCGAATCTCACTTTATAGCTGGTGTGTGTTGGATGGAGGCATCATCGAATTCCTAACTTGAACAACTCCCTCAAAAATTCAAACCTTTGGAATCCTAGAGAGTAGTTCCTTAAGAATTCAAACCTTTGGAGCAAAATGATGAAGAGCATTAGATGATTGGGAGGTGGTGCAATATCTAAACAACAAGAAAACTATGGCATGTTCAAAGTAAATTTGGAGCATTACCCTCCATCTTTCAAAATTTCAAGCACTTGGTCGCTATAAGTTGGGTTTGCATCACATAGCAAAGACTAAAAATCATTTTTGAAACTCCAGATCATTTTGAAATTCTAGATCCTACTTCTACAAAACTCTAGATCCACAATTCAAGGAGTTCCAACAAGATCTAAAGAACTTTTCAATCATGAAATCAACCATCAACAAGCAAGAATTCAAACCTTCGGAGCAAAATGATGAGGAGCATTCGAAGATCAGAGGTGGTGTAGTATTGAAACAATAAAAAAAACTATGGAGCAGCCTGACAAAAGCAAGAAATTGCATTGTGAAGAGGTTGCAAGTGGAAGGTGGGTTCCAAGTGGGAGGAGGGGAATGGACCCCTTCATCCCATCAATCTGTCCATCCATTTCGGGGCAATGACAGGGTCAATTCACCCTAGCCCATGGCATGGGATTCCAAAGAATCATAAAGCTAACCCCTTGTTGTGCAAGTCACCTTCTCCAATTAGGTTATAGCAACCTCGTCGGGATGAAATCATCAATGAGAAAAGTTATGCAAGTGGATAGGAAATGCAAATCTCTCTCAATTCAAGAAAAATCTTTGCTTGTGATTCAATATTCAACATAAACTAGTGTGCCTTGTGTTGTTGTCACAATGTTAATAAAATAGAAGTAAAAGTAATTTTTTAATTTTTTAATTTTTAAGAACTTTGAAATTCAAAATCTTTTTTATCGTGAGTTGGAACACCACAAAACAAAGTCTATGTACCCCTTCTCATTGAAGGCATTCAAATAGTACCAAAGATACCACTAGGGGATGCACAGTTCTGAAGATCTCATTGTAACAAACAAAACAAAACAAACAACATCATTTAAGATATAAATAAATAAGATACATTTAGTCATTGTTACTAATCATTCAATCTTATTCAATCTCATTCAATTCTAGAAAGATGCGACCTACTATGACTAAGGTAATCACCAAAATACTTTGATTATTGGACCAATTGGTGCATTCTTTGTTTTTCACACTAGGAAATGCTACCATATATTTCTAGAATCTATGAGTGTACAAGTCTAGGAATCTATATCATAGGCACCCTCTATAGTTATAGGTGTCTAAGTTATAGGTACCTATATTATAGACTCTTTCCATATTATAGAATACCTATGTACATAGGTTATAGATGCCTTCAAATGGTTGTAGGTACAATGACTCACAAAAGTACTTGGCCGCTGCCTGTGATCATGAAAATTGGACAAAAGCTCTTAGACTAGAGAGAAATAATAAGCAAGATTTGTCATAGATACCATACAAGTTGTCAAGAACATGTTATCAAAAATTTGTGAAAAGAAAATCGAAATGGTAAAAAGAAATTGAAAGAAGTATGCAAAAAGCATGGCCAAGAACTTCTGTTGATTAAGTAGGAAATCAAGATAACACAAAGAAAACTCAAAATGAAAAGCTAGTAAGTAGCAAATGCTACATATGTACAACAATTACATGTCTATCAACGTGTGTATCCACCTTTAGCTACAAGAAGATCAACCACCTTTGTTGGCATTGTGCGGATTAGCTTCTACACAAATTCTACTTCAATGTTTTGCCAAACAACCTGGATCTTCTCCCACAAGTCATCTCTACTTTTGGATGAATCACCAAACAATCATAAGCATCTATCTACTTCATTCCACAAGTGTTCAATAGGATTTAGGTCGGGAGATTGTGGTGGCCACTTCATCACAAAGAAATCATGTTGACCTAGTCATCGTTGTAGAAGACCAGATGTATGCTTCGGGTCATTATCATGCTGAAAAATCACTTATGCCTCATCAAGACCTTGTCTCTCAATAGTACCCAAAAATTGCGAATGTAAAATGTCAAGATAAACTGGCGAATTCATAATGCCATCAATGCAGTGAAGGTTTCCTACACCTGCCCAATTCATGCATCCCCATACCATGATACTACCTCCACCATGTTTAACCATATGTTGCACATGACAATCACGAAGAGGCTTTATAGGATTTCTCCGACAACATTGATGGCCATCTGAACCAAAAACATTGAACTTGGACTCATCTAACCAAATGACATGACTCCAGTTTTCTACATCACAGTCATGTGAAACCTTCGCCTACTATAAACGCTTCTACCTATGCCTCTTCGTCAACAATGGTTTCTTTCTCTTCACTCTAGCACCAAGCCCTTGCCTCTCAAAACTTCTACGAATAGTCTCATCAGACAAACAAAGACCTTGAGCTCTCAAACTATGACCTACAATTGCCACAATCCCTGATTTCGATTGATTGAGAGTCCTCATAGCAAGCCTCTCATCTCGAATGCTCAAAAGATGTGGTCTCCTAGATCTTCGATGATCAGATACCTCCCCATTTTCTCTAAACCGAACTAGAATGTGGCCAATTGTGCTACAAGAAATGTGAAGATGGCCGGCTATGAAACATTGTGAAAATCCTTGCTCACTCAATGCTATGACTTGGGAATGCACATGAAAACTTGTTTTCTTCATTGTGACCGCTAGAAATGTGAAGAATCTCAACTTAAGACTATTGGAAGCTCTCAAAGATCTATACACTCAATGGAAACACAAGTGGAAGAAGAAGTCACTATTGTCAACATATGTAGTTGACCACCCTTGAGATTTTTTGAACCACTCCCACAAAAATGTACCACTTGGATTACCCAAAGGAAGCCACCTAATATTGCATTAAATGATGTTGATTAACCCTAATTAATTTGGGAGGCGGCTTCATTAACCTCTCTCTACAATTGCATGTCAAATGGATTCACAAGTAGTCGCCAAGTACTTTTGTGAGTCATTGTACATACCTACAATTAGGTTCAAGGCTTATAGGTTTATGTCTCTACACTCATGTACTAGCATTGTTGTTTCTACAATTAACAGTGAAGCCATCCATTAGACCTTTTAGGTCCCAACATCCTTGTAGGATTTAAAATTAGACATTATTGCTTCAATACTTATGGAGCCCAAGAACACTCATGATGATGCAAATTCATTGCATAGTATATCTTGTGTTGTTGCCACAACCATTAATATATCATTTTTTATTTCTTTAGATTTTCAATAGCACTAATGTTAATATCATGTATGCTATCAATTTTGCATTATGATTCTTTCTAAAAAAAATTGGCACTCAAAATAGCATGACAAATAAATTTTAAGAGTAATCTAAATAACTTATCTAGAACTCCCCTAGAACATGCAAGAATCTGATTCTGTCTATTCTTGTAAAGATCAAGTCCTAGATCATGATAGAGCTAAGCACCATTTATCTCCTTGCTATTTTAATTTGAGCTTCTTGGAAATGAGAGGTATTGACTAAGCCCAAGGTACATACAAGTGCAATGCCAAAAATATATTGTAACATGTACAGAGCCATTTTTGACAATCAAGGCATCAATAAAATCCCTCATCTATGCTAACATGCACAAATAATCTCATTCTCCTTTCTTTCTAAGTTAAAGAGGATTGAAGCGTAAGCAAGTAGTATAGAATTTTTGAAGAGTTTTGAAAATACTCCAAGAAGCTATCAACCTCACCTATGCCCATGTTTCAAACCACACAATCCAATACAAAATTAGTCAGGTGCAACATGTGTCTTCAGTCCACAAGCATGTCTTATTACTTCTTATTTTTTTAAACACAGATGTGTTATTACTTTCACATACCAGCAATATTCAAACATACTACAAATTTTTGGCTATTTCCGTAAAACTGGATGCATTCAGCAGAACATGATGACGTTGCCATGATGTCAAATATGATTCCCAGTAAGAACAATAGCATTAACACTTAAATGCTCAAAGCAGCAAGTGGATCAAGCCAAATAACTAGCGCAAAATTGAGAACCAGCAGTTTAATGTTTCATGGCAATGAGCTATTAATAATGCTTCAGAAAATGAAGCTCAGGCCACAACAAGCAATTGAATCACGAACAAATTCCAAAATATTGTCCAAGTATTGGCCCATGAAAAAACATGCAGTATAATCAGTGTTCAGGTTCCTTAGCTTCCTCAGCAAAGTGCTGGCAAAAAATTTGAACGTTGCTTCACTAGTGAAGTAATGGGATGTTCACACTTGGTGTTAGGGGTGATGTTTGCAACGTGAATCCAGTCCAAAAGTAGGTCTAAATTTGTTCCTAAGACCCTCGGTAATAGTACTCTTTAATATTAACATGAAGAGCAAACATACCTTTAATAGTATAATGTAGGTTGAATTCTTTCATTACAATATATTTGAAATAGCAGAAAAGAGATCTAATTCAAAAGGAATGACAACCCTAATATTTTGGTGGTTTATTGTGCAATTATGTATTGAAAACTTTGGATTAAAAAAATCTTTTCAACCCTCTCTATTTCCAGTATGGGTGGGAGGGTGGGAATTGTTTAGCCATTTTTTTTTTAAATCTCTTTTTTTTATGAGAAATATGATAAAAATAATATTAGAATGGGGTTCATAAGAGTAAATACCTTGCTGATATTTTTCTATAGACATCACATTAATTTTCATTTTTTATTTATGAAAAGTCTTGAAAATGATTACAACGACTTAAACTTGACTATGAAATCTGGGAAAAGTAAAAGTGAAAGTTCAAAGAAATAAATGGAAAAATGGAAAATGTCAATGCTACTAAAGCATTCTTTTTGCCAATGGCTTGATGGTTCTCTACAATCCAATCTCTAATTTTTGTCCAAAATTTAATTGTTGATGAGATTAAAACTTGAAAATTCAATATTTTCATTCTGTTGGGCAAAATGCTGTAAACTCTCTTTTGGGCACACACACTCACCAAGGACTTTTTGAGAATACTAATTACTCCCTTGTCGGCCCATTGGTCACTAAGATCCCGACACCATCACGAACATACATACAAACAATCCAACATGTTTTAGTAGTGTAGATGCAACATAGAAAGCAATTCCATAGAAGGTAACAATATACAAATGCAGTACTTTTTCTAGTCCCACTATTACAAAGGTTGAATGACCAAAGAAATTTGATGAGGTTATTAGCAAACTCAAGAGAAATGCAAGTGGTTTTGTAATTTTTTAACACTCTAGTTATATTTTATAATTTTTCAGAATTTCAAAGTTAAGAACATAAAGTACTATATTCTATAAATAATACTAAACCCACCTTGAATGAATCCCCTTCAAGCACAAAATGTCTCAACTTTCATTGGTTGCTTCAAAAAATTGTCCACCTCTCATTGGTTGTTTTTAAAAGTTGCAATCTTTAATCATAGAAATGTTAATTGCATGCCTTTTTTAGGTGTTGGAAAGCAAAAAGTGTTGCAATTAGGTGCTTCTACCTTGTAAGAGTTTGGTCTTCATGTAGAGAGAATGAACTCTAACCCTTTTGTGGGTTGGCATAATCACATGGAGAGTCTGATATTCATTTGATGTCTAATTTTAATATTAGAAAATTACTATTGCTATCTACATGTTGAGTAGGTGTAGTTGGAATTTATTATTGAATCCATTCTATAACATTTTATCTATTTTGTGCAATGAAATTTTGTTTCATTTGTGTCAAAAAAAATTTTTAAAACAAATACATATATATTTAATCTATTTATAATATTACAAAAAAGTATATGATCTAACATTGAAATGTATTGAAGTTGTAATGTTTTATCATTGCACCAATATTAAAGTATGGCCTTACAATCTCTTCAAATATAATTCAATAATGGATTCTTGGTGTGATCATTTGAGAGCATGCTCGAGAACAATGTAGGTTGGTTCATATTTCAATACACGCCCCCTCGAGGACTTGACATTCAATTTTTGAATAATAGATGAACATAGACATGTCTTTAGTAAGGACAAAAAACTTGATTTTTTCATCCATCTCATAGTTTGTAGATTCTTGCATTAAGCTAGGAGCACTCATAATCATTAGTGTACTTATACTTTGAGAGTAGAGTTTCTTAAAGTGTTCCCAAAAGTACCTTGAAATTGTCTTCAAAGTAGTTGAAAACCATCTCCCTACTTAATTGTGGTTGGTGTATTCTAATTTTTTAAGATTTTGGTGCTAGAATCAAGGCAAATTTAGTAGAGTGTGGTTATGGGTGCCCTAGGGAGTTTTATTTTGAAAATTTGTAGAAATTAGATGCCTTATCCAATTTTTTTTTAAATTCATAATTTTCAATTGCCAATATTGAAAAATATTTTTTCTATAAAAGTTTCCCCAAATATGGGTGAATTGCTTAAATTGATGGTTATGGGTCAATGGGTATTCCTACCTTATCTCTTTTAGATTTTAGAGTTTTTATTTGTAAATATTCTATATTTGTATAAAGATATTTGACCTCAAAATCTAACTTTTTTAACTAAATAAATGGCCCTTCAAGAACTACTTTAATTAGTAAGTAAAATAAAATCTCAAAACATTACAATGATTGGAATTTCTGATTTTTAATTTAAGGAAAAAAAAGCTTGTGAAAATTAAAAATATTCAATCTACATTTAGTTTAGGTTATAAGGAATTTAGAAGGAATTATAGTTTTTTTGTTTCAAATTTTATTGAAAAATATTGGTTAGTGTAGTAGATGCTCTAATTGTATGGATAAGATTTATGGATCACATTTTACAGATTTTGTTTGAAATTTCTCATTAAATTATTATTCTAAGTTGCAATTTATAATAAATATTTACAATTTTAGGAATTTGGACTACCTTTTGGTTACGCCTAAAGGATTAAACATGGTCCAACCTTACATCAAGATACATTTTATTTTTATTAAGAAATATTGATTTCTTCTTCATCTTGGATCTATTTGCTAAATTTTCAACAATTGAGAATTACAAAATATTCTACCTCTTGGATTCTTGTGTGGACAACTTCTTCTTTAAGGCCATAGTTTCACTCTTCCTTGTTTATTTGACAACATGAGCTACTTTCTAAAATCATTTTTATCAATCCTCAAACTCTTTGCCAATCTCATTGATGGTTTAACCCCTTAAGGATCAAGGGGTGGTCTTGATTTTTAAAATTGTGAAGATGTATTATAAAATGCAACTTAGAATAATAATTTAATGATGAATCAAATAATGGTTGTCAAATATGATTCATAGATCATATCAATGTGGTAAGATCTATTAGTTAACAAACCAATGTTTTTCAATAAAATTTGAAGCCAAAATTGAAAATTACATTAGAAATTGATTGTAAATTGAATATTTGTGATTTTCATAAGAATTATCTTCCTTTTGGTTCAAAATATTAAGTTCTAATCATAGTGATTTAAAAAAATATTTCACCTTTTTATTCAAGTCATTTTCTGAAGGGTCATTTTTTGAATTGAAAAGTTACTTTTTGAAACCATATCTTCTTGTATCTTTGAATTATAGAATAATTGCAGAGCAAAATCTTTAGATTCTATACCATAAAAAAGTTAAATCTCTACAATAAATATGTTGTATATATATTTAATACTTTGTATTTTAAAAGCTTAAAATATACCATTTTTGAACTTTTCCATCAAAATTCTCTTGGTGTGAGTAAAATTAGCCAGCTTTACACTCGACTTTCAGTACACATATGCCTTCAAAGACCTCTCAACAATTGAATATGTACTTTTCTCACTGGAAAATAAAAATTTTCCATAGTTAACCCTCAAAAGTGTCTGAATTTTTTTTAAACTGGTCATAGGAGTTTAATTGCCCGCACAGAAATGGGCCTGAAATTTCAGATCGACCATATATGGTAGTGTAGGGAGTTAGGGATTAAGGTTAACTTGTATTTCTTCTTCATTTTAGCAACATGTTAGTGTAGATTTCTTGTACAAACTAACTAAGAGCAACTTTAATCCAATCGAAAACTAGCATGTGAATGACATAATGACAGGGCAAATAAAAAAACGTGCATCAATGCCACCAACATTGGTCTCTCATTATTTCCAACCCCACCATTTTTCAACCTTGCTTTGCTAGCATTCAGGAATTTTTCTGAATTTCATAGTCTGATTTCCTTCAATTTCCAAATTGAACTAGTTTTTCAAGTACGGAGTCCGGTTATTTTCTCTATTTTTTACTCAAAATATTAATTTTATAGTTTTTTTCACTGGTTTTTTGATGATTTTTTCAAATTTTAACCCATTTTTTCCCAATTCCACTAGCTAACTTTGAACTAGCCACCTATTTTTCCCAAACATTGGCTCCAACAATAGGGCAGAATATGAAGAAACCTACAAGTTGTCTTACAATAGGAAAAGTGATAATTGTCATACCTTTTCAAGCTTTGTTATGTTTATCAATAAATTAACACTACCCTTTTTTGCATGAAAGGTTCTTTTATAATGTAGAATCTTTTCCTCTCCTTCCTTTAATAATGTGAAAAAGTCCATTTGAGGTTTGGATTGCTGGCTTTGCATTGGGCCAATTTTTTTTTAATAGTTGCTGAACTGGAATGCGGTCTGCCTCCCTTCACCTCAAAATTTTGATACTTTCCCTGTTCCCCTCTTCCCATTGGAGATGCTCTACACTTATACAACAACAGCATAATAATGCTGTATCATGATCATTGAAATGGGCTGCAGGGAGCATCCACCGTCTGCAGAATAATGGTATGCAGTTGCAAAACCAAAGTCAAATTTGGGCTCAGTCAATAAGGAGGACAACACCATGATGGAACTAAGTCCCTTACAAAAAGTGTATGATAATAAGCTTAACTTAAGACATGCACGACAAATAGAACCAGAAACAGGACTGATACGACACCAATGCGGCATTTTCGAAAAGCTAGAGAAGACTGCTAAAAATGCCCCCAACTTCAAATTTAACACTAAAATTCAGCATTCCCATTAATATTTCCGTTCAGGAGCGTTCCCTCTAAATTTAGCCACGTTTTCCATCCCACTACCGTAATTGGATCTGAAAAAAAACCAGTAGACCTACAGTAGCTTCCTCTATGCGCGCCGCCCACCACCCTTGAGAAAATTGCCGGTCTCCTTCCTCAAAGTCCAAGTTTTCCCCCCGCACACTCCTCAAGCTTACCCCCATTCCTGTGTGATGATGCTCTGTTTCTATGGTGAGCTTTGCTTGTCGTCAGGTAAGTTAGTCGCTGCCATTTGAAAATGGGGGTTGATTTGGCTGAACTGGATATCCTTGCTTTTGGGTTTGATCCTCACCTTCGCCATACTTAGTGTGCCGAAACTTTGGGGATTTTCCTAGTTGTACTTTTCTGGGCGAACTCAAGTGTTGTTGCCTGGGCTTGTTGCGGGATGGCGGGATAGGGATGAGAGTTTCGGACTTTGGGTGTCTTTCGGGTCTCCCGGCGTCGGGTTTGCGTTTGGTTTGAAATTCTTCCTTTGAGAGTCTGATGTACGTGCTGGTTTTGGTTTAGGCGTTTCCGATAGCGATGTGACGATCGGTCTCCTGGTTTGAATAATCTTGTTTCAAAGAGGGTTTGGAGTTTTTTGAGGTCAGTGTTTGACGTTGATCATGTGGCGTTGAATGGAAGTGTGGTTCAGTGAGACTGATAGGCGGTTTGTTTTTGAAGATTGTTTAGTTTAGTAGCGCAGGAGAAGTGAGGGTTAGGAAATGGATTGTGCGTTTGAGTAGAATAAAAGTGTTTGGTTTAGCTTCTTTGCGTTTTTTAGAGTTTCGTGCTGTTTTGTTTTCGTCACACCCTCGCGTTCCTTTAAAGCGTTAGTTCTCGTTTCTTCAGGCGAGGTTAGTTCGGCAATCGTGTTGTAGGATTTTCCATATATTTGTTTTGACTTTATACTCGTTGGTTGCGTTGGCGCAGGTTGAAAAGGAGAGTAATTGCCTGTAACCGTGCGTGGAGTCTCAAGGCTTATGAGATGTTCTTCAAGGAGGTTACGTCGCTATCGCAGTGTACCGACTAGTTGTGGATGCAGCTTCTGTTTGGATTTTTGTTATCCTGCGACGAGGTATGTACACCCGACATAACATCATGTAGGCTATGCAGATGGAGATGGGTGTCTTTGGTCACCTTTTTGGTTGGGATAGGTGTAGTTGGCTGGTCGCTAGTTGCTTAAGGTTAAGAGTTGGATAGACTGTGGAACATTCTATCTGTGGATACTGTGGGGACGTATTGACTTATATAATAATGTTATGAATTGGAAACTTTTAGTCCGTCAACAGCGTATATCATTACAAATGTTCAGACCAGTGCGAGGGGAAGCCTTTTGTCTATGTCATGTGTCAAATCATGCTTTAAGTGTCACGGGAGTTATAGTATTTTGTGTGAGGCATGTGTCGTGTCATGTGTCTAGTGGCATTGTCACGTATCTAGTGTCAATATCATGGGTTTAGTGTGATGTGTCTCAAGTAGACATACCCCAAATCGGCCCTTTTCTAAATGTCCAAGATTTCTAGACTGACATGTTCTGTATTTGTAGATAGGGGATGCAATTGGGAAGGGTCTGTTTTGGGCATCCATACCTGAATGTCATGTGTAGCCATCCTAGGATTTCAGCTTAGAGAATATGTGGAATGTGACCTAAGTGTTGCAAAGTTAGGAAATGGCTTACGTTGGGTTTCGCTAGGAAATTTGTCCTTTGGCCGCCGAGATAGCCGGACCAGTGGAAGTGTTGTTTTTGGGCGGTGCATACCGTAGACATTTTCATTATGTATTTCACGCGATGTTCTTTTCTCGTGGAACTCAGCCATTTGAGAAATAATCGGGTATGCTTTCTGGTGAATTTTAACTTCACTGCAAAAGCCGGAATTAAACTGTTTGAAGCTGTGCTTTTCACTCGTAAGGCATTTCTGCTAGTTGATATGTGCCATTTTGCTTTGGCGCTTTTCTCATGAAGGCGGTCTCAACTTGTTATTCTCAATGCCGTTGTACTAAAATTGCCAAATTTTCCATTATTCTGTCTTATTCAGTTACTGTTCCATTGATTTAGAATTGGCTTAGTGCTTTTTTGTTATGTTGGGCTTGACGCGGGCTGTCTCTCTTGTGAAAAAAAAGAATCATTGGCTTCTTACGATGCTGATTGGAAATTTCGATTGATGCAGATGGATGTCTGACAGTACGTGACTACATGACGACAGAAACGTCATCAAGTGCGCTCTCAGGGAACTATTGAGATAGTTCTTGGTCACGCCCTAATCGAATCCAGTGGAGGCATGTTACAAATTGGGACTGAATGGGTAACAGTTGTGTAGGAGCGGCTGGGTATTTTCAAGGCTTCACCAGTGCAATTGCGCTGGGTGGGCGTAGCACTAGATCTACAGAAACATCACCTGGTGTATCGAAAGCAGATAATACTCGATGCAGGACTGAGGGGGAATCCCCTGAGGCTCAACGGAAACCACCACGCCCGAACTACATCCCTGCCGTAGAAGCGCCTGATTCTCAGCAATTCAAGGAGGTGATTGAGGCCATGAAGAAGGGGAGAGAGATGAAACCTGTCCCCGGGCAGAGCTTAACGTACTCCGTGCTACAACGGAGGACTGAGAACTTAAGAGACTTGTATGTTTTGGGAAAGAAGCTGGGACAAGGTCAATTTGGCACCACGTACTTGTGCATTGAGAAGTCCACAAACAAGGAATATGCATGCAAGTCTATTGCGAAAAAGAAGCTCATTTCCAAGGAGGATGTGGAGGATGTGCGTCGTGAACTGCAAATTATGCATCACCTTTCAGGGCATCCTAACATTGTCATGATAAAAGGGGCATATGAAGATTCTACTTCAGTGCATTTGGTGATGGAACTTTGTGCTGGTGGTGAGCTATTTGACCGCATTATTCAAAGAGGGCACTACTCGGAAGCCAAAGCTGCAATGCTTACTCGCACTATCGTGGGTGTGGTTGAGACTTGCCATTCCCTTGGGGTGATGCACAGGGATTTGAAGCCGGAGAATTTCCTGTTTTCTAGTTCTAAGGAGGATGCGGCTTTGAAAACTACTGATTTTGGGTTATCGATGTTTTTCAAGCCCGGAGAAGTTTTCAGAGATGTGGTTGGAAGCCCATACTATGTTGCCCCTGAAGTGTTGAGGAAACATTATGGCCCTGAGGCTGATGTTTGGAGTGCTGGAGTGATTCTATACATTCTCCTTAGTGGTGTTCCTCCATTTTGGGCGGAAACTGAGCAAGGTATCTTTGAGCAGGTTTTGAAATCAGAGCTTGACTTTGCCTCAGATCCATGGCCTAAAATCTCTGATAGTGCCAAGGACCTGATTCGCAAAATGCTCGCCCCTCCAGTTTCGAAGAGGTTGAAGGCTCATCAAGTGTTGGCACATCCTTGGATCTGTGAAGATGGAGTTGCACCTGACAGACCTATTGATTCAGCAGTGCAGTCTCGGCTCAAGCACTTTTCAGCAATGAACAAGCTGAAGAAAATTGCCATCCGAGTCATAGCTGAGTCTTTGTCAGAGGAGGAAATTGCAGGTCTGAAGGAGATGTTCAAGATGATGGACACTGACAACTCAGGATCTATCAGTTATGAAGAGCTGAAGGCTGGCCTGACTAAGGTAGGTTCAAATCTCAAAGAAGAGGATGTTCGACATCTCATGGAGGCTGCCGATGTCGACGGTGATGGAACAATAGACTATGGAGAGTTTCTTGCTGCCACTCTCCATCTGAACAAGATTGAACGAGATGAGAACATGTTTGCTGCTTTTTCTTACTTGGATAAGGACAATAGTGGCTATCTGACGATTGATGAGCTTCAACATGCCTTGAAAGAGTTCAACATGGGAGACATATCTGTGGACGAGTTGCTTCAGGAAATCGATCAAAACAATGATGGGAAGATTGACTACACCGAGTTCGTTGCGATGATGCGTAAGGGGAACCAGGGTGGTGCTGGCCGCTCATCGTTACGACACAGCCAAGGCTTGAGTTTGAATGATGTCTTGATGCTTGGATAGGCTTTACATCGAGGGGAGAGCGGATTCAGCTGCATGTAGGCACCTCAATGTAGCTGTGATATCATCGGAATGCCAGTTGTTCTACTCGGGGTTCATGTGTCTGCCCGGCATAAGGAGTAGTAGTTTTTTTGTATGTCACATTTCAATGCAGAGTTGGACATTCTCTGGCAAAGAAGCAGTATTTATCAAATATGCACCGTCACAGTCTGTAAGTGCAACGAGGACGTATCTCTTTCTTCACACAGTTTAGGCTGCTACAGAGATAGAGCATACGCTACCTCTGTAAATAGCTCACTACCTCTGTTGAACTTCTACCTAGAAGTGCTAGTAATATTTCACCCCTATGTAAGCTTAAACGATTTCCATGCGTAAATGCAAATGAAGGAGTGCCATTGAATAAAATAATTAAAAGGATTTTAGCCACGAAGTTTACTCTTCGTGAGCTTATCGTTGTGCACTGCCTTCACACGAATCCTATGCACAGAATGTACTTATTTACTTCTACCAGCTATGCCCACGTGAAGGTTACAAAAGACAAGCTATTGATATGAGCTGGTATTAGATTTAGCAGCTTATCCTCAATGATTGTCAAATTATGTTCTTAACTGCACTACTATTACAAGAGTGGCCAAGGATGTTCGTCGGCAATTCAGAACGGACTACCGAACTTTGGCAGACCTTACCCTGTCCTGCACAACTTGACATCCTCGAGATACTCGCTTGGAGAAGTCCATCTGAGACTGGAGAACCTTCTGGACATATTTGGACTCCGCTTTCAATTTCTCAATAAACATCTGCTTCTCCCGAGTCTGTTGTTGGTTGTGCGATGTCGTCACAAAATGATGGTGAGCGGAGAAGCCTCTAGATGCTACAAGGCTAATGTTCCCCTGTGACGGTACTGCGACTGTAAATGCCATGCCACCACTCGCGCCTGTGCCAGTGGCTGGGGAAATCAAGGCATCTCTGCACTACACAAAGTTTATGTAAGAATCGCAACCTAGTCGAATAAAAATGGTTCATGAAAGGGTACGGTTCGGTCGTCCAAAAGATACCGGGTCCATATTGAAACCAGATGGCACATAGAAGTGTTGAAAAATGATCCAATCGTTTTGCAATTCGAGACCATAGCAAGATTTACCAATACAAATGGGGTTCTCTTTTGAAATCTGATGTACATGGAGGGTGATAAATTTGAAAAGGAACACTCGTCAAGTTGATCTTCCGAGATCCCTTCCCGTTTAAGTGCCGACCAAGGTGAAGTAGAGACAACTTACAAATCTAGGCTTGAATGCATGAATATTCGCCATCACATTTTTTTAAGGGCCATTCAAAGTCTGGTAAAGATTCTTGACTAAATGCAACATACCGGTAAGCCCAACAGGCTTCTTGGATTTTTCGTCCCTGAGGTGAGGCGGGGTCAAAACCGGGTCCATACTGTCCAGATGCTCTCTCCAAAATGGATGGCGGAGGCGCGTCTGTGTGCAAATTGACCTGAATCATTTAGTGAATGTCTCATTAGAATACGAATACGAGAGAAAGTTACGGCAAATTACTTCTCAGTTAGACAAGGCAAGGAGCAGTATCAAATAGTAAAAGTCATGAAAAGTACAAATCCTTGGGATATAAGCATAAAAGGAAACTGAGTCATCATCAAAATTTGTAGATCCTAGTATAAACCTATCCAATTACGGCATGCTGGCAGGGAGTTTGGAATCAGAAGTACTTGCAAACTAAAAACAACCCTAGGTCTTTTACACACAAAGAAAGCTCATACGAGACAGTAATAACCAAGGATTAAAAAATTACCACAACAGTGCCATGTTTGGGATGCAACAGCTGACTCAAAAATGTCAAAAATGGTCCATTTCTCTTCCACAGTTTGGTGGGAACAACATCTTCACCATCGAAAGCATCCACAAAAACTAGATCATAATACTGACTTTTTGAACGCTCCTTGGTGGATTCCCTCCGCCCCAAAGCTTCAACAAAAGCCTCCCCATCAGCCTCATACACTGTCAGCCTATTTAAACTTTCCCATAAAACCTCCCGAGTTACTTCATCCACTTTCCCTGCGTCTGCACGTCCTCTCATACCTCCATTTGAAAATACATGATCTTCCATTCCATGTTTTGGTGCTTGCGAAGAATCATGATATGAAGTTTCTGATTGCAAACGACGTATTTTACAAGGGGGATATCCCATGGTCTCGACAGCTGCCTCTATGACAGCGGCATCGATCTCGACAACATCCAATGTTGCACCTGATTAAGAAGCATATGATGTCACGTACAGACACTACAATACCAGGCTAAAGCCCAAAATTTAAGATCGTCCTCAAGAAAAATTTAAGATCGTCCTTAAACTTGAATATCACAATTCCGCCGCTATAGCATACATCACACACTAGTAGAAATCCTCCACTCCCTCGGTATTATAGAAAACATAGTCGCTTTAAAACCTATCAATTTGTAACAGCATTTAAGGCAGTTTCTACACTAACTCTGCCAATTGTAACGTGACTCCCAGTGTCAAGCGTTTAAGAATAACGACTGGAGTGAGGACATGGTCCAACGGAGTGCTCACGAAAACCTTTCCTCCTCACATTCGAAATAGGGACATACGTACCAGGCAAGTTGTGGGCCAGAAAAAGTGGTAGGCTCCCTCCTCCAAGTCCAATACATAGGATTCGCATATCCCTTGCTTTGTGAGTCACCTGCTCCAAACTATAGCCACCTAGGCTCATAGTTGTGAGCCCCACGGATAACATACTTTTCACATCTGCAATCACACAGCATGAAACTGCGTAAAAAGGTATGTAGGTTCAAAGATGCGCTTAAGGCCTTGCATGGGTAATCCCTAAATGCCTAACCCTGTTGATAACTGCCAGACCTAAGGTAAAGAAGCAAACTTCTAAACTAGAATCAGACTATATAAGTGACTGAACAATTTGATGTATTTGTCGATCAGAGCATCTCCTGTACAA
Organism: Straminergon stramineum; assembly: GCA_963920665.1. Lineage (NCBI taxonomy): Eukaryota > Viridiplantae > Streptophyta > Bryopsida > Hypnales > Calliergonaceae > Straminergon > Straminergon stramineum. The sequence goes on from OY987265.1 coordinate 31,062,946, forward strand.
AGCACAAAGAGAACAGAAAAAAATGGCCATGATCAAGAGGTGCACTTTCATGACAAAAACAAAAAATGGGATCCTGGACACAGAGGACTCACATTCGAAAGCAATGCAGTTTGGTTGTTGAACCAGGAAAACTTCCGAAGGGTATCTGTCATTGCTTACGACCATGACTTTGGCTACGCTTTGGCGGGTCATAGCATTGAAACGAAGCACTCGCCATTCATATCCGAGGACCTTAAACTGCCCATGACCGTGATTAGCCCTCCCCAACTGGCTCTGCCTCTGTTGCAACTCTCGCTCTGTCGCTGTCCACTCTTCTGGTCTCTTTTACAATGCTCGCAATTCACAGGTACAACGGTCGAATAAATTTCAAGTGTACTGAGTTTACACGACAAAAGCACTCATAATATTCTTGAAAGGAGCTGTGAAGACCTTGGTCCAACTGCTAAATCAAGGAAGAATCAGCATATCCAAGATGCTCTAATCTTCTAGCATCTTCTTTCTTTGCATGAATCGTCTAACATCCTGAGTTCAAGAATGAAAAAGTCGGTGCTCAGCCAACTATATTAGTCAAGTGTAGATACTGACAACCATTAAGCAGCTACTGTGAAAAGTGGGTGGTCAATAGCGCTCTAGACGTTATGCATAACATTCTTGAGCAATTGCGTGAACTCACCCTTCTCTACTGTAGATGGAACCCACCCACCCCACCCACCCCACCCACCCCGACACAAAAGCTTGACATTCACTATAGACAACATGCATGGTGCTCAGCGACTGGCATGGATTCTTTATCCAAGGTGTTCATGCTACTCGAAAAGATCTAGATTCATTTTGCAAGGGTGCTAAAGCAAGCTCCTCAAGAATGCTATGTAGAATAGTGCAGCAACAACGATTGATCATTTCTTGCACTTTCTGGTTGATACGATAATCCTATGCAGATTGCACTAGAAAGTCCAAAAACAGCTTAATTCCTCGAGGGTCAGCAGATTATCCAAAATTATCAAAGATGTTATGGGCCAAATTTGTGATATATACGGGGATATGCACTGCAGTCTCAAGGAAAGAGTATCTCAAAGGCTCAAATACATTTGCTAAAATGATGTCAAATTTTGGACAGAAAGAGAAAAAAAAATAATGGAAGTCCCGGGAGAAAAAGGGTAAGGTATGGTCAACACACCGGAGTAGAGGCAGGATGCGCAGTGACTGCTATGACGCCATTGCCCATGGTCGATTGGGACTCATAAACTGTGTCGCCAGCATTGCGGCCCCAGCCTCCACCTTGCGTGCCCCACCACTCTGGAGAAAATTGCCAGTCACCTTCCTCCGAGTGCCTGCCCAGCCAGGATTTGCTGCGCACACCCCTCTTCACCTCATTCCTCCAAGGCACTGGCTCAACGACGATACCTGAGGTGGTCGTCCCTCTACAAAGTCAAGACTACGAGGTATCCATCACCAGTTGTCCAGATCTCACATACACAAATGCGTTCATGCTATCACATGCACATGATCCAGGCATGGTCTAACCCTTTAAAGACCAGCGATTTATGGCTTTAAATGACCAATTCGATTGATTACATTTTGAAACTTATGATTCATATGAGGCCAAAGTTTATATCACCAGAATCAGCGAATAACATTGCATGTGGTGATCAAAAGATAAGTAAAATAGGACTAAAGAAAGTTCCTAAAATATTCCAAATAAAAATGAGGCCCAAGACATTTAGGGATCTTGGTTCGTAAGGGGCTAGACATTTCAATGAAGTGGTTTGGTTACCTTGGGTTGAATATGCCTTCGGTGAGACCGTGCCCTAATACATGGTCGTTCCAGTATTCCCACACACAAGGGTCCACCTCCTTACCGGCGAGGCGACCATTCATGGGTAAGCAAAGACCATGGATGCCGACGTGTGTGGATCTTTCTCTATGTTTGGCAATGGAGAGAATGTCTGATTATACCAGACTTCCATAAAACCAAGCAATTATCAAAACCAAAAGAAAAAAACGAATCAAGCCACATCCGTGACCATAATCAGCCCACAAAGAATTTGACAATCTACGAAAACTTCTCACAATTTTTTTTACCTGGAAAGAAAGGATAGATCGATGAGCGTCCTAAGCGTACGTTGGAGTTCTTCTTTGCCGTCTCTACAGCAGTGCATGAAAATGGTTTGCCATCTCCAGGCCTCAGTCCCTCAAAGTTCGAAACCCTTGGAGACAACCATGGCAAAGCGTGCTTCTCCACCTTGGACCACAAATGCGGTTTCTTCCCAGGCATTCTCGACATGGAAATTTTATATAATTGCAGCACCATGACCTGCGTCGTCTCCATCGCCATGACAGCCAGTTCCTGCTAAGAGTTTTTACAACATGACTTGCCTCACATCTTCGCATCCCCCGTGAACAGATTCTCTGACTTGCAACATTCTACCTTCTCTTGCAGAATCTGCACAAAAAAATTCATAGCGGCGGGACGCTTCGGGTGCATGTAACCAAATCTTCATCACCCAAATACGAAACAAACAATTAGCGCATTTTGAGGGATATCCAAGTGTGTCAATCTTCATCGGCAAACCTTAACAGAAACTCAGCTGCAGGTATATAGTAAACAATTACATCTCTCTCATCTAAGAATGAAAACTCTTATAGCTGTGTCGTATACCGGAAACTCAGAAACCTACAAGCAAATCAAGTAAATGCATTAGACCTAACCAAGACTGAACCCCCAAATTAAAGCATGACGAAGGAACGAAACTAATCACTACCATAACCTAGCAGAACCGAATCAGAAGAGTTACTTACACTTGCAAAACCTCTACAACATTCCGTGCTCCCTCTCCAGCGGCTCCTCAACAAGGAATCAAAGAAAGGAACCACGATGCTAAACCCTAATTACTGGCTATGATCCCAGCACTCCAACCCAATAAAAGAATTTGAAAAAATGCGCCGAAGGGGACAAAGCCTCCCCATTTGCTCACAACTGATAACAGAAACCGTGTGACTGGGCTTGAACTCTTTCCGGAACAGTGAAAGCCCTGGGCTCTCCGAAATACAGTGGATGGCACGCATGACCAACGCTCAGCGGCGTCTTTGCCACTGCACTTTGGCTTTGATTATTGTTGCGAGCTTTGCTATTGGGGTCGGCAGCCATTCGAATGATCTCTTCCTGCCGGGAGCTTGTTGGAGGTTGTGGCAATGGCAACTCCGGTGGCCACCAGGTCGATCTCTGCCATCTCCGCGTGCTCTCGCATATCTACAGTTTCTAGGTCACGGGCTATCTCCAATTCGTTCCTGAATCGAGGACTATGGAAAGGACGGTGCTATCTTCGTTTGCAAAGGGCTTTTGTGTCGCAAGGGAAAGCAGCGAAATTCGAGGTCGCTGCTCAGCTCGGAACAACAGTTCATAAAGGGTGCGTATGCACACCAAACCTCTTGTCTCTTCATTTCGTTTTTACAGTTTCTCTGAATCCTTTAACCACTGATTCCTAAAGCCTTTATTGCTGAACCTTAAACCCTGAACCCTGAAACACTGATTTTTACTTTTCCTCTATATCCTAAAGCACTGACTTCTAAAGCCAAAATCGCTGAACCTAAAACTGTTAACCCTGAAGCGCTGGTATTTACTCTTCCTTAAATCTAAAGCCTAGATCGTTGAACCTTGAATCCTAAACCCTGAAACCCTGAAGCACTGATTTCTAATCCTGCAATATTTGGGAAACCATAAGCAGGGGGGTGGTGCTTTGCTTATTAGTCGAGGTCAATTTTTGCTGCAAGATTTCACCGCTCCTTCCCAAATTTGGGCCTGTGCGATCCCTTCCTCATAATCTTGAAATGCATAGAGTTTTCAAGTTTCAAACCGGCTTACTCTGATTTTCGTTGCCGGAAGCTCGCACTGGCACCTCCTAGTATGCCTTCGATGTTTCATTTTGGACTGTGCTACTTATATATTTGCTATTAGGTGTTAAACCTTGCGATTTGAAGATTTATTATCAAGTTGGGGCAGGATGCAATTCTTCTTTCCTCAAAGTGCTAGCTCCTTCATATAGTTTGGAGTGTGATTCTAGGTTTTCCCTCCTCTGCAGGCCAGCTCTGACCCTCCTTATTGTGGTTGTCTATCCTCGTATGATGTTGTGGTTATAAACAAATGGCAGGACCATCACCTACGACCGGTTGATACCGTGTCCGAATCACAGTTGGCCACCTCGTGTGGAGCATTTGCTGATCGAGAGAAATGGAAACATCGTTGACATCATTTGTGAAGAACTTTCTCTCCCTCCTTTGTAAGCTCTGTCACATTGGAACTACCTCTGACTAGTTAGTTTCTGATAAGCGTGCCTGCAATTTGGAGGCACTCTAAAGATGTCTTATCTGTGAAGTTTGAATGTGCAATGGACTAACCTGGAAAAGACTAGGGTTCATGGTTTTAAATTGACCAATTCAAATGATCATATTGTGCAAAATATAATTCAAATGTGGATAAATTTGATATCACCAGAATCAATGAAGAACTTTGCATGTGTTGATCAATAAAGAAATAAAATTGGACAAGAGAAAGTCCCCGTATATCTACTGAAAACTGCTTTGAAAATTGAGCCCACTTTGGGTTTCTTGGTCTTTAGGGGTTAACTTGAGCCTCGATTGCAACAGAATGCTGATGCGGTAGACGAAGCTACAATCAAGTGGGAAGTTTCTTTTTTTTGGCATGTTTTCCATCCTTTAATATCTCATCACAGTGCAATAATCTCTAATAAGATCCAAGTGTAGATATGTGGCAGATCTTATTAGGTTTGGAGCTGTCTTTTACGCCCTTGAATGCCCGACGCCGCCACCTTCTGCTTCGCCCGAACAATTAGAGCTATACAATAGAGTGCTGAAGCTTCGAGCCTCCAGGAAGAAAGAGCGACTGTCATTGAAAGGAAAGACGTTGAAGGAGGCCCAGAAATGTCTTAGAATTGCAAGTCCAAGCGAATGCATCGAATCAGGGACTTACTTGAGAGTGCATGTGCATCCCAAGCGCTCTCCTAGGTATTTTCTGGGTCTAGCATGAATTTCAGTGCTCTTACCTGTCGGTTCTTCCTATTCAATTCTGTGGATTGTTTAATTTTGTCATCAACTGGTTTTGAATGTAGAGTTTCTGTTTCGATTTGATAATCTTCCTCCTGCAACACCCTCCTCGTATCTCAAGAAGTTTCTGAGGGGAAAGTTTTTGTTTCTTTTGTGTCTAAGTTATATTTTAAATGTTTATAAGTTACCTCTAAGTCCCTTACTGTCGAAAAGATACCGCTTCAATATGTATAGGAGTTGAATTGAATAATTTTTGGATGCTTCGAGGGAAATAGCAAATATACTTATAGAAAGAAGAACCTGTGATGTGATTTGACTACACCCCTGTTTTTCATGTACCTTACTCCCTTCATTCACTGAATAAATTTTGTAATTGTACATTTATGATGCAGGGTATATGAGATTGACTGGAAATCAAGGATAATTGCTGAGACAGATGCTTTTGTGGTTGTGGACAAGCCTGCTGGTGTCTCCGTAAGTTAGTTGTTTGACTAATATGCTCGTTTGACCCCCAATAGACAGAGATTTCATGGTCTTAATATAACCAATTTGATTGATCATATTGTGAACAATATGAACGCAGATGGAGTTGATGTTATATCACCAGCATCTTTGTAGAGCATTGCAAGTGTTGTTCCGAAAATAAATAAAATTGAATGAAAGAGAATGCTCATATGAGCCGCTCAAAAGTGCTAAGAAAATTGTGTCACTTAGTGGTCAAGTAAAGTGCTACAACCATGTCTCTTTCAGCCGCTAAATGTGGCGGCCCTTAATGTGCTCATATCAAGTCACTCTGTCTTGTCAGATGTAACCAAGGTGTTGACTGATATTGTTGCTACCTTGTTATTAATTCAGATTCTTAGTTTAGCAAACTGGTGTCTAATTAGGATTCGTTGCGTTTAAATTTTTCTTTTTTTCTCATCACGCAGTGTCACTTGTGGGTAGGTCGGAGGAACTGTGGATAACCTGGAGGAGATGTGTGCTACTCATGTCAGCCGAGCCTTAAAGCTTAAAAAGCCACTCATTCTGACGCACCAAATTGATACATGTACTGAAGGGTGGTTAGTGTTCTCCTTCTTTTGGATGCACATATTTGCTGACTGGACTAGTGACCTCTCTGAACCAATCTGATACTTAGCTCTAACTCTACGACTTGGATTGTAAATTCTTCCATGGAGATTTCTGCATTCATATTTATCGAAAGCATATATGGAGTTGACATTGGACCCATCTTTAGACTAATTTTCATAGGTTTTACAAAGATGTATCCTGCCTCTATATGAATGTATTGTCCAACTACTGTGACTCATGAGGTTGTGGACTTCTGGTGCAGCATTGTTTTTGCTAAGACAAAGGCATTTTCGTCCCACTTCCACATGCTTCTACGGGTTAGCATCTAACCGAACGACCAAGGATTCATGGTTTAAAAGTGACCAATTTGATGGGTCATGTTGTGAAACAAATAATTCAGATGGGACCAAATTTTATATCCCCAGAATCAATGAAGAAAATTGCATGCCTTGGTCAATAAATAAATAAAATTGGACAAGAAAGTCCCCGTATGACCTACTCAAAGCTGCCTAAAGAATCATGAAGCCCAATGTGGGCCTCTGATCCTTTAGGTGGGTAGCTCCTGGATTAACGAGTTGTTACCATCTTTCATTTCTTTCCTTGAGAAATTCGGTTTTGAAGTAATAGTGAGAATGGTGGTTGCTCTGCTCCACTAGGGAGGCATTTCCTATACCAATTTTACCAAATCCTTGGGCCAGGATAGGAGTCACGTCTTGAGATCTTGCCATGGCCTTAATATTTGAGTCGATTTATGCCTTCTGAAATCATCTAAAGAAAAATGTGTTTTATGTTCTGGATGTGTTATCAGGAGAGGAAAGTAAAGAAGGAGTACACAGCTTTAGCATCTGCACCTGTTGATCCTGGACATCACGTTCACTACATGCGACCAGACCGTTATGCTCCCCGACTAATTAGTAATTGTAAGCTGGGTCTATTGTGGATGCAAAGAATTTTATAACAGGGTTTGTGTAAATTGAACTTTTTGAAGGAATTTTAGACAACAGGATAAAGAGAATCTTCCCTTTGATTTGTGGAGAAGTCCATATGGTTACATTGATCGTACAGAGGTGACCCGATGATACATGAAGAGGCCTCGATATGATTGCTGCGACCGGAAGGAGACCACTTGATTCACAGGATAGATTTGCTAAAAAACTTGTTTTCAGTTTCTTGATGCGAGAATTCTCAAATTCCACAATTCCCTATCTGCACTTGCTTTGGTGTTTCAACTTCGTTTTACAACATTCTGTGTTCTAGTGACATTTCTATTGCACCAAGTGGCTCTGACAATATTCTTTATCCCAATGCACAGACCAACATCCGGACTGGTCCAACTGCGAGTTGAAGATTTTAGGTTGTAAACAGGTGAAGTGGCCCAGTGCTTTAGTAGAAACACAGTATCGTGTCGCTCAATGTGGTTGGGAATCGCGAGAACACGCTTACGAGTGCTCAGTTCGTCTTTTGACCGGACGGACACATCAGGTAATGTTTCCTCTGTGCTTGCAGTCCATGATTTCAGTTGGATTGTTTCAGAACGTGTTGACAACATTATAATGAGAATCTCCCTTAGACCACTGGGAGACCTCCCCATGAGTCAATGGGAAAGACTTCCTTATAATGTCTGAAAGTTCCTGAAGTAGTCTGATTCTACTAAACCTAGTTAAAATTCCAGTTCTTTCCCTTGAAAGCGATTAATTGATTTTCTTGTGCTTATTGGAGTGGAAATTTAACTACAACTAATTTGCTCAGAGCAAACCCTGGAGGTTCCTGCCTAAAATGTATAGTCTGAACATGAATGCCAAGAATTGATCTTGGATACACCTATAATCAGCACTTTGGAGATTCAAAGTGTACTGATATGGTGTTCAAAAAATACATCTAAGATTTGCCAAAAATTCTCTAACTTTTAATGGTTAACAAGACCAAGAAAGAATTTAGGCAGTCTAATCGTAATATGCATACTCAAATGCTTCTTTAGGTGCTTCTTTAGGTCTATACCATGTCCTAAGATTTTCAGGGCTTGTTTATAATTCTTTCCTGTTTCTTCTCTACAGATACGTGCTCAATTTGCTGCTTTAGATGCACCGTTAGTGGGCGACTCGGTGTACATGCCTGGTGTCGTTGCACGAAGGCAGGCTGGTGAGGTTGATCCCTTCCTTAATTCAAGCAGCATCGAAGATGAGGAGTCTTTGGCAAGTGTGATAGAGAATTGGCGAGACCAACATGGGTTAGAGCCTGAATGTGCCCTCGGCCTCCAAGCTTCTGTAGTTTCATGGGAAGGCGAAAAAGAAGTCTTCAGAGCAGGAAGGCCTTGGTGGCGATCATAATAATATAATAAACTACGGTTACACTCAACCCTGCCACTTGTGAAACAGGCTTTAACCCATCCCTGGTCCTATGAATCTTTCTCATGCGTGTAAGTTAACTTAAGTTATTCGTGTGAGGTGAGAGTGGGTATGAAAGTTGTTTGTTGTGACTTCAATTGAATCCCAGTTTTGGGAATCTTTTGCAGCAGTTGCTCCTCTCCACAGAAGCCTAGCCTCCTGGTCTACGGTTTCATTCAGGCCTATTGAGAAGCCTATGGAGAGGGTAAAAAAATTCTTGCCACTAGTTTGTGCTTGTTGGTTGGAAGGTCTTGGCCCCGCAGTAAATCCACAGAGTTTTGAAATGAAGTATGGGATCGTTAACCCCTAAAGGACCAAGGCCATTTTTCTGTGAAAAAACACTCAAATCTGTCATTTCTATTGTGTTCATCCAAGAAAACAAAAAATATGTCTTTTTTAGAATCTAACCATAGGATCTCTGTACTTTACTTGTCTGAAACCAAGTGGTAAAAATTTCATGAAGTTTGATCATACAGATTGGAAGATATTAGCATTCAAAGTTATTTTTTCAAGAAGATGTTCATATTGCCCCAAAAACAAGATTGTTCATAACTTTCACATTACTAATCCTAATGGAGCGAATCAAAGCTTCACATGTAGAAAAAAATGTAATCTATAAGAAAAAAAAAAAATTTCAAATTTCAAATTTTTGAGGATTTATTTTTCTGCCTGGTGACAGGAAAATTATGTTTAAGATGGCATAACTTTTGCTTCTAGGCACTGATTGAAATAAAAATTATATTCCCACGAAGCTAATTTGTTTTTCTATCTTATGAGAAAGTTTCAGAAAGTTTGACTAAAAATTGAGGTCATAGGAACCTGCCTAAAATCCATTTTGTCCCTCAAGGGGACAATGGTCCTTTAGGGGTTAAGCACTGACCGACTAGTTACATATAGAAAATTCGTAAGATTCTATGCCATAATTGCCCAATTGGAAATTTATGATGCCATGATATGATATCCAAAATGGTTGGCACGATGTTTGACCCGGCTTGATGCTTGACACAATAATTGTGGGTTTATGAAATTTATCATGCTTGGCATGATATCTAAAGTTTTGTGAAGTGGAGCAACTATTTTGATATCTTCTATTCCTATCCAGGCATTGGAGTAGAATTTTAAAATAAACCAAGGCAATCAATAGACTAAAAATTATAGTCAATGAACTATAATCATCTTACTCAAACAAATACAAGCACAATCAAAATACATATAAGATCATACTAGAATTGAATTATTTGAAGAGAGTGAGATGAAAATATCCTTGTTCCAATATCTCTACAAGAAGAGATAAGAAGTCAACAATAAAAAAAACTTTTTCAAGTAAACCACATGGGAACAACCTTGGCAAGGAAACTTAGCTTCAAGAATGAAAAAACTCAAAGAAGGTGGAATCTAACATTATAAGAAATTTCAAAAGCAAAGTTACTTGGAAGTTAGAACAAGCCCCAAGTTGCTAATTAAAGATGTCTGCTATGCTATTCTTTATGAACAAAATACTGAGGACTCTATTAATGATTTGTCAATTGTGATTGTTCTTGATCAAGTGCCTAGTCTTTTTATTTGCTTCATTCAAGTTCTCCTTGCCTCCAAAAAATGTGCAACATCTTTTAATTCTCTACCACTTTGTGACACCTCTTAACACCCAATTACACCAAATGTGAGCCTAGGCAATGGCTCATTGGTTTAGTTCATGCTAGTAGTTGATTTTAACAAAAGTATATTGGTTTTACTATCCAGTGAGGCAAAAACAACATCCACAACATACAAATAAGCAAATGAACTCATTAGAATAGCATGTCAATTAATAAAACCTAACTAACCATAAACAACTAGTATACACAATCAAACCAAACACCAAGTGGACATTCAATTCAACTCACCCAATAACTTCATCTACATAAATTTTAAAAAAACAAGTAGCCTCTCTAGAGTTGATCCATTGCATAGCTCTATTAGAAATATTGTGATCTTCACCGAAGTACATTTCATAAGATTTGGTAGTATGGCAACCAATGATAGATATGCCCTTATCTTTTGGAACAATTGCCACTTCCATTCTTGTAATTCATAGGGCCTTAACACTTTTCATTTGTAATTCTCTTTTCTTTCAAACTAGGAATAGTCTTAGCAAGAGACCTAGTGATGTCACTCAATGCATGCCTACAAACAATACCTCAAGTATACCACTCCTTATCCACAAATTTTACTCAAGATTTGGGAGTGTGAAACATAGGTTATGGTGAACAAGATCCTTGGGATAAGAAATAGACTAGTGCACAATAATTGTTTTATAATTCACTATCACATTTGGATCATAGCAGTGCATAAGTTTTTATAAACTATTTGCATAGCCTTGCTTGCTATCAACATTCCAGTTCTTACAAAGGCCAAGAAAAAATCTAAATCTAAAATGGAAATAGATCACTAGAAGAAAATGAAGGGTTTGTGAATATACTATGCAACTAGTTTTTCAATTGCATAGGACATTTGTGATTGGTTTGTGACTAGTGATAATTTGGAGCCCTATAGTCGCAGTGGACATCCTAAAATCTAGGAAAAAGGTGTAGCAATTGCAAAAGTCATTTTTCAAGATTTCAAAACTTTACATCTACCTTTTTTTAGATTTCAAAAATTCAAATATTAGCATTTAATAGATTTCATTGGTTTAGGATACCTTACAATTTCATAGATTTTAAAATTTCTTGGATTTTAAATATTTTTTTATTTCTATAGATTGTAGAAATCTATACTCTATAAAAATCAATAAATTGTAGAAATCTTAGAATTCTATCAACAAAAATCTTGGTAGAAGACTACAAGAACTTACAAGTCTAATATGTTCAACTTGATGGTACCCTTTACAATTAATATGGGACAATTGATATAAGAGAAATGGGAATGAATTGTAAAAGCAACGAGGAAACAACTAGCTCCACTACTAGAAAATTCAATTTTTTTGTTGATTTGGTTGCATTCATTTGGTTCACTTTTTTGTTGATTTCTATCCAAATCAAAAAATTACTTTCCAAATCAATAGAAAAGTGAATCAAATCTATGCAACCAAATCAACAAAAAAGCTAAATTTTCTAGTATTGTAGGAAATGACTAAGAAACAATTAGTGTGCGACTTGAAAGCAATTAGGAAACAACTATATATGGTCATTTTATAGTTGCAATCTTTTCCTAGTTGTTTCCTCGTTATTTTTTTATAACTATAGATTGATTGCTTTGCAACTAAAACAATGTATCAATGTTGTAAAAGAATGACATAAAACAATTATGTTAGATTTGGTGCTAATAGAGAGGATTACAGTCGTAGGATAGTTGTATAGGACACTAGTTGTATAGTAGGTGGTTGTGCCAGACAAATTTTTCTTCTAGTGGATAACCTATGCATTCTGAAGTAAACTAGACACATCCTATGTGGACACATAATCCTAAATACAATCAATGGCTATTTCTAACTTTATTGTTTTAACTATGGATTCTACTAGTACAACACTTCTAGAAGTTGCCTAGAAAAATAAGAATACTGAGGATAGTTTAGTCTACACATTGCAATCAAGAACAACACCACACAATCTTGCAACAAAACTGAACTAGAACATTCTAAGAAATTACAAATATAATAAAAAGCAATTGACTTCGCATAGAATCAACTTGTATATTTTGGAAAAATCCAAAACTTTCAAGGTAACTTCTAAGAAGGTCCCAAAACCAAAGTGTAAGCTCATATTTGGCTTTGCACTATTTACAGGAAGCCTAAAATTTGTACTTCCTTTTAATTTTCACCTAGATGGGAAATCATTTGAGATACTAGGAAATTTGAACAAGCAAGTTATGTCATAGACTTCTTAGCATGATTTTAAGCTAAAAGCATTTCTTTTTATGCTCCAATAGCCTCTTCCATTGTATTGTTTGTATTTTCTACATAACCTAAATGACATTTCCAATTCTTCATAATTAAATGGTGAGTTCTATGTGGACTCCCTAGACTTTAAAATGATCTTCCATTATCCCTTTCATTTAGCCCGATTGGACATTTAGGACTAGCTAATTCTCGGACCCTAAGTTCTTTAAAAAATGACTAAGTACTCTTTCAAACTCTCAACTAGGCACTAGAAGTAGGGAAAAGGAGTATTTTAGATACTCTGTAGTTTTCGAAAGCCCCCTCACTATATTGGTAGGGACTTCTACCAAAAACCGTTCAATCACTCTTTTTATGACTTTTCTCTCAAAATATAACTAAAACTAAGTAGAAACAAAAAAAACCCCAAAACACCAAGACTAGAGTGCCAACTCAAGGGCTCACATCACATTTAAAAAAATAAATTAATACAATAAGAACTCAAACTTGCCTTTCATAATTTAATACTAATTATTATTAGTATAAGAACTAGACATTCTTATACAAAAAGGGGTGCAACATTACACTTGGCTTGTACACACACATCCCAAAAGACAATTTCAAATTTGGGTGTGTGGCTTATCACATGCATCATTTCCTCTTTGTGGTTTGTACAAAAATTGTTTAGTGAATATTTGTCGTAATATTCCATACTTGATAATTATTGTACTAAAACCTTATACACTTTTCACCCAACTACTTTGAAAGCATATTAATTTATTCTTTTGTTTAATCAAGTACATCTGAATACCTTCAACTACAAGGTCTCAAGCACAATCATTCTGCAAGTGTTCATCATCTAGGTCTTCCATTTGCATTGCCATATACTCCACAAGAGCCGGTTGCTCTCACGGGCATTCACAATGAAATTCACCGCCTGTCTGTAGGAATATAGTACATTCTCGAGACTGAGATCCTCTAGTCATCCATCCACAATTCATCCATGATTCATCCGGAGTATTTTCGTACAAGGCAAGCTGTCCGGCCAGAACCAATGCGGGCCAGGTGCACGAAGAATCGGAAGTGGTTCTTACGATTCCGCCAGAAATTTGATGAAAGACGGACATTCACAGCACCTGCTTGCGACTGCGATTGACGTTCCCCATTTTCCATCCAAAGGAATGGCACGAAGAGGCTGCATGTGCGGCATCTGCGAGAGCTTCAACTTGCCCTCTGTCTGCACTTCCTGCATCAATCACCGGTACAGGACCACGATCACAGCTTCTAATCATCCACACCACCATTTCTGCATCTCAGTTGCTCTCGTTCCTGAGATGGGTTTACCAGAATTTGACTTCAATTCGTCGGATGAGGGAGGGATGCAGGTTGTTAGAGCGGTACAAATTGGTCAAGAATTTGGCACAGGATCGGGATGTGCTGCGACGACGCTTGGATGAGGAAATAATTGCTAAGGTGTGCTGAAATTTACGGCGTTCAGTCATTTCTTGGGGAGAGAGAGAGTTAGAGTTGCTATTTGGGGGAATTTGGGGTGCATTTGTTTTTGACTTTTTGAGGGTGGAGTTTGCTGATGGTGTTTCGGTGAGTTGGGACAGCGAGAAGCCGAGCTGCAGCAGCACTGGCGTGTGGAGCATGCTGAGCGGAAGACGCAGCTCAAAGAGCGTCTGCGGCAATGCAAGGACGAGCTTCTTCAAGGTAATTTTTGATTGCTACTCCGAGGTTGTGGAATTTTGAATCAAGAAAATTGTTTCTGGGACTCAATAGAGAGGAAGAATCTTTTTAGGGTGGAGATTGGAGACATTGCATTGTGACGCTATTGACACCGAAGGAGTGAAGCTTAGATAAATGTGTCTTTTACGGCTGTTCCATAGGATATGCTTTCCCTCTGTAATTTGCCACAGAATTTAGGGTTTTTGATGTTTTGTGGTTTACGTTTCCAATGCTCACTGTGAAGGTCATCATCACGTTGTGGAGTTTTATTTCGATTGATCTTAGTTGTTTCGAAACCTTGATTGTTTGACCCCTAATGGACCTTCGCTTGAAAATCACCAATTCAATTGATCATGAATGTGAATAGTCATTCATTTATGTGGGGCTAATTTTGTATCAGTACAGACATTGCGTGTGTTTGTCGGAAGATAAATAAGATTTGAGAAGGACGTCTTCCTATGACGACTTACTCAAAACTGCTTAAGAAAATCTGGAAGCTCAATTTGGGACGCTTCGTCCATTAAGTGGTATGTCAAGAATCAAGTATACCCCAATCAAGATGTAACTCTCCTGATCCATGTCAAAGAGTATGGACTGATGGTGCTCACTTGTTCAGGGAAAACGAAACGGGAACATATGCAACATGATTTAGACGCACAAGTTCGGTTCCATTCTGCTGCTTCTGCTCAGGTGCATTACTTTCAGACGTGTTGTGTAATCTCTGCTCTCAAAATGCTACAACAGCATGGACTATCGCATCAATCAGAAAGCTAAGATTATTGTGGACAACGAAGCCTTCGTTTCCTTTTCTTGCGATTTTAAGATCTGTGGTGTACAAAATGTAATTGGTGTTGCAGGTTGCAACAAAGAGATTGGAACTACTGGCACATTTCTATCCCGACTTGATTCGTGCGCAGTCCCTTGTTCACGTGAGTATTCCATTGCTATGAATCTCTTTACCGGTCTACTCTGTCTTCAATTGATTCCACAATTGTAAATATTGTGGAGACCTCACGAGCTGTATCATATTGCAAGGTTTTGCGACGAGTGATGTGACTTGTATATGTGTGAATTGGCGTTGCTGTTCCTGTACTTGGCAGACAGCAGTGGCATCTGATTTGCATCAAAAGCGAAGAGTGGTCATCAGACAACTCTGCAAGATTTTGCCTCTTCGTCGAAGCTCTGTGAGTAATTCTTTGTGTGCACCACCGCATCGCTGTGGTAAATTGTGACTACTGGCTTCATAGGCACGAAAAACTAAGACAAAATTAAATCCATTTGCTCACTAGGTTTTCAGTTGTGGAAGTGCTCCGTTGTCTTGTTGTTCAAACGAGCCGATCATGTCTGGCAGTTGTCTGGCATTTTTTTTGCTGCTTTGGACAGATCTTTAGTAGAAGACTTGTCTCAGAAGACGTATTTTAAAACAGATGAGAACTCTCTCTTTCTCTAGCCGAAACTCAGCGTAACGGATGTGATCTATCTTCATGGATACAGATGACACTTGAAGAGCGGCAGAAGTGGGAAGGAAGCAGTAATAGGCCACATTCTGTTCGAATTTGTGGTGCGCGCCTACCTCTTGGAGATGATCCTCTGTCCGTACCACATTCGGAACTTGCGGCATCATTGGGGTAAGTCAGGGCTCAATACCCAGTTAGGGTGTT
Source organism: Straminergon stramineum (assembly GCA_963920665.1). Classification (NCBI taxonomy): domain Eukaryota; kingdom Viridiplantae; phylum Streptophyta; class Bryopsida; order Hypnales; family Calliergonaceae; genus Straminergon; species Straminergon stramineum. The sequence continues at coordinate 31,078,701 of OY987265.1, forward strand.
CCAGGCGTTATATGTGCTTTCTGTAGAATTAAGGGGTTTTCTGAAAATTCAGTGTTCTGTTCAAAACATGTTGGATTTTTGCTTTTCACTTTTCATGAAATGTGAGTTACCTACTTGTTTTAGATGCAGATATTTCAATGAGAGTTTAATGCAAGAAACCCATGCCTTGACTTTGTTGTCTTGTATCGGACAGGTATATGGTCCAACTCGTCAGCAAGGCAGCACGTTATCTGTCTGTGCCTCTCTTACATAGCTCTGGCTTTGCGGTGAGTCGTTCTGCGATTCAATTTGCTTGGTACACAAATAATGACTTTGTGATCCTTTTTGTATGGAATCGTGAACTGGAAGTTGATTGCACTTTTTGATTGAATTTCCTTGTGAAAAATACTGAATTTAGATCTTGATGCAGGCCTCTTCATCACGTGTGTGGCAAAGGGCCTCGTATTTTGACTCAAAGCCAGGTTCTCAAAGGTAAACTTGCTACGGAGACTTCACAATTTGTCTTGCAGGCATTGCCTCGGCTGTCTTCTAATTATGTACTTAAATGAAGATACGTTCTGTTGCTGGGCTTCATATTCGCTATGTTGATTATGCGGAACACAGGCATCAGGACTTCAGAATTAATCTATTTTTGTTACGTCAGCAATTAGTGAATTTTAGTTTTCTCGAGAAATTCATTATGCTGATTATACTGAAGTGTTTCTCTTCTGGTGTTAGTGAGGAGTTTCCACTATTTCTTCCTCGCCAAGGAGGACGCAGATCCTCTAGTGATAACTTCAATGAGCTGAGCAAGAGTGTCGGTACCACGTTGGGCTTTTCATCCATGGAGAGCCTGCGTATTGATACTGTAGAAAGCACTGCCAGTCTCGTCAATTATGGAACTTCAAGTGGGACACGAGAATCATATCCAGATGTTCAGAAAGGCATCAAACTTCTGCGGCGGAGTGTGGGATGTTTATGTGCATACAGTTTTGGACAGCTCGGCGTCTCTTTTCCTTCCGACATGTCCACCCTTGATGCATTTGCTGAACTTCTCATTATTCTTTCGTCGAAAGAGGCACGGTCAAGGTTAGTTCTTCTTTCTGAGTTCTATAGGTCATATCAGTCGTCGCATAAATTCTACCATTGGCTGGGTGTTTAGTGCTCCAGTGGGAGTCATGTTTGCCAAGTCATGGAAATGATCAGTGTTTGAAATTGTAATGTGCAATTGGATGACACGCATATGTTGCAGATTTTTGTTTTGAGTTTTTTAATTACTACTTCGTGTTCATCCTGTTTTAAAGCTTTGGCCGCCATGAGGTTGTGAGACTGCTGACGAACTGGTGCTGATCCATGGCAATCGTTCAGGTCTAGCAGAGGTAACCAACAGCCTAACGGCAGATTCGGTCTTTCAGAAGGTCCTTTTGCGAGCATGGGAAGCAGCCTGCGAAATCTGTCGGATGGAAATCGGTTCTCTCCAGGATCCCTGGTAATAAATTCTTCCAATCGCCTTACTTGGTCATCCCTCCTAGTATGCGTTCCACACCTATGTTTTTTGGTCTCTACTTATCTCTAAAAACGTACGGACCCCATGTGCATGGCGTCCGTGGGTTGAAATGCCACCCATTTACAATGAAAGTGTTATCCAAACTCGTAGATGCAATCCTCCTGGTCCGAGGGTAGTCTGGACTCGTGATTGGGACCCTACTATTTCAAGCTTCAATAATTCACACAGGTATACAAATAATTCAGATCCAAAATCCTCTTGAAAATTCTATTCCAAAATTTCAACTCGAAATAGCTGAAAGCCACGAGAATGAGTTCCCTATCTTAACATTAAAACCTTTTTAGCTGCAGTATTTAGCTTCCTGCGTCGAAGGGCATGGGACCGACCATTTGTAGCATCTGGAAGTTCTTTGGCCTGCCCTCAGAGGAATAGAATATATAAATGTGGCTTACTATTATTCTACCATAATGGTGTGACATGTGAATGGTTGCCTCTAAGTTTCGATTTGTGCAGGGCCAGAGAGCGAACAAAGGCAAGGTAACAAGCTGGAATGACTTCTACGATGTCAGTACAGAGTCGGAGCTCATGGAGGCCACACCCAACACGTCCGACAGCTCTGTGGACGGTTGGGATCTTGTAGAGCATCCCAGCTTGCCTCCACCTTCTCACTCTGAGGATGTAGAGCACTGGGCTCGGGCGATGATTATTGATGCCACCAAGTGACGACGGTGTTGCCTACTCTTTAGATCAGCCATGTAATCATCCTTGTGACTGTCTGTGCTTTGTACATAACCCTACACGAGGCCTGAAATGTTCAGTGTTTGTCGCGTTTAATTAGCTCAGACTTATGACCAGGTTTGGATCGTGTAGAACTACATTCGATTTTTACATTTGTACTTAGGATGACCCATCTACCTGTCCTGACTATGTAGTCCACGGACCCTGTACAATGATTTGATTGGAGGAACTTCACCCTCTCTACTAATTGACTAATTGACTAATTGACACGCTCCTTGCAAAAATTCTTTGGTCTTGGACCAAATTTCATCCTAGCTACACTTGTTGGATGCAACGTTGTCGCACTCCTTACTTATAGCTTAATTGGTTTCTGAAAATTCTCATGTCCTGGTTAACTGAGGAGACAATCCCTTGTAACCTCAAATTATGTGGCAATGACTGGCAGCAATGTGGGAGTTGGATTTCGCATGTGCTGGAACAGAAAGGCTTCATTTTCTCAAGGACATGTTGCATGTGCTAAGTTAACCGTTCCAAAAGATTGTCATGCACCCAGACAAGAGAAAGTAAGCTCATCAGTACGCAGCAAAGTGCCAATAGCTGTGTCGTAATGTCTACTGACGTGATAAATTCAACTGGCACACTCGAGTCTCATGCATGTACTTGGGAATTACAAGTGCAGCTGCAAATTTTATTGATGCAAAAACTCTGGTTGAATAGGCTCACTAGCTTCTTCAACAACTCAAGAGTTGTTGTCCATAACCTTGAACCCATTCCAATTCTATTTTATTTTTATTAGCATGATATTTTGGATTCCATTCCAGTGGGGTGCATCTTCCCCACGAGTACTGAAAAATGCCATCGGAGGGTGATCCCTCACTCACTAATTTCTCACAGATTCTCCGGAGCCATTCTCAGAGCCGAATTGCATTTCGCAATCCAACAGCATGTCCACTGCAGAAGCTTGATCTGGGAATATATAAAGCGATATATATCTTCACGTTTCCATTCCTTCACATTCTCCGTAAGCTACAAATTCCATCCCACCTGCGCTCAAAGAACTCTTTTTTAAAACTCAGACATCCATGCATCTGCGCTGCAGAGTTCACCATGAAACTTATAAAATCGAGAAAACCAAAACTAGAAGAAATTCTGTGACTATTTGACCCTCAAGGCTCTTACTCAGTTCATTGACTTCACTATCTATAACTTTGATTTTAAATTCTGGCAGATGTAGTACATAACAAAAAAACTTGCGTAACAGCGGTATTTCATTCTGACAGATGTACGACATGACCAAAAGGAAATACCTTCCTTGCAAGCACGTCGAGCTCTAATTCTAGAGAAATGCATGTCTTTTGTGACACATGAATGATCAATTACTGTACTGTACAGTTCTTGAAATGCAAATGGACTTCAGGGACCAAATTTGGTTCTCAGGGACCAAATTTTCAAGGCTTCCTGCTAATGTAAATCGCTGCATTTCAGTCTCATACCTGAAAGCAAACCATGGGAATTGTGGAGAGATGTACTCATCAGTACGGTGGAGATGGACTGGGCGAATACGGAGGTGAAGGACTGGGAGAAGATGGTGGAGATGGACTTGGCGAATACGGAGGCGAAGGACTGGGAGAGTACGGATTATTATAAGGGGGAGGGTACGCTTTCGGAGGAGCACACCACTTGAATTTCGCCTGCCCCTTCGAGATCTCCTGACTGCCTCTCAGGTGATGGCCTTTCACATCTTGCGCTTGCACACAAAATGCAAAAGCCAAGCTGCACAGCAGCACCGTGTACACTAGCCCTCTCATCTTCCCCATTCTGCCTCAGAACCTGGAGAGTGGAGAGGATTCTAGAGAAAAACACACAATGTGAGACGAGAGCTTCCCTGGGCTGCAGAAATAGGAACTGCATTATTTTGGAGTTGTTACCATGCAAAGGCAGAATTCAAAGCTCTCCAGCCTGGGTTGTCGATGAGCACCCCCGGCCACCTGATGGGGATGAGGCACCAACTCATAAAGTAACAAGATAATAAAATGGGTCAGATGCAGGAAAGCCTGGAGAGCAATTTGAATGGCAGCCATCACCGACAGGTGATCCTATTATGTAATTGCAGACTTTCAGGGAGAAAGCATGAGCTGATTTGATAATGGCACGACGATTTATGATGCGGAGCCTATGTCTACTTGCAGAACTCCAGAAGATTGTGCCAGTATACTTGGAGCTGATTTGGAAGGGAACCTCACCTGGAATAACTTGACTTACAGACATGAGAGAACATAAACTGAAGGATAAGACAAATATTGCCTTAGTCACTTGAAAAGTGGATTACAAGGTCGTAGTTTAAGGGTCCATGTTCAACCCAGGTGCGCAAAATGCACATGATTATCAATGAAGTTTTGAATCATAATGAATCATTTACAGTGACAGTCAGTAGTGTTGCATGTCAAAGTGATGTGAGAAAATTACTTGAGGAATTGCTAGAGGACAAAAAAAGGGCGGGTGTGGGGGTAGAACTCTTTTCACACTTGTCAAACTTCTTATTATCACATTTGTTTGCAATATCTTGTGACAAATAGGGAGCTTTGAATTGGGTTGGCCTTACCTATGGTCTGGTGAGAGCAGACGGTGTGAAATTAAAGAGGTCTGGTTGTATTGGTGACTGATATATTATTGGAAGACATTTAAGCTACTCTCAAGTCTGATCGTGACCATCTCAATGCTGCGACCAACAATTGTGAGCCTCTGAGTAAAGACTGTCAGTTTTAAAGAGCTGCTTTGGCAATTCTAGCCCACCCCACTTGGGGCATGATGTGTTGGAGGATAATATGTGCATCACTTAATTCAAACAACCTTGACACGACAAGCCCATCATTGTGATCATCAGTCAAACAATTATCCTATAAGAGGATGAATACCTGCATTTCCTCATTTCTACAGGAATACTAGCTAACAGGAAAAGGACTCAACCACGTCGCGCACAGTTCCATATGGCGAACCTTCTTCACACAGTTTGTAGGAAGCTTTAACCCTCAGTCTTCCCTCAACGTTAAACCCAATCAGAGATTTCCTCCGATGAAAGAACTATCCCCAGTTGCCGCCCCCGCCTCCACCATCAACAAAATGAGAGTTAAAACATAACGAAACTGATCAGGAAAGAAGGATTTGAAATTGGTCACAAAGCAAGAACATGTGACAGATGTCATAAGACAAAAAACCTGTAACGCTACATGATGTAAGGTAAATCTGCTCACACACGGCACGAGTCTTGAACTGGAAAAAATTGTAAGCAGGGCCGAACATCAGCAAATCAGTCACAATGCAAATTAAAGGCTAACCTTGCATTGTACAGTACAATATGTACACACTAAACGTCGAATTACAGAGAAGTACAAGAGTTTTCACATTCTACACGGGCATCGAATGCATCAGGGGATTCGTTCAACGGATGTGCGCGTTGCCGTAGGTGCGGGCGTGATCCTCCGCCAAGCGTTGAATCCTCGTTCGTCTTTCGACGGAGGAGAGGTGCATCAGATTCTCCGGAGCCCCTAGCAGGCGGGGCGAGTCTGCGAAGTTGAAGTTCCTGGACTTCTTGGCGCTGCAGTGGTGCTTCCCTGCATCGAAGGCCAGAGCCGCCTCCTTCTCCGTGTTGTACGACCCCAGCCACACTTTCTCCAGCGTCCCTCCGATCCGGATCTCCGACACCCACTTCCCGTTGCGTTGCCGAATGCCTTTGTACCGAGCGCTGGGGCCTATTCGCCTGGGAGTGCTCACAGCCGTTTGCCCCTGCAACACACAAAAGATCGTAACTTGTGGCTTAGGGTTTAGGGTTTAGGGATTAGGACCCTAAACTCTTTCTTGGCTCTGGAGCTCAGGAGAGGAAAATCGTTGCGTCAACACACTGTCTACGTCTTAAGTGAGAATGTTGAGCAGGGGCTCCCATGTTTGTTTGCTATTCGAACACTAAGCCTGAGTCTCTGACATGGCATAAAATACATCTACAATGGAGTTACGCTCAGAAATAAGTTGTAATGTCTCTTGTAGCATAGTTGCTTGTTTTATTAATTGGCTGTAGATCGAAGGGAGGAGGCCCATTGCATCATCACAAGCTACACATGTATTGAAAGGAATAAATTTGAGTTGGCTCATACGTACGGTGTTTGTTTGTTTGCTACATCTTAATGAGAATGTGGGGAAGCACCACTGCATGTACTGTACAGTGCTTGTTTGCTACTCTAATGCTAAGCCCGAGTCCCTGACATGGCATAAATTACACTTACAATGGAGTTATGCTGAGAAATTAGTTACAAAGTCTCTCGGAGCATAGCTGCTTGTTTTCTGAATAGGTTGTAGATCGAAGGGGGAGGAGGATCATTGCATCATCACAAGCTACACCTATACTGAAATAAAAAAAGAGTTTTCATGAGTTCGGTATTTTTTTAATACTAGAAAATTGAGCCTTAGTTCTTAACATGAAGCTAAAGTGTAGCTGCACTATGACATAAGCTATAGAGCGTCTCATAACATTGCAGCTACACTATGATAGGGACAGAGCCTCTCATAGTGCAGTTGCTACTTTTGTTGGTTCAAGATTGCAGGGGAGGAGGCATTGTATCAATGCAAACTACACCTACAGTGAATTGCGCAGGTTCTCATGCTGCTAATAAACAGAATTCCAGTCGCTAACAAGATACAAGCGACACTTACAACGCAGCTATTCATGAAATAAGCTACAGTCTCTCATAGCGTTGAAACTACCATACGAAAAGGGACGAAGACACTCATACTCTTGTAGTTGCACAACAAAAGAGAAAGAAGGTCTCCTCGCGTTGTAGCTGTACTAAAAAGGGAAAGGGGGCTCTTGAAGCGAAACTTCTTGTATTATTTGAAGAAATCCAAAAAAAAACTAAAACTAGGAATGCATAGGGCATTTCATGCCCAGGAAACTACAAGAACAGGCACCTCTACAGAAACTGCAACAACTTAGAATATATATATTGATGTACATGTATGAGTTCCTTACCGATATGGTTCTCTGCAATCTCCGAATCCTGACCAGGCCCGACATTCTTCGAAAAGCAGAAACAATGCTTAAAATGACCCGCCAGCCTGCGCCCGCTTGCTCGACCCCATCAACGCCATCAATTTCCAAGAATTGCCGTAACAGCATGAGCTGCTGCCACTGCGTCGGTTGCAGCGCTGCTGCAGAAGACTCTCCAGTGTCCACCATCTCCGTCGTATCGACTCTGCCCAGTTGAGAAGCAGAAGCAGCACTGGAATCCTCTGGAAGCTCCATCCGCGCATCGACATATTCTTCCTTACACCCAAATTCAGCGTAAACAGGCACAGCCGGGGTAGTTTCCCAGTGTGGTAAACCCCTCTGTAGATCCATTTCAGCTGCAGCTGATGGCCATGGTTGTTGTTGATCGTCCATGTCGAAATCAGCTAATGTAAGAAATGCTTCAGGCTGCTCATGTGAAGGTACACTACTTCCCCTTTGCGCATGATCCAGCATAGCTCCTTCACCATCTTGAAGCAGCATCTCCGTAAAGGTTTGACCTAATGCATAATTTTGAAGCTCGGAACCGTCCATGGCATCGTAGAACTGGAAGTCGGGATGACTTAGTGGAGCAGATTCCTTGTCATGCTGATGACTGCCCGTCGCAGAGTGCATCGATGAATCCGGGGGGTCGGGGTCAGTTAAAATTCGATCCCAGAAGAACTTCTCCCTGATTTTGTTCTTCAACCGCATCAAGACGTTCATCGCCCCCCACCGTCGATATGGCGGTGCAGTTTCTGCCATGTCTGATTTGTAACCCTAACTCGGTACTCTGTTGCAAGAACACCACACAAGCTTCAATCATCAGTCGAAGGTTTGCACTGCCTAACCTATCTGCCATGCTTGCTCTACCAAAACAAGCATCCTCCTGTAAACAAGATTTACCGACAGATTAACGATTCTTTATTTTAAAAAGCTTTAGGCTTCTACAGACTTGAAACTCGGTATCGTCTAAGATCGACCCAGAGCTGCAACTACACAGAAGTCCTTCGCCTGAATGTAATCTCACAGGTGTGCCAAGACTCGAGTAAGCTCTGCTTCTGCTTCTGCTTTCATTTTTTTGGAGTTTCACATGGGCCACAATATGCGCTCTGCATTTTACCGACAAAGCCATTGAATCCAAGAAACAGAGCAAGGCCATGGCAACGACACATATTCATTCAAATTATTACGTACCAGAGCGCGGCTTATCCTCGTCTGTACTTCTCCGAATACACCTAGCTCGCAGCTTGATCTCAACCCCCACAAGACCACCACACCTTCAACACAGTCACAATCACCAGAAACTGGATTTTTTCCGAATCCTGACAACCCCAGTTCCAACCTGTCCTCTACGAAGTCGTCGTCACCATCCCAGGCACAAGCACTATTCAGAATCCCAGGTGCCTAGACCTTCTCCGAGACGCACTGTAGCCATAAAACCCTCCCTCTCTTCGGAGGCCAAATCACCATTCAACCAGACAACCACTCCACTTGAACCTTCAAATAGTTTTGAGAACCGAAAATCCTACATGAATCTGTTGAATCACTAAAAGCATCTTCTTTGCGCAGGTGATCACCGCATGAGATTCGTGCGACTCATGTTCATAATTGTTGTCTGTCTATCTAGTACTCCTGTTCATGAAATCAGTCTGTTGTTGTAATTCTGCCAGGAAAGCGCCGCGGTTTGAGCGCGAGCTTTGGTTGCAACTGGTGTTCACTGACATATGGATTGCAGGAGGGCCGTGAGAATAGCTCCCGGGACGAAAAATTCAATTTGGTGGAGCGCCGGAGCGCGTTTGTACGTGAGTCTGTCTGTAAAACCTGTTATGGACATGTGAGTCTTGGGGAAATAAGTTTTTAAGTTATATATACTCACTGATGAACTTTACGATGTCATTGCGGGCACAAGTATTCATGAGGATTTGACTTTTTAGTTTGCTTGGGCATTCGATTCGGTGCCTGCCTTGACTGAAATAACTTAGATAGAATTTATAGGAGATTACATTTTGGGATTTGACTCTTTCAGACTGTTTTGGAGAATTCTGTTTGACTTTTGATCCAAATATTTGACTTTTGACGCCACAGTTGGGAATTTTCGTCTGACATTTTACAAAATGGCTAAATGGGTTATCGTATTAGTGAGGTAAGCTTACAATATTATTGTCATTGTAAAATTGGTGTCACTTCAAGAAGAAAGTCGTGGAAATTTTTACTGTACCGTCGGCTACCACTTCCTTCTTGACATTTTTTTTTTTTTTGCTTTCAAAAATGGATGTCTTGGGTGATTGGTTTTCCAATGTTGCATTGATTTGTTTACTTCAATTAACCTTTTATATGATACAATTTGGCATTTTTTCACATATCTATTACAATGTATTTGTTGTACACTACTTTAGTAGACTCTGCATATTATAAAATTCATATACACATAAATAGTAATTGAATTTTGAAACACATAATTCTTGAAGTATAGATTGTGAAAGTCAATAGTTGTCAAATTGAAGAACAATCAACCCTAGATCTTTCAAGCAATGCAATTTAAGACTGTCTCACCATTGAGGGCACACAAGGTACAATAGCATCCATCCCTTTGTTCTAATTCTCTTCTATTATTTTTATTTCATTTTTATAGAGTGATTGGAATTTTAAAATCCCTATGTGCAAATATTCTAAAATTCAAAGAGTGCAAGTATGTTTCATTTCAAAATCTAACTTTTTCAATCCAAAATCTATAAGCCTTCAAATGTAACTTCAATAATTTATGGCTGATAAAAAAGTCTTAGAATGTCACCATGGTTAGAATTTTGCATTCTATATCATATGAAAATAGAATATTATGAAAATAATTTATATTTAATTTACAATTCTTTAAATTACAATAGAATTTTGATTGTATCATCTTATACTTTTTCATTATATATTGGTTAGAGCAATGATAGATCTAACCATATAAATATGATTTGTAGGTCTAAATTTACAACTTTTGTTTGAAGATCACTACTAATTTACTTTCTCTAAGTTGCACTTTAAAATATATCTTCACATTTAAAAATTTGGACTACTCAAGGTCCACTAGGAACTAAGAAAGAATTGCAAAACACTTATTGTTTTGAACATATAAATTTCTTCATTTATTTTTTTATATAAACAATTTCAATTGATTAGCCCCTTCATTTCCTCCCAATTTTTTAATTTAAAAAATGGTCAAGAAATTGTTGTAGAAAACTCATTGATGGTCCAACAACTTGTAGTCTCAAATTCATGCAAATTATTCAAGCATGAATGGTACCATGTGCCAACAATATCATTGACCAAAATAGTGAGACATGTGATTAAAAGGCAAAATACAAAACAATGATATGATAAGGTAGGCACAAAAAGGACAAAGTTATGAGGAACATCATCAAACTTGTCTAAATATCAACACCTAAAATATAAACAAGAATGGAAAAATAAGAATGACAATGACCTCTTTCACCCTCCATTCAAAAAGTAATGAAGATATCCCAGAGCAATGTCTCCTTCCCAATGCATTCTTTTATCCACACTCTCATGAAGCTATTGAATAAACTTCTTTCATTCATTCAATAGTAACATCATTGATAATATCTTTCTTCTAACTAACCCACAAGAGAATGTCATACTTGTTCAAATTTTAACTTAGACTTCGCATTATCATTTGTAAAAAAGCAAGAGTGGGAACAAAATTCGTCATGATACAATCATGTACAAATCAGAAAAAGGGAAAACCAATCAATCTCACTACGTATGATACACACCATTTGATGAGTGTCTTGCCACAGTAGCACTTGCTCCCTATGCCTATGTGACATAGATAGTAAAACTACCCTAAATAGACTCTTTGTTCACGGTGGTCATTTAGATCCGCACTACTAGTAGTCTTCGACGTTGTAGCATGCCTGTAAGCTAAGTAAAGAGCCCACTACAATGAAGGGGACTTTGTGGTTGCTAGTTCTAGAAAAAAACCACCGGCGGGCATGCCGCTGCCGCAGGTGTTGCCGCAGGTGGAGATGGTGTTGATTGCCGTCAAGGACACTCGCGGCGACTTAGGCGACTGGTTGCGCCGTCCCTTGTGTGCCTCGCAACGCTTGCGCTCAGGCCGCGGCGGGTTAGGACACACAGTCCCGTCGTCGAGGCGCAACCCGCAGATCTGTCGTCGCGACGGCGACATGGGCGGCGTCCCAAACGGCGACTCGAGCTGCGCCTCTTCCAGCGTCGTGGCCAGAATGCTGCTGTACCTGGCGCTGCTGCGCTTGGACGTCGCTCCCTCGGGGCTCCCGCTCATCACCGCCGCGGTGGGCGCGTCCCATTCTCGGCTCCTCGCCATGCGAATCTCGGAAGTGCGTAACCACGAGGTGAAGGACAAGTTGCTGTGGCGCTTCCGCTCCGGTGAGGCTCGATTGGGCGCGGAGGGCGCGGGCGAAAGCAGATACGGGAAGCAGGAGCTTGACGGCCGCGGTTCGGGGCCGGGCAAAATGGGCGACTCCGCGCCGTCGGGGAGGTGGCTTCTGTCATGGGCGGGGCTGAGTTGGTTGGTGTGCGCGACTCGACCTGATTTGCCTTGGGATTGTTTTCGTTGATCTTTGTGTAGATGGCATCGTTTGCCGCCTTTCACGGGGAGTGCGTTGCAAAGGAAGCCGTTGTCGAGAAGCGCGCTGCAACGATCGAGGGGGATGTCGAGCTTGGTGAACTCGCTGCTCTTGGAGGCCTTGCACTGCGGACTGGTGCGGAAAAGGGGGAAGAAGTCGCCGACGCGGCTGCGGTCGGTCCGGCTACTGCTGGAGCGGCGGTTACCCTCTTTTGCTCCGGGTTTGCGAGCAGAGATGGGGGCGCCCACGCGGGCGCGATGGAAGAAGAACCACGTCCGCGTCGAGCTTGGCCCGAAGCAACCGTAACTGGAGTCGTTGGAACTCAAAGCGCCCCCCATGACGATCTTGGCGAGAACATCCGGCGATCGTTGGCGGAAATTCCCACCTCGTTTCCATGCGTAGTCGAAAATCTCTACTAGATCGGCCTCCGAGCGCTCCGCTTCAGCCTTACTATCCGTCTGCATTCCATCCAAGTATTCATTACCATAATGACTCGATAGATCTTACCAAAAACTTTCAAACCCATGACGAGGACTTCAAATCCACAGACGTCAGTCAAGCATTCCACAACAAAGGCTGCGTTATTAGGACTCCATAACCATTTCCCTCTGTGCGGTTTCAATTCCAACTCTTCGTTTCTTCGGTTTTCAAACTCCATCATCGGATCATTGTCTTCATTTGGTACACACTACGATAGGTAACTGAATGCTAGAGAACCGATGTGGAACTCGTACTACTTTCCACAGTCAGGCTATAGATTTGAGTTACCTAGTGCATTTCAACTCTTAACTCTAAAAAGACAGACTCGCAAGTATACTGAAACGGAGCCCCATGAGGGCCTGTGTTTCCTTCAAGGGTAAATATACACTTTCGATGAAATTGAAGCTTCCACACATCACACCCCCAAAACTAAACCCCAACCGAAATCATGGCTTACCGCAGCCCACCGAAACGCGATGGAGCACCCGAGGGCGAAAACCTCGGAGAAAAGACGAGGACCTCGCGGTGAAAGGCTTCCCACTTGATCGAAAGAAGAGCTGGTTTTCGACTGATTGGAAGTTGAGGGTGCAGCGGCCTCGTCTTTCGCGTCCATGCTTGCATTGCTCGTGGGTCTGCTGCCCGCAGTGCTCGGAACCCTCTCAATGCTCAAGGTCCTCTCATGATCCCTCGTCAAGCTCGTCGACCATTCTCCGTTGAGCAAATCTGCCTTCCATCCGTCGGCTCTGTCGTTTTTCACAGCAAACAATCTTGTTGACCTGCACGAGATCCATCCACATTTAACAGACGTAAACTCGGTCTCTCAATCCATCAATGCCGACCAGTCCAAATTCTTTCTTCGTGAGAAGAAAATCGCGTCCATAGTGGGTTTCAGAGTAGACACTTCATCGTTAGAAGTTCTCATAATAGGAAACCACTCGCCATGTGCCTAACCCACATTCTTCAACGAAGTGGGTTACAGTTTTCAACTCATCTCTATGAGGCTCATCTTCCTGTTTAAATTCGAGGAAAATCTATTTTAATTGGAAATTGTGAGAAAAGGAGATTTCAAAGCACCCAGAATTTTTGCTCCTCTTACAGGTCCTCTCATTCCACTATTGGAAGCACACGACCTTGCATAGGATTTGTTGCGAAGCTAATCTGAATCTGAATCTGAATCTGAAAAAGTGAATAATCGGAGGGATCGAGGAAACCTGAGGTACCTGACGCCTTCCAGATGAGCGCCGGTCTGGCCGTAGCGCAGCAAACGTTGGTGCACGTTATCGGAGCAGCCGAGGTAGACGACTACGACGTCTTGCGGTTTGAGGACATCGTGGCCGCGTTGCGCTGGAAGCCACACCGGGGGTGTCACGCCCAGCTCGTACAGCCCGGAGCCCACGTAGTTGCTGGGCAGGTTGCTGATCCGGAAGCGGTCCGGAATCTTGCCGGAGGCGTGCTCCTTCCAGTCGGAGGGACCAACAAGAACCTAAACGCAAACAACATGCAAGGAAATCACCACTCAGGCGCACATTCCTGTCAATGGAGAACATGCAAAGCATTCCCTGCAGAAATTGTACTTGTAGAAACCGATTCAGAGACCACAAACTCACCCTTCCAACAACCTTCATCTAAATATATCCCAGGCTAGTGCAATCAAACACAGGGATTATTAATATTGTTATATTTCTTAATGTAAATTGATTGCACATTCTAGGTTGAGGCGCTTATGAATTTCGACTCCGATTCACTTCATAATGAATTGTACAAGCATTCAACTATCTTGGAATGAGTGCTGTGCTTAGGAGAGGCTCAATGTATGTTTTATGGAGACGATGTATCAGAAGTGTACATTTCAAGGCGTGGTTGTCCCTACGCAGCACTCGCCCCATCCTTATTTTGATTCAAAATGCGTTGTCCTCTGCCATATCTAGTGTTTCCACAAAAAATCACTCAACATAATATCAGGCTGCAGCTCTTAAAGGGACAGTTATAGAGCGTCCTACCTTGCATTAGAGAAGCATAGTTACATTCAAGCCACCACCTCAGTGGACAGAGAAGGTAGTAAAATGGTTCAAATTCCTAGTCTCGGAACCAAAGTTTTCTTTGTAACCCATGTACTTAATCCCTGTTTCTACAATTAGATTCTTTTAGAATTAAGCTCCAGACGTAACCCTAACGTCCCAACATATTACAAAAGAGCTGGATCTACGGATAGATACAACGCTGGATTACAAGATCTACAAGACGACTTCATTCAGGCGAAATTAACACTCGTATACTCTTCTCAAAACCGGGCATTGTGGCTCTAGCTACGACACTAACTCGACGAGATTGGATCCGAAAATTTGGATTTTCAATTCGGGTTCTCAAAGATTCGGGAATCGATTGCTAAAATTCAAAATGAACGATTCAACCTGCAGAAAGGTTTTTAAGCAGCATGTAAATCATTGCCCAAGACAGAACCAACCAAGCAACCCTTGCACATCGCCAATGCCAGACCACAGCGAGAAAGTGCGAAGATGAGCTTGGAAGAAGCTAACACCACGGGGAGACCCAGAAGATCCGTACCTTCCATTCAGAGAAGCAGTCGTCGTGCTTCACATGAGCGTGATCCTCACGTTTCAAGCGCAGTGGTTTCTTCACCCGCCCAGCCGCGGCATCTCCGGTGGCAGCCACTGGAAACGACAGCGGCACAGGCTGCGGCTTGTCCGACGCCACACCCACGCCCCGGCCGCTGCCGCTGCCACCCCCGGCTAGCGACATATTATCGCTTATCCCCTCTGGAAACGCCTCCGTGATCCTTCACCTTGACGACGACGACGACGACGACGACGAAACCCCCGCGTAAAAACAATCCGTGATGCAACCAAGAGAGATTTCAAGGCAACACTCGCTTACTTACTTCGGTACATGGATTCTCAAACGCACCTGGACGACCAGCCCAGTTCAAATTTGGGGCCCCGACCAAACCTGCAAACGGGCACCAGCTGGATCATCTGCATTGAATCATCTCGAGAGAGAGAGAATATCTTCACGACAACGCACATGCTCGCAGGAAATGACTTCCGAACTGCCTCCCGAATCACCCCATTCTGTCAGAATAAGGGCACAGAACAACAACCAACAACCAATTGGCTACCTCCTCAACCCCGGTCGTGAATACGAATTCTTGGAATTCCTGACCCCATTTCAAATGATTGCCGCCATATCGTACGAGTATGGAATATCTACAGTGACGCCGCTTCCAGCCCACAAGACTCTAAACTGGCGATACATTCGGACGTCCTTGCAAGAATCCCTCAATTGGGATTCGTCCCCACAGAAACATTCTCAGTTCCTTGCCCGCTTTCGATGAACCTGGCTAGCTAGTAAGGTAGTGCACCTGTATTAGCGTATCTACGAGCGCTAACTTAGAGCTCTCGAGTGCTAAGTTATCTTGCATGTGTGGGGACTGGGGAGTCGTGCAGCGACGTCGGGGCCAATTCCCCAACCTGTTTGGCTAATCTCTCCTGTCCACAATTCTCAGGGAGGGCCCCAACCGTAAGTTTCGGTCTATTCTGGCCTCCCCCGGGTTACCAGCTAAAGCAGGTTGCCACAAATACGCCTTTCCACCCACATACCTACACTTTACGAGACGGTGCGGGGCAATTCGAAGCGCAGGACGCTAAACCCGCGAAGTGAGCCACGGCACGCAGGGTGAATTCATCCCTGGGGAAAAACACAAGAATTCCTTACTTGCTACACATGATAAAATTATGCAAATTTCGAATTCATATTTTCAATCAGAGGCCCCAGATTAGCAAGGAAAGATGAAGAACATAGAGTTAACAGGGCTCAAAATAGGGGGCTTCTGTTTAACAGAACACAGAATTCAGCCTGCGTGGCCCAGTTCGTGGGACGGGTTTAGCGTCCTGCATTCGAAGCGAATAAGTTAGTAATATCCGTTCTGAAACAAAAGATGGGAAACTTTGGAAGGTTGTAATTTTTACCTCCAGCAGTGAGCTGACTATTCCACAGTCAGTCCTGGCACTCCAGTAAAAACGTCGCTGGCTGTCAGGCTCTCAGGCGTTGGCTTGAGCAAGGATGGCATGCCGACAAAGCTGCAGAACTGAGCAACTGCATGAAGTCTAGGTCCAGTGTTCTAGGCTTATCCTCCACTCATGGTAGCTGCATAATTATGCCAACACCACGCCATTGATGGTGGACAGAGCTTTCCGCCCCCGCAGTGCTCCTGCACCGCCGTGTGCTTGCAAGTGAACTTCAGAGCACCCACACCTGGTTTTGTTTTCATTCCAGAGCACTTTTGTAATTTTGTTGTCATTCCCAAGCAGCAGTCACTGGAAACAAAGGGCCGGGGTGGATTGACCCCCTCGCTCGTACCCCCTTCGTCAATCCAGGGGTGCATGTAAATAGAAAAGGACTCCCTATCAAGGGGTTTTTTTGGGCCGTGTGGCAGTTCGCTGGCTGTGCTGCACTGGTCCAAATTTGGAGGGACGACTGCACAGGGGCCAATATTTGGCGGGCTGAGTGAATTATCGCTCAAAACAAAAACGTTGTCCCCTATTTTGTGCTTCAATACTTTATCTTCTTCAGCTCACTTATAGTTGTTAATTAGGGGCCTTTGATTGGAAATATGAATTCAAAATTTGCAAATTTTATCACACATAACAAATTAAAAAAATTCAGGATTTTCCCTCGGGGACGAGCAAGGGGGTCAATCCAGTCAAGCTTGTAGTTGTATGACGAGCCTCCTGCGGAGGTGGTTTTGCCCCCGTATTTTACCCCTGGGGAAAACACAGGAACCTTTTATTTTCTGCCCAAATTTATTTTTTGAAAATTTTGAGTTCATATTTGCAATCATAGACCCCAAATTAGCTAGGGAAGGTGTTAACATTTAAGTTATGACAGCACAAAATATGGGGTTTTTTTACATTCACCCTTGACTGAACCTCTGCAAGAAGCTCCTCATACAAGTGTACAACTATAACCCATAAACGCCGATGCGGATGTTTTTCATCCTATGAATAACAAGAAAGTAATCTGTAGGAAGTAGGAATGCATTTTTTCAACCATTGTTTTTTTAGCACAATTGTGGAGACGTGCTGCATCTTGGAGGGCCAAAAATACTGTCATTCAGATGCATTCATAATTTTAGGGAGCATAGACATGGAGGACAGAACACGGAAATACCCGTGCACGGTGTTAGGTCGTAGGCTGCCCTCCTACAATTTTCATGAGGGCAACGAGAGTTCCCCTTTCTTTGGTACTGTTCATGAACATGTTTCTCTCCCACAGTCAGTGCACAATGAACAGTACTCAGCCCGCCTTTTCCCCGCGGGGACCAGTCCGTCGTTTAGGGGATAAGCTCGTCCGGTCAATCCACCCCGGTCCTGGAAAGCTGCTGCACGGAAGAATTACTTGGATTCAAGTTATAAGTGCGGTGTGCCTGAGTGAATCTCGAGTAGGGTGCACTGACGCAGTCCGTGGGAAAACAACTGCTCTCAGTGTCCTGCACGTACCTGCTGCTTGATTTACTGTTCATGGAGCTCGGCCCCTTCACTTTTTTAATTCTGGATTGGCACGAAAAGCCGGCTGCATTGCATTACAAAAAGAGACTGAGTGATGTTCCGAGAAGTATTGTCTATGATGGGTCCAGGCTATATGCCAATAACATTGTATTTTGGCACTGCTGCAATAACTTAAGTCGAATACCACAACCTGAGCATTGGTGGTAACTTTTGTCATGCGTGCTTTGAGTCTTGATTGCGGTGCTCACATGTGTGAAGCATCTTCAATGCAAACTAGTGTGGCATGTGCCGTTGCCACAGTCAAGAGAAAAGTGAAAGTAATTTTCGAATTTTTTTATTCAGAAAAACTTTGAAATTCAATCACTTTCACATCATATATCCAAACGCCACGAAACAAAGTCCGTGCACCCCTCCTCGCCGAGGGCTTTCCGACTATACCAAATATGTGGCCAAGAGATGCATAGTCCGGGAGATCTCAACATAACAAACAAACTATCTTAAGGTCTAGATGCAAAACCAATTCATACAAGAATATAACCTAACTCTCCATTGACAAGGAATTAGAAAAGAATTATACCATCACTAGAATTCTAGAAGCATATCAAAATAATACTTTAAATAGAGACAAAATATAGAGATTTTGAAACCAAATGATTGCTCAACAATAAATATGTAGTATCAGAGAATGAGACGAAAGGACTAACTAGATTGGGGGACCATATGGTTACCCTAAAAATCTAGTGAGAGAATCTTAATATCTAAAATTACATGGGTCAAAAATTAGAATATACTCAAAAAATTGCCAAAAAAATACCCTCTCAAATAAGCCTGTAAATCAAAATTTATCTACTTCTTAGAATTTGTAACCATGTGATCTTATTATTGACTAATCTAAGGATTTTGTCAAAAAAAATTGGAAGGTGAAAGAAATGTATGTGTGAGATATGACCAAGCAAAGAAAAACACAACATTTTTTCACAATTGCTCTAGATTTTGACAATGTGGCTTTGTCAAACTTCCAAGACTCATAATTCAAATTCTACTTTGCAAAAAATATCTACATATTCCTATAATGTAAATTTTGCCTACTCAACAAAACCTAGGGAAATATAGTATAGGGGGTAATTCCTAAGGAAAGGTCAATAAGTTTAACGTTTGGGTGTCTAAAGTCACTTGTTTTCATATTTTGGATATTTATCTACTTCGTTGTATAATTTGATTTGGAGTTTTAACAAAAGAAAAACACACTCTTAGTCAAATAGTCTCAGTCTATCGCCAATGCTATTTATAATAGACTCTATATATGTGATCTCAGTCCTATATAGTATGCTTTTGACTCGTGGCAAATCCTCTTGTCAATTCCTCAAGTTTGATCAATTTTTTTTGACGATGCATACACTATCAACGTAATCAAATGCACCAAGGTATATATTTGAAATACAATAAACTTTTGAGGAAATTATTTATTACTTCAATTCCTCTTCATTTTCACTCCTCTAGTCAGACTATATTATTAGCCTAATTGCTAATTTTAAGATGCAAATATCAAATTTGTATTTTCTATACATTTGCCCAATATGAAAAGTATGAAAAATTTTAGTATTCATTCATGGTTTACTCGATTTATTCTTCACGTCAGCCCTATAGCTTTAGCTTTTCCAACAATTCGTCTTTAGTTTTATCCAAGCTTTACTTGAATCAATTTGGCAAGACTTTTAGACCCTAAACCATACGACTATTGGTCCTAGCACCTATGACCGTGCCTTCTTTAGCTACCATCCGTGATTAATTTGTCTTTCCAAGTTGGCTACGTGCTTATCAACTTGACACCGGTATTGGAATTAGTACTATGAGCTAGTCAACTAGATTCACAATTTCCAGCTACTATGTCAACTTATCAATGACTGCTTACTGGAATGGATTCAATTGCTCACAAACAATTTGATCTTGCATTGAATCCTTCCATTTTTAGAATTGATTTTCATGTTGAATTGCTCAAGTTAATTTGCTTTAATTCTATACTATTAGTCAATTGAATTCTATTGTCTACTTCACATATTCATCTCGTACAAATTGACATAGATAAATTAACCATTGTTAACACTAAATTATCTTCAAGTGTAGACTAATAGATTTATCAATTACATCGCTCTAACCGAGCCTACAACATTATTCAATTAATTTGACCAACACAATTTTCTACTCATACTGAGCTAATCAGATAATCACTCTTGCACATACAATTTAACACAAGCAAATTGACATCCAAATGTTAACCACATCTAGAACATACATAGTTAATTTTGTTCATTGCTCACTAAATTTGTTGCAATTGGACTAAATCAAGTATCTAGTTTCTACACACAACACATACACAAGAATCATTAGTGCAAGTAATCCATAACACTAACACAAGAATTCACCAATTCTATCAAGCAATTAGATTTGTACCTTCTTACATATAACTTGCAATTTTGATTTGTCTACCCGCCTAATTAACAATCAATTTTATAATTAGATCTAATCTGGGATACCTTCCTAATAATCCATTAATCCATTTGATCAATTAGATACTTGAATCATTGGACAAGTTGATTCATAGACTTTACATTGAATTTCACAAATCACTATGGCTACCTGCCCACTAACATATACACATATTGATTCAATTAATTAGACTCATCATCAATCATGCACAAACTTGCAATTTGATTGAATGCACAATTCACAATTAATCTTGTTTAAATTATTCAATGATCAATTAATGCACTGTGATCAATTTGCAATTTTCACACACAACAATACAAGCAACTTGACTCACAATTGCAATTCGACTGAACTTACACAACTGGGATAACCTCCTAGCAACTTACACAATTGATTAAATTCAATACACCAAGCTTACTACCCGTGAGGATGGATTCACCAGAGAAATACAATTTGAAAAATACACAATATATATTAATAGTAATGGTGACAAACTGTTAAGCAACTGATGCTTGAGTATTTGACTACGGACACAAAAGTGGGAGTGTGTGAGAGCTATTCGACTCCTAGACATATAGTCTTCAAAAAGACAAAATGAAAGAGTGCAACTGTTCACTTGAAAATATGCATCCATCTATTTGACTTACTTCAAATTATAGCCTATTAGACATGTTCATTACTTTCTACATGTCTATTAGCTTTTCATATGAAATATTTGTCTATTTAACATCCTCCAAGGGAAATTAGACTAAGTCTACACTTTGTTCACACAAGAAAGGCTAAATAGACAAAATTTGAAAAATTGAAGCAACTACAATTCCATATTTGAGTAGAGCCTTAAGTCATGATACTAGTGTATGAACATGAAAATGCAAGCATGTGAGCCTTGAGCATGTGCATAAGCACATATCCTACAACCATTGAAGGTGCTTATAATACAAACATTTGTAATATAGGTATCTATGCCATAGTTACACTACAACCTTGGAAGGTTTCTATAATATAAACACCTATAACATTGGTGTACAGTCTTTTAAATCATGGGGCTCATGCTCCTAGGCTCACATAATAGCACCCATTGAGTCTAAAGTTAAGAAGAAGTATGCAAATTTTCCAAGGAAGATAATGCTTTGCCCTAATTATCTAAATTGGAGGTTAGAACAAAATACGAATTTGTATCTAACCTTTGGATCTTTGTAAAAATTAGATTCCCTACAAGGTTGTTTGATTTTCCAATCTCAAAAAAAAAGTAAAGTAAAGAAAAGAAAATTTGATACTTGATTTTGGATGCCCCAAGCACACCAAAAACATTTTACATTTAAAAGAGTTTTTAATTAGGGATTAACGTCTAAAGATCTAAGGACTAGAAATTAACAAAGACTCACAAAACTTAAAACTACCAAAAATGTACTCTCTCTAATAAAGAGCTATTACCATAATCAAGTTTTATTCATCTCTTAGAATTTGTTGTAGTAGAATTTTACTCTTGATTAGTATAAAAGTCACATTTTAAAATTTTAGGGCTGAGAAAAATGTATGTGTGAGACAAAAGCATGGAAAGGGAAGCAAAATATTTTCTTTGAGACTTCATGAATAATGTGGCTTTTTCTGTCTTTTGATCCTCATAATTCAAATACTGTTTGCAAATAAGATTCAGAGACTTCATATTTGAGTAGAACCTCGTGTTAGGAAGAAGTATGCAAATTTTAAAAGCAGAATGATGATGTGCTCCACCTACCCAAGTCAATTGGAGCCCCCCCCCCCCCTCCCAAATGCATAATTTTGTTTTCAATTGTTGGATCTAAAGTAACACAAAAGTTCTTTAGAAGTATGTTTCTTTATCTAAACTCAAGAAATGAGGAAAAGTAAATAAATTTGATAACTCATTTTGTTTTAAATGCCCAAATTTTTCCAAATCCATTAAGGCTTGCAAAGAGCTTAAGGGGTTAAGCCTAGATTTTCACACAACAAAATCTTGATAACCATGAAACCCTATCCATCTTAGAATTAATAGAGTTACATATCATTTTCTCCTCCATTTTGAGCCTTGGTCACTCTACATTTATGAGGTCTCACGTAAAGTAAACTTGGCCTGGCCCCTCTTCTCCTCCAATCACATTCCATCGAAAATTATGGCAACATCACTTAGTCACAATTGTAGTATAAAGACTCATGCCAAGAATCCCACATTGTTTTGGATGTAGCCAAAATGGATGAAATTGCCAAACCCTTAACATGAAAGCTACTTGTCACGACAATTTTGTGGATGATTCTATCCATTATTTCCTTACAGTACTTGCATACATTCCAGGCCTCCAGGGTGCAAGTCGCTCTAAAAAACAAAATTTATTAAATCAAACAAAAATTGGCTGCCTGGAAGGCTGGAAGCCTGGAACAGAACTCCTGGAAGCCGATAACCATCAATGCCGCTATCAAAGCACACCATCAGACTGTCCAGTGTCCACTTGATAACTTAATATGACATTTATGAAAATCATTGCATGGAATGTAGTTCCCTGTTCAAACTTCGAAGGGAATCTTGTACCGAAACCTGAATTGCCCGAAGTTAGTGCTGACACTACTGACAGTGCACAAGCTGTGAACAGAGGACCCTAGAGGGTACTAGGGTAGGGCTTGGAAGGACTTTCAGTCTTAAAAATGAGATCGATAGGAGTGAAGCATCGAATGAATCCGGAAGTTCTCGAACTCTGTTAACTTAGATTTGTATGGTTTGGAAGAATCCTGGCTCATGAAAAAATGAGACAGTGGTTAGCATCCGTCGAATGAATCGAAATTCTCGAACTCTGTTAACTTGCCTTAGATTTGTACGGTTCAGAAGATCTTTTTCTAAAGTAAAAATGAGACAGTAGTAAGCATCAGTCGAATGAATCGAAGTTTTCGAACTCTGTTAACTTACCTTAGATTTATACGGTAGTAAGCATCCGTCGAATGAATCGGAGTTCTCGAACTCCGCTAACTTAGCTTAGATTTGTACGGTTTAGAGAATCTTTTAAAAAAAATAAAAATGAGACAGTAGTAAGCATCCATCGAATGATTCGGAGTTTTCGAACTCTGTTAACTTAGCTTAGATTTGTAGGGCTTGGAAGGACTGTGTTTTTATAATAATGAGACAGTAGTAAGCATCCGTCGAATGAATCGAAGTTTTCGAACCCTGTTACCTTAAGTCAGGTTAGATTTGTTGGGCTTGGAAGGACTTTTTTTCGAAACAAGATAGTAGCTTCGCTCTCTGGCAGGCCACTTGGGCCTGTCGATCGGCTTTGTACTTTGCCCCTTGCAATGGAATTCCGTTTCACTTGTTTCACAAAATAGAATTTTTAAAAAACTGAGACAGTAGTAAGCATCGAATGTATCGAAGTTCTCGAACTCTGTTAACTTAGATTTGGCCACATTGAAAGCAGCTGCTTTGGTTTGGTTTGGACTCTGGGCTTTGCAGCAGTGATGCTGATGAGTCAGGTAAAAGGACGTGCAGTGCACTCAGACAACACGACGTGCTGCATGCTGAGCCAATGGACCAGAAGATGGAGCCATGGTGGCACAGGTT
Source organism: Straminergon stramineum (assembly GCA_963920665.1). Classification (NCBI taxonomy): domain Eukaryota; kingdom Viridiplantae; phylum Streptophyta; class Bryopsida; order Hypnales; family Calliergonaceae; genus Straminergon; species Straminergon stramineum. The sequence continues at coordinate 31,102,627 of OY987265.1, forward strand.
TGGTGGTGACTTGCGATTGGTTGTTCTCCTGCTACAACGATGAGTTGGGCAATGTGTTGGGCAGCGGAAAACGCTTTCGAGAATCTCGAGGCCCTACCGGCCGCCCGAGTGCATTATGGGACATAATGTCAAATTCTAATAGTTCATCACAAACATTCATATCTGTACTTTTCTGTAAATTTGAGGGCTGTAGAGTGTAGACTGTAGACAGAGGGACAACAATACGAGATTCAATATAACTTTTTTCTAACCATCTAATGGAATGGTGACAAATCTGCCTCGAAAATTGAACGTGATATTATGGCTCTTTAATCCTTAACCCCTAAATGTCCAAAGTCATCTCTAGAATTGACGATATGAGAAAAATCATTATGAAGTGCTATTTGGAAGCATATTTTGGAATTGATATACAAATAGAAGATGTAGATTTTGATTAGTAGATTCCATCTATATGGTTAGATTCACCAACGCTATCACCAATCTTCTTTTTATAAATTTTGAAAGAGAAATTCCAAAATTCCTTCAAAATTTCATTACCAGCAAAATACTAGTATTTTTTTAAGTAAATTTTTTTGGAATAGATTTGAAAGGAGGTTTTCTTCACGAAGAGATTTTTTGAAATTTTTGTAATCTTGACATCCATGACCTCATTTTGGCAAATCTAGTTTTGAACTAAAGTCAATGCAATTTGACTACTTGTCATACATGCACATTTGTAATTTAAAAAAAGAAATTGTACTCTAGTGACACCAAATCCAACCTTTAGATAGGACAACAATTTGATAACTTATCTCCACAAATTAGAACAACTTTCATCTAAGTAGTTAGGAGGATGAAACTTGAGTTTTAATTTGTTCATCGTCCAGAAAATGGACGTCAAAGCCCTTAGGGGTTAACCCTATGAAGTCTAAACTCATCTCCAAAATTGACGATTTGAGAAAAATTGTTATAAAGTGCTATTTGGAAGCATACTTTGGAATTGACATACAAACAAAAGTTGTAGACTTTGAGTTGTAGATTCCATCCATAAGATTAGATTCACCAATGCTATCATCGATATTATTTTATAAATTTTGAAAGGAAAATTTCAAAATTCCTTCAAAATTTGATTACAAGCAAAATATTATCAGTTTTTGAGTAAAATTTGTTGGGATGGATTTGAAATGAGGTTCTCTTCACATGATGATTTTTTGAAATTGTTGTGCTCTTAAAATCTATGACCTCATTTTGTCAAATCCACTTTTGAACTAGAGTCAATGCAACTTCGGCTTGGTCAAACACTTGACATCCTTGCACATTTGTAATTTTAGAAAAATATGTACTCTAATAACACCAAATCCAACCCTTAGATAGGACAACAACTTGATTGAGTATCTCCAAAAATTAGGATGACTGTCATCCAAGTAGATAATGAGAAGACACAACATTTTCAATTTTTTCGTCATCCATTTTTTGGATGTCGGAGTGCTCCAGGGTTAAATGACATTCCCTTGTTTGACAGGTAACCCAAGGAAGAATTAAAAATCTCTTTGAAGCTCTTTATTTGTGTAAAAAAATTCAATTGAAGCGATGCATGGGGCTTGTATCTTGCCCAAAATTTGTTTGGGCACTCTTGGCAATTCATTGAGAGAAGCCCCGCTCATCCTTTGGTCGGTCTTCTTGTGTATCACTGTGGTCAATCTGTGGTCTGGTAGTTCCCCGGTATGCCACTTATGGCTGCTGGTCTCATATTTTGCCCCTTGTAAGGTAGGAGGTCCATAAAGCATCCATCTAAGAGCTGAAATCAGCGTTCCAAGAACCTAAGACTATGATTTCACAACATATGCTATTCCCGTGAAAAAAGGGAGCTATTTCCGCGACTTGGAATTGTATTGGTAGGAGGCAACAACGATTTTTGGAAAAAAAGAATGGAATTTTAGATAACTCTGATTTTTTTTAAGTAGAGAGCAAGTTGCGACACCTCAAAAAATATTTTGTGGCAAGCTTGCTAACTCTAAACTTTTGTTGTGAATGAAACTGCTAAACATAAATCATTCAATGTGAAGCACTGGCGATATGTACTCAAGAATAATGTTGGAGTGTTCACTTGGTATTCATACACATGGATAATTTCTTGAAAAATGCACAGATTGTTTGCAAGTTGTCATTCTACAATTCTACAACAAAGAGTCACTAACTTTCTACAAAAAACACTATAACTAACAAGGGAATTGAACCCTTCTTGCAAATAGCAAGACTACCCAAATTTTGCAGTGTTAGTGATCTACACACAACACAAACAAAACACGTTAGAAAGGTTAGATTCAGAAATAAAAACTCTATGATGTTGATTCTCCAAGTCTCCAAGGCCACAACTTCAAGTCTCTGTCATGCAACAATACTGCCACCTCTCTCATACTGTCCCAGCTCAAACTGAGTAGAATGCATCGCAGAGTTTCCCAGTCAAGGGCAACTTGAATGGTAGAACCAGCCCTATCTCATGAAAACTAAAGAAAAGAGAAACTTTGGAATTCAAGAGTTCTGCTAGGTATGTTTGAAGATACTGATCCATTGGTATTGTTGCTAAATATTCCCTTGCTAACCAACCTTCACGACACTTTTCCAAGAATGAATTGCTTCCTTGTATGGAAAATTCTCCAGAGAAAAGTATTTTTGGCCAAACATACGAATGACAAGGGGCAAGTGTTTCCCCAATCTATTCCTATGGCAAGACTTTAGGAACTTCAAAGTGGAAAAGCACCTCTCATCTTCAACAATCCCTAACACCAAAACACAACCAATTTCAGCCAATTTGAAGTATTCCGATACAAGCTTACTCAAGTGCCGACTCTGTGACAACCTATGCCACAATTTGATCACATGATTGATGTCTAAGGGTGCTGCATAGGCTGCATCACAATTGGCCTTCATTGTGATCTTGAAAAGGCCTTGCTGGTTGTCAAGTTCAGAGGCTGAAAGCATCTCCGGGGGGGTGTATGGGGTCCCTGCATTGAGCACTTTTGCTTGATAGTAAAAAAAATTTAGAACTGCCAAGTGCTGCGGGAAACTCTCCTCCGCCCCTTCCTGTTTCCAATATTGTGGGTAAATGATCCCAAAGGCATTAAGGAGGTGCTGTTGTGGAAACCTCCTATCTAGTTCATCACAAAGTGATTGGGCCACCTCTACACAAATACACAACAATTATAAGAAATCCAACAACACACATGTCCCTTAATAGATTTGAACTTCAAATGTGAACTCAATCAAAACAAACCTGCACTCTAACATCTACTTAATCCACAAAACGAGAACTTCAAAGCAAAACGAACATGCAATCCCAAATCGACTTGGGAAAAATGGGAACTTCAAACCAAAACAAACTTGCCTTGCAAAATCTTTGAGAAGAATTTGAAGTGAGAGCAACTCCTACTGTAAGCTACAAAGTAACAAACATAGATTGACACCTGAAGGCTAGAACTTGTTCAAGTGAGGCTTACAAATCTAGACAACCCAAAAAAAAAAAGACACTAAGAAATTCAAAGGAACCAGTTACAAGCTTACACCATCAATATTAACAACAACAACCCAAGCAATACAAACACTCAACTCATGTACTAAAAGTGGAATTAGGATTTGAAGAACTTAGAACCTACAACTGTGGATACAAGTCCATTTCAAGAATCTATACCTCAAATGTCGAACCTATCAAAGAGAATTCGATCACTACAATTTCACTACTGATCTGAACTCCACGGTGACCTCAAGCAAAAATCAGTTTCCACCAAAGTACATCATACAAAGTCAAAAACTGCAAGAATGAAGGAAAGAGTCATAGTAGAAAAAGAACACAACCTAAGAACTGAAATTAAAAAAGCTAAAAGATTTCAGCAAAAAAAAAATGAAAAAAAAAAATGAAAAAAAAAATGAAAAAAGAAAAGAATACAAAACAAAGATGATGGATCTCTTAGCAACAAATTGGCATTCAATATTTGCCTGCACACGGACGAACTCCTCCTCAGTCACAAAAAGGTGCTTCTTAGTCTGCTTGTCGTGACAACGCGCAAAGATGTGGGTAGGGTCGAAATTGAAGAGCTGGTAGGCAACTTCGCCATTTCCAGGTAGCTGCCTCCACTCTAGGGGAATTTTGTCACACTTAAGATTGACTAGGTCATTGTAGCGTTTGAAGTCTGTTGTGGCAAAAGCTGTGGAAGAATCGATGAACATTCTAGCCAAGTCGTCTTGACAGACCTTTATGGCTTGCATAAAGTCACACACAAAGACATTACGGGCTTGAAAAAGTTTAATCAAACAATGTACGGCACTGAGCATTGGAACAAAGCATGCCAAACTCAAAAGAACCTCAACATTGGCAAGGATATCAAACATAGTAGCAGCTACCGAATTTGCCTTCTACGCGGGCACTGAAGACATGTCGATGCCCATCTTGACCAGTAGTGTCTTGTACTCTCCCATGATACGTTGAGCAGGACTTCTCACCGAAATCCAATGAGTCTCCACGTTCTGTAGCATCTTCTACCCCTTAGTTTCCATGAGATCGGCTAGTTTCTGCAATTCACTGTGACACTTGTTGCTGCGACAGAAATAAGAGTAAACGGATTGGAAAAGACCCTTCAAGTGATTGACCATTGGATAATTGGACAATGTTTCTACAACTAAGTTGATCCAATGACTAGTACAGCTTGCGCCTAGGCTAAACGGTGCCCACTTGTCCTGAATCTGGGCAGTAACGCCCGTTTTGGGGCTCGGAAAAGTCGAAACACTGTCAGCCCCGAAGGAGACCAACTTGGAAGCGATCTCCTCGCGGGTGAGTCCTCCTTCTTCCAACAATGCAGACATAATAATATTAGTTAAATGATTAGTAGTGTTGCTCTTTAAGACACACAACAAGTAGAGAAGATGAGAAACTCTCTCCCACGATTCCATGGCATAGACATGGACTCCTATCCAAGATGTATTGTCAACGACATTAACCTCGTCGGCGTTGATAGAAATGACTCTTGCAGATTGAACGACGAACTTCAAGGTAGAGAGGATACAATTATGCAGATGCTCGCTCATTTCCCACCCAGTGGTCTCAGACCAGTGCTTTCTAGGCATACTTTTTACCTTCAGATGCCTCAACAAATACTGCTCTCGTTCATAGTTGCACATAGGACGACCGTTACTCAAAATTTGAAACAAAGTGGAGAATTGCACTCCCTTTCTTTTCAATTCGCCCTCCAAGCCTAAAGCCAGCTGCTCCACAACAATGCCGCCAAGCTTACGCCCCGCCCACAGCTTGGAAAATTACAGGTGTTTGTAATCTGGTTTCACAAAAGTGTCACCCTTCTTCAAGTGAGGAAATGGCACCCCATCTTCTTTGCATGTCTATTTTCCTTCGTGTTTCTCGAGATTGTTAGCTTTCGGCACCATTATCTTCCTCCTCCCTGAAATTGTAGTGCAGCATCGGCAAACAACACCAACAAGATCCCCACTAGAGTTGAACTCCCCCTCTGCCCATGTGAACTTACACGCCCATACCTCCTGCCAACGTCGTGTAACAAGACTAGGGGTGGTCTTCCTCCTCTTCTTTGATGCCTTCATAGCCATTGTTGTCTTCTTCTTCCTGGTTAGCTCGCCATCGCTTACAATAAGATCAACAATCTCAGGTGACAGGACATTGGCTTCAGAAGGTGGGCATCGCATCGAGGGAGAGATGGACTGGGACAATTGAGTTTCAAAAACATGAGTGACCTCCGCGTTGATAACACCATCGCCTCTAGTCAAAGTAGTACTTAGACCATTTGATGATAAATATTTTCTCAAGCCGTTTGAGTTGCGGTTGGACCCAAAGCAACGGACCTTGAAGTTTTCAGGTAATTTCAATCGGGGTGCCATGACTTGCTCGCATACCTACACCCCCACACCCTCAACCAGTAGTACCATCCACAAAAAAGTGCAAAGAGCAAAAGCAAAGGCAATTGAGAAGCATACACACAAATGCAAAAACAAGAATAAGAGAAGTGGTTCACAAATCAATGAAGAGCAATTCGTAGGGAATGCCAACAACAACACAATGCACAACAAAAAACGAACATCAAAGTGCAGGTTCTGTCGAAGCAAGCCTAGATTTAATATTGCATGAATCGGAGCCTCCATTTCCAAGTTGCAATTCAATGCAGGAGATTGTGAGCCCCCACAAAATCACGCGTAGCCAGGAAATGGCGCCTCCACATTCAGAAAACCATAGCTCCAGCATTGAAAGCAAACAACAAGGGAAACAAATTTGAAACTACAAAATGATCCCCAATTCAAATCCACGAAGTGACGAAAGTTTCGTCACGAAGCCATAGCATCAATCTCGAGAGCACCAAAGTCGCTACGATGGCACCAGAGCAGCAGTACAACACTGGAGCAACATTAATGCTAAATGGGTACATGAGCAACAACATTAAGGCTAAAATTCTCTGAGTAAATGCAGAGAAGATGCTAATGGGGGAGATGAAGTAGCTGAACCCTAAGCCCAAATCCTGGCTAACAACAACCCTATGATGCGGCCGCCTTTGCTAGAAACCCACGATCCAGATTGAAGTATAGCTACTAGATGAAAAGCCGGTAGCAGATGAATGCTACATGGAAATTGGATGAATAGACATGATTGCGACTTTCTGCAAATGAGGTGCAAGAATGTGCTCAAAATTTCAAAATTTCCTTCATTTCCACTATGTACATTTAGCACAACATTTTTTTTGGTAGAACTAGAGAGAAATTTAGCCAGTTTAAAGATCGCTGGCTGAAACTAAATTTTGGGGAGGTGAAACTTGTTGAAATATTTTTCAGTAAATTTTTCTTCGAAGACGAGAGGAATTGACATCTATCCCAAGTCGTATCATATTTTTTGGAGCTTTGTAGAATTAGTAATGAATTTTTGAAGTCGAAATGGCATAGGGCTCTAAAATCGCACACCTCCTCAAATGTTAATTGTTGGTACATCCCTGTAAAGGTGAAAAAAACCCATATACAAACAATGTACCTTTTAGGAGGTATGCGGTTTTAGAGGTTGTGCAAATTTTGAGCCTCCTATCTTACTGTAATTCTATATCAATTGTTTCAAAGATAAAAAATAAAAAATAGTTTGGGTAGGGCATGCAAAATTGAATCATAGTGAAAAGTATTTTGACTTTACAACTTAAATGCGGTGCTCGGCAAGCCATATTCATTGCAAAAATGGATCAAGTAGGTTGAAATATTTCTAATAAATGCAAAAAATATTTTTTTGTCAATGATTCTCTCAAAACCAAGTCTGAGGGGCTTGGCTTGTCATTTAAGGATTAAATCTAGAATTTTGGATGGATGTTGCTTTTATGATCAATACTCAACAAAAATGACAAAATTTTTGAACCAATAGTTACATTCTTTGTTTCTATAATAACATAGAAGGTCATCAATTTGACATTTTTAGTCATCATCATCATTGTAGGGTTATGGTACTTAAAAACATCTTTTTACCATTCATTTAAGTTAATGCATATAGATGGAGTCAAATCACAATTAGGTGTTACTTTCACCATGTAGACAAATGAAAATCATGAATTTGAAAAAATAAATTAGAATCTTAGTAGTATCTTGTTCACAAAATGGAGAGCAAACTTGAAATAGTCCTCTAGAAGCCAGAAAAACATCTATTGAAGCTTTTGTATTTTGGGGAATTTTTAAAGTCAAGGCTTTAAGAAACCTCAAATTATTTAATAGATGCATGTTTGGAGTGCCCTGAAAAAGCTCCACAATCATTCATTAAAAGTTTCTTACTTTACAATCATAAGGTGCCATTTTGTAAAGTAGGAGCCATTCAAAGCTAATAGTTTAAGGTCATATTGGTGACACTACAGTAGACACCAGTGATTCCAAAATTGGCTAAATTTCGCTGGATTTCTACTTAATTTTTTATGCCCTTAGTGTTAAATTCCAAAAAATCTTCCAAAAATGAACATTTGGCTAATTTCCCTGAACTTGTTTTGGGATCACTAGTAGACACCACTTTGACAAAAATAGGGGGTGAATGGAATCAAACAATATTACCTTAGCTTACCTTATCCATAAACTTCTAGGTGCATGCCTTCCCAAGCATGATAAAATTGTTCAAATTTTCATTTCATTTAAGGTAAATCCACCTTATTGTGCCCAAATAAACAATTGAGCAATGTTCCTAACCTCTAAAGTTTTTTGACTATGTTTTACCAAAGAACACTAAAAATGGGCCATTTTGATAGTAAAGACCGTCCCATAAAGATGAATGAAATCCTATTTCATCTTACCATAATATCTAGTGGTAGACTACTTTCTAATATTGTAGTAAAAAAAGTGAGTTTTTGACTACATAGATTGTGAGATTATAGTATTTGAAGTAGAAAAAATATGTTTTGGAGGGGCATCCAAATTTTGGGCAGCTTTGATTGTGTGAGGCTTTAGCACAAGTTAGTTTCACTATTTTGCTAGAACTTTTTTAATTTTTTTGTTGTGACAAAATTGGTCAAAATGGCTACATGTTCAAAAACATTCATAACATTTCAAATTAGATAACATATACCAAAAAATTTCAATAGAGAACTAGTTTCAAGAAAAGTCTCATACAAAGCCTTTTTTAAAACAATTTTTACTCCTTCAAAATGTAAATAGTAGAACTCTAAGTTTCAACTAGCCCTAAATGAAGGGAAAAAAATTGCCAAGAATATCAAGCTTTGGTAACCTTGATCAATCTATGTCTAAGTTGAAGTAAAGGGCAATTGGGCATATTGGGCTTGGCAAGGGAAGAGACCAAGCCAGGGTTAGTTAACCCTGACTCATTATGAATCACTAATACTAGATCACCTTCTCCTTGATTTAGAAGGTGATCTCTTGCTCTATGAAATATAGTTTTAGAAAATTGAGGAGTAAATTTGAAAGAAATCAAAACATTTTGCACTTATTTTGTGTATGTAGAGATCAAAAGAGAAGATGTTTATACAAGTGGGGTGGTAGGAGCTAAAATAAACCATGTGGAATATAGAAATTAGAATTATTACAAGCTCAACCATTCAAAGTTAAGTGAAAACTAGAAATTGTGTTCAAATGAGAATTTTAGGTCTTCATTTGGCATAGTAGAATTAACTTTTCTCAAGAAACTTTGAACTAAGAAAAGTTGGGAAATAAAGCTAAAATTCATTTGTAATAGGCCATTTGAGATTTTGAATCTCCAATAAAAAGTTACTGACAAGTTTTAAAGAAGGATTGGAAGGGACATTTTTTTTTAATCATCTTCTTTGAATTTTGATATAATTTTTTTGAGGGAGGCTCAAAATAAAAAATGGGGACTTGATGAGGAGCTTTAGCTTCATTTCTCAAATTTTTTTAGTTAATTTAAAAAAAAAATATGCTACTATTCCAAAATGAAGCTTGAAATTCTACTTTGAACACAATTCCTACATTTTGACAATGAGTAGTCAAGCTCTCATCTCCAAATTATCCCATATCCTTTAAGGATTCATGAAGGACAATGGATTTCATTATAAAATAACCTCTCCAACCTTCATCCTCACTAAATATCAATGAAGTAATTCCTTCATTTTGCCATCAAAACTTTTCTTGATCGTAGATTGTCAAATGACAAATTGGTATTTGATTCAATGGATTCTTTGGGCATTTACATCCCTAATTTTGAATGTGGCAATTAGAAGTAACCATCCCATTAGTCCAAAGGAAGTCACAAAGCAATTGCCTCCCTACCACCACCTCCTTGTACACTATGACAAATTTATGAGTCTAAAAAATGGTCAAAGAAGTACCCTAGTCTAAACTTGAGGTGAAAGACTAACCAAGACCTTGCCAAAGCTCCCCCAAGCATTGTAATGCAAATTTTGCTCTAGTATAAATAATCCTGCCTATGATGCCTCTTGTCCATGAAAAATGGCATTTTCCCCCATAACTCGTCATAGGCACATCCAATTGTAATTTTTTTTGTGGAGTGACAAGGTAATCCTTATTTCCACACCCATTTTTTTTAAACATTGTTCTAAGTGAGCTCCAAAAAATTGTTATGTTGCGAAAAAACAATGTGTAGTTCTTGAGGAGTTAAATCCCCTAATTCTTTGTTAGATCTCATAGAAAGTCAAAATAATAGTGCGCATTCTCTTTGCATATACTTTTTGAACACTATATAAATAAACTATGAATTTCCAAAGTGCTAAAAATATGTGTGTCTAAAAACGACTTGAAGCTCTTATGAATGGAAGTAGCACATCTTAGACAAAATTTTAGAGGTTTTTTTTTTCTAAAGGTGACAATTAGGAACAACTATAATAGTGGAAGATGCTTGGTGATTGGAACCAATGAATCTTACCAAGGTTTAAAGTAAACTCCATGCAAAGGAAAATGAAAAGAGTCACATCCTCTCAATCACCAACCATCTTCTATTTTCAACTATATTTTAATTTCTTATATGGTAGAATTTCATCAAATTTCATAGAATCAAGCATGTGCATCTATGTCCCTCCAAACATTTCTTAGTGAAATTAAGACAACAAAAGACTTACTTCTCTCAATAAAAAAAATAAAAAAAAATAATGGAATTTTCTAGTTGTTTAATTAATCTAACAAGCTATTGCATGGTCCTTTTTTCATTCAATGGATGAGATTTGGTGAGATAAGGGGCCATTTCAGGCTTGTTCTCTATGTTGTTTCCACAGTAGTGAGGGCACCATTGATTGTTATTAGCTGTCATAAATACTAAATAAATAAATTAAAAGAAAAAAGTTTTTTTGGTCTTGAAATTAAAAAAAAATCAATTCTAACGTGGTTGACACTCGACCTCATTAACATTAACACTGTTGCAGTTCAACAAGATCGCCATTGCTGGGAACTACATGGAACTCTTAGTCTTCTATTTGGTCCAAATGTCATCTAATGTCATTGGTAATTCATTCATTGCTATGACCTCAAGTGTATGGTATAATCCTTAAAGAACATTTGATATTCCAGGAAGTTTGTCCAAAGGTTATCTTAAATTTTTGAATCTTTTTTATATAGGCATCATGTAGCTTGTTCAAATGACCAATCACTAAAGAGATTTTGCACTCTTCAAGGCCATGGGTGACCTCAAAGCTAATATTTCAAAAATTATCAAACTTTCTAATGGAAAAAATACAAGTTCATAATGTGTTTCAAAACCCAAGACTAAGATTGATAGATGCATTTCATGGAGACAAAGAGAATGATATTAAGAAGTTCACATGTAGTTGAGTATTAGAGAAGTTTCCACAAAGATTGTATGAAATCATGCCTCTCAACCTAAGGATGTTGTTTTAGAGTTAATTGTATTGTGGAAGCATAAGTGGAAAAAACATATTGTCCTCAAAACACAACTTAAAATTCTGTCTATCTAATTTTTTTCTTATCTTTGATCTTTTAATAACAATTGATGTTCTAAAGAAAAAAAATACCCACACAAAAGGGAACTTTCATTTATTCAAGTTTTTTTTTAATATTATGTGAAATTTTGTTTTGCAAGCAAATATGACATCTTTTAGATATAATTAATTTATGATCCTAGTATTTTATTTCAACTTTTACAATTTAAAAAATGGTACACTTTGTTTTAACTCATAAAGGACTAGAATGTTTCAATTTTCAAAGTTCCAATTTCTTTTATAAATGAAACTTAGAAAAATGCTTGTTTTCTAATCAAAGTTGTAAAATATGATCTATGCTATATGTAATGGTCAAGGATAGAATAATCAATGAAAGTTAGAAAGGGTGATTGAGCAAATGCTTAGAAATAGAAAGATTCATTTTTTTTCTCATAAAATTTTATGTTTTATAGAAAAGAAATTCCAAATTTTGTAACATTTTATTTAGAGTTTCTTTTGCGTACGTTGATCATTGGATATGTTAAACTATATTACTGATTGTATGATTGAGATCTATTATTACACTTCAAAAAATTAAAAACAAATTTTCTAATCAAAATTGAAAATTCCTTTTAAATTGATTGTGCAAAGAAAATTCATAATTTTCAAAATAATTTTTTCCAAAAGTTTATGATGTTAAATTCTAATTGTGGTAATGTTGAAAGATGTTTATATTCTTATTTATTCAAGTTTGTGGTTGTGGAAGGGCCATTTTTTGAACTAGAAAAGTTGTTTTTTGAGTTTAAATATACTTAAATTCTATAAATTATAGAATGATTGCAAAGAATATTTTTGACAAACTATATACTAAGTTACAAACATTAGAGACCTAACACAAGAATCTACAAACATTTAAAATGAATGGAAAAATCAAGATTATTTGTATATAAGACATTCTCGTGTTCAGCCATTGTTTAATTTTGAATAATTTTCTTAAGAGGTTTTAATTACTTGCAACAACATCCCTTGGAATACATTTTAGAACTTGGCCTCTTCTTTCTGTAAGCTCTAACATCTCTTTTTGTATTTGGAAATACACTTGCACACTCGATGAACTCTTTGATACAGCCTTAAGAAAAACAACCTTGCCATAACATTTTCATTCTCAATAACAATCTTTTTTTCACTCTCAAGGTTATCACTTTGTACCTTTGTATAATTTGAATTCAAATTTTGTCACATATGTAGATGGAAAACAACATAAATGTCAATGAATTTCGCTTGGATTTTTGCTTGGAAAATTAATACCTACATCCATGAAATTTCTTAAATTTTTTGGAGTGAAAATACAAGGTTTGTTGGTTGCTAAAAATAAAGGCATTTAGAAATCTTTCACTTGTAGCACTTATGTTGGTCAATATTTGTTGAAGAAGAATAATGACCTATTAGGAAATTATCCTATTAGTATAATAAGTTCGTTTCAAGGGAGGCTAGTCAATGGGAATTTTATATCAATAGAAAATTGATATTTGACTTCTAGTTCCAATTAGGATTCTATTTCCAACTCAATTGCTCAATAATTGCAAATAAATATAATCTCCCAACTTGGAAAATATCAACAATCACCACTACAACGACATACATAATTCCAAATTGGATGCTGACTTAAATTAACATCAAGGTAATTGCAAGAAACACCTGTCCTATTTTGTGTCACACATTGCATACTGATATGATTTTTGGCCATAACTTTGGTGTTTTGACTCCAAATGACTTAAGATTTATAGAGAAGGTACTCATGACTATTATAGACCTTGCCTAATTTTTTCGTAATTTTCGAAAATAATATACTATCCAAAAATAGAGCCCGATTCAATGTCACATTTGCCAGTTTGGAGGTTTTTAGTACTATTTGAACCCAAATAAACGAATTTTGAGCTGAAATTTTGAGAAGATGGTCTTCTAGTAGACTTATAGCTAATGGCCAAAGGAATTTTTAAAATAAGTAATTTTATATGGTATGCAAGTCTACAAAGTGAGCTTAATTTTGCTTGCATTTTGAAATATAGAAAATAACATTTTAGTGGTTCTTTTGGTGAATGATCATCTCCACAAAGTTGTTACAAATGGACAGTTTTAATTTTTTTAATTTTTTAATTTTTACTATTTTTCCCTAATTAAAACATCAAGGTATGTATTTTCTTAAGATTGGGCACTTTTCTAGTTCTCCTACTTAGAGAATTTTTCCAAGCAATTCTTTCCATGGGTGCCTTCATCTTAAAGGCATATACATTATTCATATTTTAAAAATTTTTTAAAAATTCGTTTTCTAATTTGAAAGTACTCCTGAAAAAATCATGAGTACTATTGAAAATGCAACAAATAGGACAGGTGTTTCTTACAATCACCCATCAGTCACATTCCATCAAACAAACTTCCCATTTGGGAACATTCCCATAACATAAATCATCATTAAATCCAACTTGGACTAGACACAAATTCTTCTCCATCACTTCAATAACACACTTTCACAATTTAATTCATCAATAATCACATCACATAATTTTTCACACATACACACAACACCAATTTGTATGAAATTTCCAACTTGATTAATTAAATTGGTGATCAAATCACCGTTACACATAATACTCTTATTTTATTTTTCCACTCACTATCTCCTTCATTCTCCTCTTACATTCATATTTTTTTTTTATTAATATTATTTTTCTTTCCTAATTAGAATACTTACTTTCTGTCACTCTCAAATTTCGAATTAGGTTCTCACTTACTCCACAACTTCCATTTATCTTCACTTTGCCTTCTCAGTTCACTTCACACAAACTTCTTCAAATAGTAAACATTCAACCAAGACATAAACACACAATACCAAAACATTCCAACATCACACATCCAATCAAATAACACACACACACAACCAACTTGGAAACACTTCCAAACAAAGAAATACACAACTTCAACAAGTTGGGACACGATTGGACTTCACTCAACAGACGATAAAGAAAAATGAATGAAAAATCAAACCAAATAGGAATTCCAAACTTGGTAGTTACCAATTTGGAAGAGACAATCCAACTACCATCTAACTACCAAATTGGAACTACAAAGGCAACCGCCCAACTACACATAAAATTCCAAATTGAAATTAACTTACACACAACCAACTAGATTAGACACTCACCCACTAACAATCCAACTTGGCAAAATCATCACCCAATTTGGAACAGACTTAGAAAACTTGGAATCTAATTGGAAAGCTTGACCGTTCCAAATAGGAAATCAACTACCAACCAAATCAGCACAACATCCATATTTAACATTCATCCACCACTCAAAACACCAAATAGAATCCAATTAGCCTATTAAAACATAGAATTATGACAAACCATTCAAAAACAACAAGTCAAAAAAATAAAAGACACTTCAAAATCAGCCAAAAATTTACAACAAAAAATCCTAATTGGTTATCTACAATATTGATAGAGCTTCTACTAGCAAAAGCAACATTCACCTAGTAAGTTTGTCCCTTGTAGATAGTGTTCACCCTCTAATGTAGCAAATAATGGGCACTTCATCTCCCATTTGGATAAACATGGTTCCCATCCTCTCTAGGATTAAAACCTCTAGACTAAAGGTTTGAATACTAATGATGCCCATTGGGTTTTACATTGACCCTTGACCACCCTTGATCAAACTTCTTGTATAGTTTTTGCATACTATGATGTATTGATTTTTTTCAAAAGTGCAAGAACTTTGAAATTTTATACTATTACGTATAAGTTGAATATGAGGTTGAAGCAAATTTTTTTACAAGTAAAATCTATCCAAGATTAAATTGCAAAAATAAATGAAAAAAATCTCTATACGTACTAGAAGAAGATACCTACACTAAAATAGTGCTATGTTATGATGCATTGTGTTCATTAATAAGATTGAGAGATCTCATTGATAGCAATTGAAATTTTTTTGGAACTTTTTAACCCCTAGAGGAGTGAGGCACATTTTGGGTAGAAATTGTCAAAAACTACCACTTTTTAAGGCAACAAGAAAAAAAATGAAAAAAAGAAGTTTTTTTTCAAAATTCAACCATACAAATTTGAACTAGACTTCTTTGGGAACATATAGAAAGAATTTTAGAATCTTTGATTGCATGGATTGAAAGATTATAATGTTTGAAATTAGGTGAAAGTTTTTTTCTAACCTTGCCCGACATGGCCTTCAAACTTTAACTCCTTCTAAAATGAGATTCTTACACTAAATAGGGTTTGTTTTTTTGACATTTTCATCTTGGATCATGTAAGCTACACACCCACCAAATTTTAAAATCATAGGAAGAGTTTTGCACATGATGCCTGAAGCTAACTAAACTGCCTGCAAAGTTCAGGGCAGCATAACTTTTGATCCAAGCACCCAATCGGAAAAAAAATTACATTTTTAGGAAGGGGATATATAGTTACACATTATGTCCTAATTTGATGGACATCCAACTAAAAATGACTTTGTAGGAGGATACCCAAGATTTTTTGTGTACGTTGAATGGACACTTGGTCCTTTAGGGGTTAATATAAATTTTTACTTTTCACATGCATTGTATATTTCATATTCAAATTATTTTGGTATTTTTCACAATTTTGGATTTATTTTGATGTCCAAAATCTTAGATTGAATTTTAAGGAGTTTCAATTTTAATTTGTTCTTTACTATTATTATTGTTATAATTATTATTATGTTTGAATATGCATTGTTTTAAATTATGAGGTGGGATAATTCTTCAGTTTTTTAATATGTAAATCAGGAAGTAGTTGTGGAAAAATGGAGTAGATTTTTTAATGCAAATTTTGTCACAAAGATGTCTTATTTGGGGTAAAACATGTGCAAATTGAGCATTTCAAGCACATGATGGAGCATTACAAGAATTGGTGTACCATAGTGTGTGATTACCTTGCATTGGACTTTGAGAGGATCTTGTGATAAGTTGCAACCTTTATGTACTAGTTGTGTTTATTACTTAGATTTGATAGCTTTGCCCTTTGCAATTTGTTCTCTTTTGTTTTAACTAGAAGACAAAGCATTTGAATTGCAAATTTTTTCCATATATAAGTGTGAAAAATTAACCACTAAATGTTTCTAACTATGTTTTCTCCAAAAATGCTCCAAAACTATCATTTCTAGTACAATTACTGAATTTTAGAAAAAAAATATTTCTGGACACATGTAACCATAAGATCTTGTAGTACTCTAATTTGAGAAGATGTGGAAACAACTTCAGAAATTTTCACCATGTGGATTGTAAGATATTAGAGTTTGAATTGGCAAAAATCCTTTTTTTGGCCTTGTGAAAAGAAAGGCACCTGCACTTCACAAAGCCACATTTGTATGAATTTTTTTTCCAAAATAGTGGTTACTTGACAAATTCATTCTTCAAAGCAAGTTGTCTACATGCTTGAAAAAATTTAGATCATTTGGAATTGTACAACATATAGGGAAAAAATAGTAAGTAGAAAGAAGAAGAAAATGATTCAAAATACTAAATTGTTAAAGATTTTGTTATAAAATTGAAAAATGCCAATTCCAATGGTTGTAATGTTGTAATGAAAAAATCTACATCCTATTACATTATTTTTTTTCCAATTTTTTTATTTTTCTATTGAGGTAAATAAAGGACTTCAAAGTTTATTTTAGAGTAGAGAATGTGAAATTGCCTCCAAACTAAAACTCCTCATAACTTTCATCTCATTAATCAAAATGGAATGATTCAAAGCTTTCCATGTATATATAAATCTAGAAAATCACTTTAAGATTTTTATTTCTTAAAAAAGTATTTTCTTAAGAAATTTTTGGGTTGCTTGAAGATCAATGAAAATTACATATCATGCCATAGCTTTTTAACCATGTAGTTAAAAGTTATGAAAATTGTTGGGCCTGAAAGCTACTCCTCGGGCACATGTTGTGTGAAAATTCAAAGAAAGAAAAGAAAAAATCCATTTGTAGTGAGCTATCCCAAATCACTGTGTTGCTAAAAAGTTTAGTTTGGTCCTTTAGGGGTTAATGAAAGAATTTTTAAAAACTTTTCTAAGGATTATTTCATAAAGAAGACCATGTTTCAAGGGAGTTCTTATAATTAGAACTTGGACAAATATGGTAATTGACTTTGACCTTTGATACGAGATTACAAATATCTTGCAACCAATTGTAGCCAAAATTGCAATTTTGTTCTAAATTCATTGTATTATATAGCATTGGAAAGGTCCTGTTGAGAGCTCTCCAAAGATATATCATGAGCAAAATTTAAATAAAAAATTTGATTGTAAATGTCTTGGCCTTTGTTGACTTCTTTGGCATATAGAAATTACTGTGATAAAGAGTTTTCAATTGAGAAATTCAAATCATCCTTAGCCCCTTGCCCAAGTATGCAACTCTTGTATTATACATAGGCTAGGGTCATTGACATTGACATTAAAATGACTTAGTGGATGGCTTTTGTAAAAATTATATGTAGTATCAAATTAAAAGGACCCCAAAGTAAGGGGAACACCAAATTAAATATAATGAGATGTAGAAAATCCTAGGTTGTATATTTATTAAAAAATACTTCATAATATATATGAAGAAGAGGAACATCTATATATCATTTAAAAAAAACGTATGAGAAGTTCCTTCTTATGAAAGTTAAAATTCATTTAAAGTATTTTATTTATGATAAAAAAATCCTAATTTTTTTATTAAAAACTTAAAAAGCCCCAATGGTGGATAGCTTGGTGTATGATACATGTATTAAAAAAAATCATATAATTAGGCTTTGAATGCTATTAATGTCCTCAAAAAAATATTCATTGTATATATATAAATATATTTTTGGATTTGTTATTGAAAACGCTACAAGATTTTTCTACTTTAAAACAAATTATATTTCTTTAGAGTAGAGTAGAATGCATTGTAAATGATTATAATTAGGTTCATATAATATAGGAGTGGGATACCTAGGGCCCCTTGGCTAAATAAGATAAATAATTGGTACAAATGCAAATTATAGTATACAATACATCCATACATGGTAGATAGACAATGACTCAATTGTAGACAAGCAATGTGACATTTTGACGAGTCTAGATTCAGTGGGTGTGCACTACATAGGAATGCTAGGTTCTACAAGAATTGTAATTGGCCATGGGAGTTGACAAGTCTACACAAGTCTAATGCATGAAGTAGTGTACATTTTAAGAATGTACAA
The DNA here is from genome assembly GCA_963920665.1 of Straminergon stramineum. Taxonomy (NCBI): domain Eukaryota; kingdom Viridiplantae; phylum Streptophyta; class Bryopsida; order Hypnales; family Calliergonaceae; genus Straminergon; species Straminergon stramineum. Next base: position 31,121,239 of record OY987265.1, read on the forward strand.
TTGCAACAATGCAAGCCTCCTATATGAATAAAATTTGAAAATTTGAAAATGCATTAGATGAAATTCAGCTAGTGTATAGGGCTATGAATTCCCCCAAGTTCTTGGAGTGTGGGAACCCAACCACAACAACAGGTTCACGTGCCTAAGCAACTGCCACATCAATTATTAATAAAAAAATGATTTTTAAAATATTTTTTGGAAAAAATCATTTTTATTTATTTTCCCAATAATTTCATAAATTTTTAAACATAAATTTTTTTTTAAATAATTTAATTTAAAAAAAGATTGGCAAGCAATGGCTAGTTCCTAGAATAGGGAAGCAACCTCAAATGGCCCTTTAATGTAGTTGAAAAAATCTAATGAATGGCTCTTTGGTCGAGGGACTAAGGTAAAAGGTCCAAGAAGTGACCCTTTACCAAGTGAATCAAAATTGGGATTGATTAGCGAAGTGGATGGATTTTTAAAGAATTATCAATGAAAGGAGACTAAAAATCCATAGTGAACACAAGAAGTTGCATAATTTTTGGAATCTTTGGACATTTAGTCATAATGTTTGAAAGTGAAAGCTAGTAGGCTGCTATTTTAGTTGACAAGTGCTACATTAATCACATAACATAGTTCAATGAATGGGCCATGATGTATCCCCAAAGCAATCTTCTTGTATTTAAATGGCACACAATATGGTTTTAGGAAGTATCTCTCACTCATTGAAATTGGGCCATAGTTGATGGGCAATATGGAAGTGGCAAGCATTTGTTTTTTGTACACATTGTACATAATATTTGTGGCTTCTCATTTATTTATAGTTTTATCTTGTATGTTGCATAGCCCATTCACTTTTCATCCATCCCAAGACTACATTTTGTTGCTTGTAACTTCTCATTTTGTCTTTACACCATGTCAAAACAAGTAATGAACTTCAACATATCAATTCTTCAGTTATACATTAACCATACTATGATAGAACCATCCATTACCAACCATGCTTCCATGGCCAATCTATAGGTACTGGGAAATTCAATAGAGACTACGTTTGATTCTAACTATCATTTCTTCGTTTTTGACCATCTTCTAACCACCGATATTATGACACATGTGCTTGGTTTTGAGAGCCAAAGTAGTCTTTGAATGAGTAGTTATGGAAGACTCTATGTCTTGGATATAGATCCATATCAATTTTTTACTTCGAAAAGTTGTGGTAATTTGACTAATTTCAATTCAAGTTAAGGCATAAAATTACCAAAAATTTGCAATCCCCATAATTTCTATTTTTCTACAAGGTAGAAAATTTACATGGCCTTCTATTGCTCTAGATCATGGACAAAATTCTTAATCCTAAAACATTGACATGGACGTTTTGTATCTCATGGATGACAAAGAATCCTTCTAGTGGGATAGAAGTGCAACTATTCATCCTTCGAATTTTGTTGTGAAAATGGGAGGTCTTCTACAATAGTTTGACTTCCAATTTTTTTAAAGTACTACAGATGATGTCATAGGTTTCCAAAAGGGATGATTTCCATGATCACCAGCCCGTCCTTTAACCCTTAAATGACACACTGGTGACTGTGAAAATCATCACTTTTGGAACCACGTGACATCATCTACTTTAAAAAAACCAAAAATATTCATTGGGAGTCAAACTACTATAGAAAATCTCCCCTTTCCACCCCTAATTCCGAAGATGAATAGTTGTACTTCTATCCTACACAAGAGAATTCCTTGTCATTCATCAAACAAAAACATCTACTGTGTTGTTTATGGGTTAAGGGGTTGGTAATAGATGGTTCTACCATAGACCCTTTTATAAAGGTGATATGAAGAGCTTGACTACTTACCTTATTGTAATCAGTGTGCGCATGGAGCATGTTTTATCCATCACTTGTCAACATATGGTAGTGTCAATTCCAAATGGACTGTATAAAATTGAACCAACCCGGACATGAGTGAGAGATCGGTAAAAGCTCAGGCAAAAGACCTTCAAAAGTTAGCTAAAGAAGAATTTGTGGATTGACTTGCATTCACAATTGCAAAAGTAGTGCTTACCACATAGGTGCAAACAAAACAAAGTGCATATAGTCAATTGATTCATGTCATTGATAGACTCGGCACACATTCAGTTCAAATGGATCAAACCCATTCGAAGATCAAAAACCCACATTTGTAAATTTAGAGAGGTTTGAACTACATGTCTACCCACAAATTGCAAAAGGGAATGGCCTTATAACTTCAAACTCAGGTCCTTGTCTCGATGACAATCTCACGATGTAAGTTAGTCACTACTAGAAATGTAAAACAACTTTTGACGCAACTAGGTTTAGAAAGTTGTCCGTCAACCTTCCGAAGGTCGAAAGGTTCAATCCAGTAATCCATGTTTTTCGTCCAATCCTTGAGAGGATGGAAACCCTAAACCTTCTCATGTATAGGAGAGGAGAAAATCGCAAACCAGATGCATAGCTTGCATGCCATAGAACCTTGTCCATGCCATGCGTTAAGTTAATTTCTTCAACGCGATCAAAATTTCCCTCAAGCTAATTCAAAGGATCAGACCTTCGATCTCCCAGAGCCAAGGGGAGAATTATAGATCATGCTCCCACTTTAGGGCTCCATGAAGTTTGGTCCAAACCGGTGCGCCACATCCAGTGATAGCCATTTGGCATATGCTAATGGTTATTGAGGTGTGTTATTGGATTCAATTATATTTCCTTAAAGTTTCCTCTTTGGTGTTAGATGTTTGATCCCATCTCTTCAATGGATTCCATAAGGTTGTTCACCCCATGCAAGAGTCAATACTAAACATTCGTAGCTCTAGAGGTTTAGTTCAAAAGGATGCAACAAAGAGACAAAGAATGCGAATGTTAACGAACTTTGGTCTCATAATCACTTCTTATCTACAAAACAAGACTCCCCTTTGTAGAAATTTGAGAAGTGTACATGATGGATGCCAAAGTCTCCGCAGGTCTAGGGTCCAAACGAAGGCCACCATATTGCTAACTTAAAGCAACAACCCCATGTTAATTGGGTTCCTCAAAGCATAGCCATCCTTAGTTCATTACGCACTATAGTAGGGATCTAACACTTTTCAAATGTGGATGACACTAAATTCAAGCAGATCAAAGAATGGTCTTCAAAATCATTGTTTATCCTAAGTTTAGTTGTTGTATCCTTTCTTTTACTTTATATGGTGAGCAAGGGCGAGGGACTAGGAAATTGAGGGCTCTCCAAAAATTAAATGGAAAATTTGAACGTGCCCAAGTTTGGCAAGTAATGGTGTGGATGCTCTTAGATATTATTGCTATAACGTGAAACTGGAGTCTTGTTATGGATATAAGATCCCTCATCACTCATGTTGCTAAGTATGTTGTTTCCTACATCCCTCGCTACTCCCATTGCTCAATATGTTATTTCCGAGGCCGAGGCTCAACTTTGACGCTCCCTAATTCGTGAAGAATCTCCACTAACGTGAGCCCTCTTGCGAATTCCTCACATAGTGAATACTCCATGAGAATATCGAATCCTTGCTTTCTTAGCTACTAACATATTTATTATTAGCTACGGAGGATGGACTTCGCCAATTGCAAGAACTCAATCATTCCGAAGCTTTGTGTTCTCCTCCTCATCTTTGATCTCTTTGCTGCAAATATTTAGCTCCAACAATGGGGACAACTTTCTTTGGCTTTCAAGTTTCACTAGGTAGTGGGTACCACTAAAGAAGTGGCAAAGAAGAAACAACCAAATCTCTTTGTATGGAGCAATGAAGTTTCCAGGCAAGCTTTTGGAATCCGTCTTTGCCCGTCTACCCACGTAAGCTATTGCTCTTTGCATGCGTGCATTGTTCAAGGATCGAATGCCACGATTAGCATAGACATCCAATTCACCAAGCAATGACCCTTTACCGGGCACTAATTGTTCAGTTTTGAGAATTTGCAGCTAAAAGAATTATGCTTAGTGCAAGGCCTAGAGATGAAATGTGCTTAATCATTGGCATCCTTCCTAGAAATATCCTTTGCTTCCATAGTCACGAAACATTGCGGAGCTTTGCAACCCATCCTCCCTAGGAACTCTAGGATTTAGTGAGTGTTTTAGGTGAGAATGTATGATGCTAGGTGGAATGCATTCAGCGTTGATGACATTCCACTTTCATAGAGAATTTGCAATACACTCAACCCTCTCTAGTTAATAGGGGTAGTCACAGTTCCTCCATCCTCTGGAGTTTCCGTGGAGAATGGGGACGTGCATGTTTGTGGTTGGCTATCCGCATGCTTTGCAAAAAGGAATATTCTTCTCGGAAGAATATTCCTTTTGGCACTGTAGTTTCATTCTGTAGTGTCCAGATTTCATTGTCACCTTGTCGTTTTCACCTCTATTGGAAGTTTATAGTTCAGTTTACACTTGGGCATTAGAGTGCTTGCCGTGCGCACTTCATTGGAGGTATTTCTACCTCAAACTTCCTAGGTTTAGTTGTTGCTTACGAATTTGCTTTTCGTGCCTTACCTCTTGTTAGCTCTGGTGAAGCTTTTGGTCTTCTTTTGGTTTGCATTCATTTTTTTTTTGTTGAATCATACTTTCAACCCTTTTCCTTTTTTAATTTGTTGAATCATATTTTCAGAAGCTATTAGTCAATGTGTTTATAAGCTTTTGTATTTTTCAGAAACTTCAAAAAATGGTCAAGCATCCTGGTCATGAAAGCCTTTCAATTAAATGAAATTGAATCCAGACTTGAATTACGAGATCCTCAAGCCAAAACAAATCATATTTTATTCTGAATTATAGCCCGCCAAATCCTATGGTTGGACCCCGGAAATTTGGAAAATAACTAGCATCCCTTTCCAAGGTAAACTATTCTTAGTCCTCCATTTCTTTGGCCAGGGTGAATTGACCCCTCATTGCCCCAAAAGTGGATGGATGAAGGGGGTGAGGGGGCCACTCCATCCCCTGTCCGTCCTAGACATCCCCCAATCCGACCTACCTCCTACAACCCCCCTTCCTGTCTTCCTGTCTTCTTGTCTTCCCTCACTGCGCATTTCTCTTGTTGTTTTGGAATGCTCCTCATTGTGTTTTGGAACGCAGATTGGAACGCTTCTCATTGTGTTTTGGAATGCAGATCGGAATGCTTTTCACCGTGTTTTGGAACTTAGATAGGAATGCTCCTCACCATGTTTTAGAGCATAGATTGGAATGCTCCTCACTATATTGCTCCAAATGTTTGAATTTCTACTTAGTGATGTTTGATTTTAATCTTAAAGAGTTGTTTCAATCTTGTTGAAGCTCCACAAAATGTGGATCTAGTTCTCCGTAGAAGTAGGATTTGCAATTTGAAGTTTGGAGTCTTTGTTGTGACATCTTGGCAGTGAAGTATGTGTATTTAAATGTGAGTGTAAGTGTGGTTTCTATAATAAATTGCTTCAGAGTTGGGTCTAGAGTTTTAGTAGCACTTTGATAAGGTACAAAATCACTTCTTGAAAATTTTCTCCCAAATGTTTGAAGGACTTTTAGTGCAATCAGTTCAAAATGCATCCTTAAAAATACAATCAACTTTCTTGAAGACAAGTTGTCTAGTCTACTTGGCTAAAGCTACCTCATTACATGAATTATTTTGCAAGTTGCATCAAGTTGGATCAATTTGAAACAATGAGTAGCCATTCTCAATGATTTTCAAGTTTCAAGCCCCAAAGCCAAGAATTTATAGACGATCTTTGTGGAGGATTAAATATGATGCATTCTCACATCAACACCTAATTACAATGATAAGGATTGAATGGAGCATTGGAGCCCCAACTTTGAAATGTATCCTAAATTAAATTTGCTTTGTATCTTTGGTTATTTGAATCTCTATAGTAGGTCTTCTCACGATAATTTTGCATTTTATTATCACTATTGAATGCTCTCGCTATAATTAATCTTCATACTTGAGGTGGTGGAATGTTGAATTTGAAATATTCCACACACTTTTATACTAGTTTTATACAAGATCATATGGTTGGATATTTCTTCCTTCATCTCCCATCCTTCTCAAAAAAACATTTTACATTAGAATTGACAATTTTGGAATGATTTTTGGTAAATCATAGAGTATTGCACGTCACTATTAGAGTAGCCATTTCATGTTTAATATGTAATTAAAGTTAGAATTTCTTTGACAAATTCTTAAAATAAGAGCATTCTTTTAAAAATTGTACTTTGTACATCTAAATTTTTTTGTTAAAAATACTCCCCCCATAAAGTTATAGAACCAATTTCAAGAATTATTTTTTTTGACCCCAATAGACAAGTATGATAGTCATAGAACTTTAGGGTTTATAATTACTTACAATTCTATCAAGAATTATTTCTTTTCATGTGTCCTTAATGAAATACTTTTTCAATGATTGCATTATTGACCTTCTTCCCATTGTAAAATTACAAGCACTTAACATCAAATATTTTGCATCTTAAACCGAAGTGAACCCATCTTTACAAAGAAAGAATTTTGGGTGGAGACAAGTCAAAGTGCAAGACGAATTAGGGCTAGAAAGCTTTGTCAAGAATAAGTTTTCGATTTAATTTTTTGAAGAAGGAATAATCCTCCTCCTTCAAATTATAAAGCTCTCATTTCCCAAACCCTAATTTCAATCTTGCTTTTTTGAAAATCATGACTACATTTCTTGCATTAGATATTCAAGAATCTTCACAATTATTAGCATGATGTGGCTTTGTTGCTTCCAAATATCCGCATTCCAAGTTTCTATTAGCAGAAAACAAAAAAATATTAGCAAAAGTTTAAAAACGAAAATCATATATGAGAAAAATAAAATTAAAGGGGAGATCGGAGGGATGAGGGGAGGGCGCGGGGAAGAAAGGAGGGTCGCAGGGAGGGGGTTGCAAGGAGGGGGTCACAAGGAGGTAGGTCAGATGGGAAGGTTTGGGATGGATGGGGAATGGCCCCTCATCCCGTTCATCCATCTATTTTCAAGGCAATGAGGGGGTCAATTCACCGTGGCCCATTTCTCCACCCTTGTATGACGAAAAGGGGTGTCCAATGATTGGAAAAAATTGGTAGCTAGTTCAAAGTTAGCTGGTGGATTTGGGAAGAAAACCAGTTGCATTTTGAAATTAAAGGATGTGAAACCGGGAAGAAATTTTTAGAACCGGAAATCAACCGGTGCCACCCAAAATTTGGAAGATATTTGACCGCTTCCTTAAAATATTTTGGGGATTTCAACTACCTTGCCAAAAAAATTATTGACTAATACCCGACTTATGAAGGTCTGTTGCCACCGGATATCAACTTTTGCACTTGTGCCAAAGGATCTAGTATGAAATTCTCATTATTGAAAAATGAAAAAAAATGGAAAAAAAAATTAGAAACCTTACCTATTCCTAGCTCATAGAGTCGCGGCCCACCACCTCATAGTAGCGCAAGGCACCTCTCGAAGTTGCTAGAGGAAAAACTTCAAAATCGTATGACAACATCCAATGTTGACAGTGTCAAGCAATTGACCTTGGAAGGATCCGACAAAGACTATGACAACATAATAGATGAGGCCATTATCTTGTGGAAGAATTCTTCTAAGTTTCACCATTTATATGCAAATCCTAAGCGGTACCTTGTAGGGGTAGCAAAAGAAATATTTGAAGAATGTGAAATGGGTATTTCCAAAATTCTTTTGAATTCATGCACCCTTTTCATAACCATCCTCAACTCCATACTGCATGGGTTGGGAGGATCCTTGGCCTTCAAGTGGTGAAGGGCTTTGCCAAGTTCAATTTCTACTAAGGATGCAATATTAATTAGCATTTTAATTTTTAATTTTCTTTTCTATATTTTATACAAATTTTGCAATTTAGCTGGTGCCAATTTCAATTTGGAGGAAATTTGCCGGTGAGAAATTAAAATTGGAGGAAATAAACCGGTACTTTTTGTGATTCAAAGGATGTAACCGGTGCCCATTGAAAAAAAACCGGTTCATTTTCGTGGAAGGAGGAAATCAGCTGGAGGACCTCGAAAAATTTCCCGAACACTGGGGGTGTCACAGTTCCTCCACCTGAGAATGAACCGCATTGGCTCCCCATTCGTCGGTTGATCTTCCCATTCTTCACGGAAATCCCAGAGGGTGGAGGAACTGTGACTACCCTTAATGACGCTACCTCGGGGACAAATGATCGATCTCCTTGCAGATGTATTCACTGCAGGAATCCTCACTATATTCAAAGAAACTGCAATTACAAAGTGTCATTAGAGTCGGTTGAGTGTGCTATAATCCAGTGATCTGATGGAACGTCAACATTTGTTGTGTACGCACTACAATATCTGTGACAGCACTTGCAAGTGAAGAGTGAAGCTCTTGCTGAGATAGCAATTGAACTATCTTATTAAGTGTGATTGGGGACCAGGCCAACTCCAACCCCAACCCCGAAATTTGGCGACTGTCACAACCCTAATGGTTGTAATTCCTACTGTCTACTACTGTACACGTGAGGATTGTAACACTGATCTAAACATCGGGTGGCTCTTCACAATGCCCTAGCCGGCCTCATGACAGAATATAATCTTGAATTGGTGATTAATTCCAGCCATTAGGGACTAAATCATGTACAGAAGAACCTAATGAATTAGCTCCTCATCCTTGATGTCCACAAGCAACGACAGTTCACGAGATACAGAGCCTATACAAGATCCTGCTTGTGAACTTGGGGTTCAGGGTTTAAGGCCTAGCTTCTCGCAAATGAAAACCACTCCATTTTTACAATGGATGTAGATTCCGAAGTTTTGCTGTTACATGTGTGCATTAGGGTTTCCTCCGCTTGGTTTCTTCACCCTAAACCACCATTCTTCAATTTTGATCAACTCGATCAGCAATGCCGCATCTCACCAACACATAATTTTGATAGAAAGCTCATCAATGCAATCAAAATTGTACAACATCGATCAAAAAATTGGAATCCGGTGTTGGTAGAGGCACTTGAAGACCTTGCACTCAATCTCGTAGTGCAATCATTTGAAGGTCCATGTGCGCAATTCAAGTGGCTCACAGTTGTAGCATCGTCGCAAAGAAACTCTGGTGAGTCCGAAACGACTCTGTTGTATGTTCATTATAACCTGATTACAATCTTTTTCCTTTTCTTTCAGCCGTTGCGGCAGCCCTTGTTGCTTTTCTTGCCATGGCAACTTCCTTAATTTGCCTTCGCTTGTCATTGATTCTGTTTTCTTTTTCGAGCATGCATGTTTCGTATCCTAGTATCCAAACATCCTGCTGCGTCTTCCTTTTTCGTTCCCTCTCCTGTTTTAGCTTAGCTCTCATTTTCTTCCCCTCGTCGTAGAGGCTAGTAGCCCGACTCTTGGCCTTGGTGACCTCTTTCTTATGCACGTAAGCTTCATCTGTGCATTGTTTAGATAGATTCTCTATATCTCTGATGCTTAAAGTAATTCCCTGCAAATGTTATATTGTGAATCTAGGGTTTCTACAAGTGCAATCAGTACTTGTGTACTGTAAGTATGTGGCTATTAATCTTAATGGTGAAAGTATTATGTTTTAAGCACCACATGGTTTAGTAATATTCTTAACCACTAGAAACATGTCATGCTGCACTTATAAATTTAGGCGTTACTGGTTTGAAGTAAATCAAGGACAAAACTGACAGCCACAGAAGGTATTCAATCTTCTTGGTCAGGACTCAGGAGTGCAAGCACTGTACAAGAAACAATTGAGTGTACAATCAACAAACCCAATTGGAGTAAGGCACTATCTAACACGAAGTGAGAATACTCTGCCTTTAATTTCTTCTGGTTTTTGGATAGTGATTGCTGAAGATCTGGTATAATTTTATCCCTAAGATGTATGAACTTCCTATTTTGTTTTGTCAATGTTTGGAGCACATCCTTAGCATTCCGGACCTCTTTTTGAAGTCTCCAAACATCGCCCGCAGCCATATTTCTTTGCACAGTAGCCTCCTGCAAATACTGATGGTGTATGTCAGGACCCAAGCTCAGCATTTTTTCAACACTAGAACGAATGTTTTGGTGTAGACCAAGGCCTATCAGCCCTTGAACATATGCTAGGTCTTGCCCAATAAATATTGTGACAAGGTTGTTGACTCTTATGTTGGCTTACTCGTGTAAGAGAAACTTGATATCTGTACTTGAGATTTTGGATTTTCTCCTGGTATTTCGTGATTTCATCTTCCAGATTCGAAATTTTCATCTGCATGCCTGTAGATAGAATTTATTGTGAAGACCAACGTGATGTTCTTCAACGAAGGCTACTGGTAGCATCCAGACTTGCATCTTGTGCAATCCAAGAGTCTAAAGTTGTTAGGGTTTAAGGTGGAACGCACAAACCTGCAATTTTGGAAAGTAAGCGGCCTTCACCTCCTGTTCTTGGGGCATTAGATCCATCTATACTTTCTATTGTTCCTACCTTTTCCTCCAATTGACTGCAAGATTGGGAGTTTCTTCCAACATGATGGTTAGGGTTGTGAGAGACCTTCAAATTGATTTATGCACATGAAGTAATCGGTCATTACATAAGGAGGTAAATCATGCAACTATGCTTCACATGTTGTCACAATGAATTTTAGTGTGCATTGTGCACATACACTCACTTATAGATTTATGTTATGGTTTTTGAAGTTTACAAAAGGATGGATATTACTTATGTTCCTCTCGAAGACTGAAGAGGTAAGTTTTGTGAAGTTGGAGGTGATAAGTTTGGTCAGCCACTGCTGCCTTCAAACTTTCTAGCTCTGCTATTAAGCTTTCTTTATCTGTATTCTTATAAAACACAAGCTTGCGTGCTTTTACCTCAGGAACTGGTGCTCTTGCATTCGCAGCACATAATGTAACTTGCATTAAATGTTTTGTAGCTGGATTTGAACCGCCAATATATTCTGAATCAAAGAACATCATGTTTTGTAACTTACATCAATTGGGTGGTTGCCATCTTGACTTCCAATTTTATTGAATGTTGTAATGTGAATTTTCAAGAGACATCATCAACTCCCTTGAATATCAACTAAGAAGATCAAATGGTTAAGTTGATACATTATACAAAACTAACGCTTTTGACACTTAGGAAGTGAAGAAGTAAATCTATGTCTTGGTGGTAGATACCTTCGAAATCTAAAAAAATCTATCACTAATATCAAGCTTATGGAGCGAGCAGGAGGGTTTCTAGTAAAGGTAATCTCTATGTCGGACTCTCATGCTTAATATAAGTGAACCAGAATTAGCAATGGAGGTTTACTTTGCGCTTCAGCTGAAGGGCGTGGACTTTTCTTTAGTGTTTTGTTGGGGGAAAATGCAGAATCGTCTTGTAATGACACAATAGTGAGATCTGGTGAGCATGACCTTGTTGAATTTTTGTTTGTTTGGGCATAAGGTGCACCCCATTTCTTGAATGCCGTTGATGTCGATGAGCTTGTTGAACGTGGTGAACCATTTGGACATGGACAACCTGGTCTTGATGCTTTTGGCGAATCTCTTGCAGAAGAACTACCTCTAGAGGATTTTGGCGACACACTTGCTGAGAAGGCCCTTGGCTTAACCCTCAGAAGTGGCTGCTTCTTTGGACCATCCCCTGAACCTGGTTTTGATGACTTGGGCGATTCTGCTGACGGTGGAATTGAGGACTTTGATGACCCCTTCGCTGAATGGGGCCTTCCAAACTTACTTGAACTCGGCCTGTCTCCATCTGCAGAAGCTGGCCTTTTCGTTTCCTTCACCATCTTTCCAAGTCACGTATACCCTGCAGGATTTTAATGCTGAAAGAGCTTCTTGTGATACTGCTATTCTGTTGAAGTTAAGATAACCACAGGTGCGCATATAATGCCCAAATTGCCATACAAAGAAACGCACGACTTAATAACCTACCATCGTAATTCGAAACTACCATTTTCTCAGATGAATGGAGAAAATTGTATGGAGACTTTTTTCAGAAACGTCAGAGTCTTAGCAAGCGGATTGCTGCAATCGGTAAAACAAATGAACTCCATGTTTTCCCACGATAATCTTGCCGTATTGCTGCAATTGATTTTCATCCTCACAAAGCACTTACTGCAATTGTTTGCAGGAAGTCTTCATCCAAGCAAAAGACCACTCTCGAAGCATTGCGTGGGACTTTGTAAAGAGGGTCATGCACAGTTGCAGGTCATGAGCCATGCAGCCTGGACAAAAGCTTTCTGACTTGTGTATGTCAACTCAAATCCAGAGACGCCATGGGAGGCGAAAAGTTGCTTACCTTTGAGCAAAGAAAACCTTTGACGATTCACTTAAGGCACATTACATTACAGTTTCATTCTATTTAAATATTTTTCTGTTAAGGGTCACAAATTCAATGGCGTCTTGAATTCAAGCTTGCCCTGAATTTCTTTCAATGATGAGCTTCTACACAATTTTTCCATTATGCCATTTTGCTCCTCTACAGGTACACTAGAAATATGCTAGCTCTCTACTCCTATGTGAGCCTTCATTAAAAAAACCATCCCCACTGCCCTTCGTGTGCATGAGGACCAAAATTCCTTAAGGTCAAAAAATTGCATCAACATGGTGCTTGAATGAGTAATACGATGGTGGATTACTAGAGAAGGTTGGAATTCCGATCGGGTTTCCTTCTGCTGAGTAACAAATTCCACATAAAGCTACGACGGTCGTTTGACGTACAATACACTTTCGTGCTCCAGTGCACACACTATTTCCTGCAAAATCACCATCCCAAGTCGGTCATAAACCATCAGTCAAGTAGCTGGAAAAATCAGCATACGATAGATATACTTCTGAACCAGCCTAGATTTTGAATTATACACCACAAGCTCTACAAGTTGGAAGGTGAGAATACTCACAGAGCCAAATTCCAAGTCTACATCAAAGCTATTTATAGCACAAGCCTCCACAGCCAGCTCCGTAGCCACTCCTGAAAATATGAATGTGATTCCGTCAACTATTAATTGTTGGATACGTTCGTAATAAACTTATTCACTTTGTGTTCAATTGAACTAATAAAATGCAGTCAGGCATACTATCAAATGTATCAAGGAATTCCAAATTCATAAAACTTCAAATTCAAGTGCGTTCATAACAAATAACGACCCTGATAATCAGAAGCCCAACTTTCAAATCATGTTGATCCAGTGAGTTTCTCAAGCTTAAAAGCAAAACACTCCCTCCTGTCACAAGAAAGCACAAGAATTATCAAGAGAGTACACACCAGCCTCAATAATCGCGAGAATGCCATCCTCGGAGCAAATCAAGACCGGAGGGATTTTTGCTGACTCTCCCTGGCCCCCACCCTGCAGTGCTGGATCCAATTTCACGTCCCAGACTTCACCTTCTGCAATTGGGGAGGCCCCCTTCAACCCCCTTCCTGCAAGAGTGAGAAGCTCATTTTGTCGTCTCAGATCCCAAGCCAGGACTGCTCCCCCTGATGCTCCAACCTTCAAAAAGACGCCTTGCATTCAGTCTCATGTTGATTGGTCTAGCTAAAAAGCTAGAGCCTCTAATTGTGTACAACAAAATGAACTATCATAACAGCAAGTGATCAAGTCGATAGCTAGAATTTCGAAAAAAACAACTAATAATGGAGTTGATTACAAATCCTTTCAGTAAGACGACATGAAATATGGGAGACGATACTAAAACCGTTAGGAATTGATCCCGTCGCCTACAACTGATCCATACTACCAACAGCAACTCATCTATTCGTAAACTTGGCAGACCTTCAATTACAAAGGAATGTAAGTATGGTTTAGCTAAATGTCTATAGCCATTGAGCTTTGGATGGGAATAGGGTTATCTACTGTCACTTGTAGTGGTCTACAGGCTCCCACTTTGAAATTGCACAGGAAATTCATGCACAGTGATAAAAAAATCGATCTCAATAGGTTTGGCTCTCGCATCCAGCTCCATTCTGAATGTCACATCCTTGCAAATGTTAAATGCTCATATAGTATCCAACTACCTTACATTCAAACAGAGTTGCAAAACCTTACCACGGAAAGATGTTTGCGTGAAGGGTGGACATCAACGGCATGGATGCTGCCAACTCCATCTGCGCCAGCCCTGTTGCTTCCTGTCAGTTCTTAAGAGCAACAAAGGATCCCAAGAGTATCAAATCACCCCTAAAACCAAGAGGCCCAATGACGACTCAGTACGAGGCAGTTGATCACTTTTGCTACCAATATAGATTGGCCATTTCCAAAAGCATCGTGTCTACTCGCAGCAGTTCTTACCATTTTGCAGGGGACTGAGCAACAGCTCCGCCTGGCCGGCGGTTATCCCACCATTGGATTCCTGCTCCATAACCTGCTAGAACAAATTCAGTAGGTGACGCCCAGCACACCGCTGAGTATGACAGCACACCATGATTGTCGTGTAAACAATCCCCCTGCAGCCCCGACTGCCCAGCCTGCACAACAATGTCCACCATCAAACGTATGCACCATGTTGCAAAGCCAATGTATGTCAAGAATAACCATACAATGAACAATCGATCAATAGTCTTACTTGGACCAAATTGATTTTGCCGTCGCTGCCCACAGTGACGCATTGTAAAGTATCTTTTTGGATATCCAAAGCCGATGGAACAAACTTATGCAGGTGCTCTAATACCAAAGGCGGAGAATCCATGGAAGGATTCATAGCATCAATAAGAAAGACCGACAAAGAGCCGGTTTCTGAAGCTAGAGCAATAGCAATGTTGGACTGATTTGATGAGGTTTTCATTGCCGTTGTGCGGGCCATCAAATCCCAGGAAGCTTGGGTCTCCATCCATGGCGCTTGGCCTTCTTGATCAGGGTCCTGAAGGAGAGCAATTTCTAGAGTAGACAGACCTGCGTGCATCAAAATACACCGTCACTTCTAGTATTTCAGACAACACAAAACACACACAATTGAAGATTAGAAAATTCGACTCTTGAATCAGTGACCAGAGCTTAGGTTTGCAAAAGAGAATGCGATTAAATAAGGGACACACAAACTCGCATAAGCACCACTAATCATTTGTTCACCTTGTGGATATCCCCTTACGAAGCAATTTCAAGTCATCTACCGATAAAACTGTGAACTTCATAACATTGCACGCGGTATCCAATTAAAGCATTCATTCGTGCATTCAAATCCTCCTTCATCCGCCAACAAGAACAAGTAAACATTTCACTAGCAAAATAGTGAAGAGAAATACGCTCAAAAACAAAGTAGTGATCATAAGTGTCCCGACCTTAGTCCTCACGATTTAATGACGAACTCCGCAACAAAATTTAAAACAGGAACGCCCACAACAAACGAATAATATCCCCTAACAACCCTAAACCCTAAACCCCTGTTCTCAAGAATACCACATGAGCAAAACTCCCAGAGACACTAAGCACGATGCGATGGCGACGCAATAAACTTCCAGCAAGAGCAGCTCTAGCCAAATTGCGAACCAAACCCTAAACCCCAACCCCTCCGATGAATCCCCTACCTTAATCTAAACTAATGCCATTCGATGAAGACATAAACATGTAAACCAGAAGAAAGATGGAGTGCACGCAGGCATTGCAATAAGAAGTAGAAATAGCATGATCCTGGGGCATCATCATCCTTGCACCATTTTGAAAGAAAAAAGGGAGAGTGAGTGAGTGAAGGGCTCCTGACCTGTGTCGGCATCCCAGAGTGAGAGCGCAAGCGTGGAGGGCATTGGAAGCCAACGCAGGGCGTCGACATACTGTCCCTGCGGAATCCTGTGTACCTCCATCGCCGCTTTACCTCTGCAATTCACCTACAATCTCGAGCTCCACTTGGGCTTCGTCAACCGGCACTACGCTCGCTTCTTCATACCGTTCACCGACGTCGGGCTTTGCTCCGCTACTTAATGCGCTTACTTGGCGCTTTATTACGTGAGTTGGCATTGGCATTGATGATCTGGCACAAGGTGCTGAGTTGCACTGTATTGAAGAGTTTCCAGTGGGATACGAGTCTGTGTCATACCTTCCTAACCCCTTAGGAACTGAATCCTTTCTTGAATTTTTGCATATTTTTGCTTATATCTTTATAAATATACATTACTTACTTCAATTTCAGTTTCATCAAAGCTCTCATAGAGGAAGTTTAAAAAAAAGAGTCAAACATTGATTTGGATGAATGAGAAGTTCTATGTTGAAAAAAGCCCTTGGATCCTCTATGTTCATTGTGTAGATTTTGGATGTTGAAGTGCTAAGGATTAAACCCTAGAAGGGTTGGATGGTAGACACAAGTCCAAGTCATGGAAATACCTTGTAGCCATGTCATTACATGTAAATGACCAAAGTACATGACTACTTTAGAAAATATAGTCGTTTTTAGGCTCTATGGCTTCACAAGGTAGTAATGACTTATTCTAAATAAAAAAAGAGGAGATTGATCATTTGAACATGACAATTATAGGTCCAATGTGATTTGACAAATTAGCAAGGAACTCCTAGTAGCTAGAGACACAATTAGTAGATAAAGAGAAAAGATTTTTGTCACTATGTCCAAAACCCCCCCTCCATCACTAATACAGTAGTAATGATATGGAATCATGTGGGATAGAAGAACAAGCTTACTTTGGCAAGAATGGACTTTGCAGCATTAAGAAGAGAAGTCCAAATGTACATTGGCTTTTTCCAAGCAAACAAATCACTTGACCCCTAACCATTTGAGCTAAAAAAGCCCTAGGAGGGAATTTCTTCACTCAGATTGAGCGAGAGGGACTTTAGGGACAAACACAATACTATTCACATGAAAACAATGATTTGCCTTTCCCCCTTCGAACAATAGTCAGGGATGATGATTCTTGACTTTTCCAACAATAAGTGCCATGGCTATAGTAGACTAATGAAAACTCACCATAGAACTTAGCATTGTGGTATTAATAGGAGGCCTAAATGCAATTGTTGTATTCATTGTTGCTTGAGGTACTTGTTTGTAAGAAGCTAGGCAATTTGTGGTAGTCGTCAAAGAAATTTATGAAAACAATAAAAATGTAGTAGGTGTTTTGAATAGAAATGATATATTGGGAAGGCAACATGATGCCAACAATCAACAATTGACAAAGTTCCTTCCGACATAAAGTGTTTGAGAGATGACATTGATTTTTGCCCGACTTTGTTAGTTTCCTAAAATTTGATGAAAACTTGTAGGCACTATCACTATTTTAGAAATTTTGTAAAAGAATAGTGAAACCTTGTTCATGAATACTAGTCTTGGGCAACAACCCTAAAGTTGTTGACTCCTTAAGTGCAATCTAGTTTTGTTACAAATATGATTGTATCATAAAGACAAATGATTGTACACTAATGTTTTCAACTCAAGTAGCTAAACTAAAGGTTGAAACTCAAGTTGCAACTTATTTACATGAAAAAAAATTCTTATCATCACTAAGGATTGGTTCCAATTCATTCAAATGCTACAAAAAGGGTACCAACAATGTTTTTGGATTAAATACACATGAAGGGTAGCACCTATTACTTATGTCTATAGTAAAGTTATGAGAACTACACCCCATAGATCCTTCATTCAATTATTCTTCTTTTTAACCAATATGACTTTAAATTGCTCGTGTGGAATGCCTCTAATTTTACACATGGCACAATATGGTTATAAAGGAATAGATTTTATATTGAATGGATTTGAATCTTTTTTACGATGCCTCAAAGATATACTTATTAGAATTTTTAAGTATACATTCAAGCTTGGATTTTTTTTAAATCAAAGAAATTACGAAAAAAATCCATTTTTTATTCTTAATTTGGAAAATTCATGATTATTAAAAATTATAAAATTGTGAGATATATAGTATATTTTAGGAAGGATTTTTGCAATTTTTATAAACCTTTAAATTGTCATCTTAAATTGTCTTCAAAAATATTCAAAACTATCCACTAGAGATTATATTACTTCGTAGCCATGTTGCACCATGTGTAATATTGACAAGATTTCTCAATGACAAGTTTTTAACCCCTAAATGCCTAATTGGCCATATTATGGTCACAGTCCAATTGAAAATTGTTTTTATAGACAAATTTTCTTTCCCAAATCTTTATCAGTTTCTATGCCTACAAGATTGGATTGTCTTTGAATTTTTCCTTATTTCAAATTATAACCAATGCAAAAATTTGAAGTACAATTTCAACCAATCAATTTATATTTTTCAATATTTCACCATATGCATAATTTCTAATCTTAAGTCTTTGCAATCTTGTCTTTTATACAAACATCCAAGAGATTTTGGATTTTATTATATAATTGTTTAGTGTGATATTGAATAAAGTAGATTTGTGAAGTGGGTATCATAAAAAGAGATGTTAGTAACTAGAGGTTGATTATTTCCAAGTTTTCTTTTATGTAGTAAATGTATGTTGAATATTGGATGACTATCCCCTCATAAATGGCAAGCAATGCCGATTTAATAGAAGATAACAATTTGATGTAAGATTTGGGTGTTTACAATTTGATATTGTATTGTAATTGTTATTGACATTATTTAACATGACTTTGATAGAAGATAATGCTAGTTTAAATGTCTCATGCAAGGTATGTTAGTGATAATATGTCTATCGTTCTTTGAACACTAACCATAATAACTATTAGTGGTTGTATTGACCAACCAATCTTATTCTATTGGATTGATTGATGTGAAAGCAATTACAAGAATTGAATTCTATAAACAATATAAAATATTTTAAGGATAGAACAATTGGAGGAGGATTTTGGTATGATATATTTCATGTATATAATATGTTTGGATATCATTTTGTATTACAATTATAATGTGCATGGGAGTAATCACTTGGAGATTGTTTGTTTAGGGGGAATACTTTCAAATGTACCAACATTCATGAAGATGAAGCATTTCAAGTTGGTATGAGAAATGAGAAATTTCCAAATTTCTTGTAATTCTTTGTTGAATCTTTGGATTCAAAGAGCTCTAATTTTGGAAAGAGTGTATTGAAGTAGTTTTCAGCCTCAAAACACCACATAAACTTTGAGGTTAAGCCAAAAAATAAAACTTGTCAAGTTCAATTTTTACTCCATTTTTAAAATTCAAAAATATTCTAGAAACTCATTGAATTATTGCAATTCTAAGTTCTATCTTAGAAGCTTTAAAAAGTGAAAAAGTTCAAACGTCCAATAATAAGATTTCATTTTTGTTTAACGACAAAAAATTTAAAGATAAAGTAGGGTTTCGAAAATCAGATAATATTTGGTTATTTAAATATCCTAAGTATATTTTGAATATTCTCTATAAAGCATGTCCCCTGAAAGACACATTGGATGCTTCTAGCTAGTTTCTCCAAATACATAAGATTGACACCCAAATAAACTAAAGTACACCAATGCTTAGTCTCCAAAGCACTCTAACAATGCAATTTTCATGTAATTGTTCCAATAACCACATGATTTCGAGCACATCATGTTTATGAATTTTGAAACTTTCAAAAACAATGTGCACTATTGCTTAACCCCTAAGTGCTCCATCATTCATTTTCTAGATGATGAATAGATTGGAACTTAAGTTTCATTCTCCAAACTACTTAGATGAAAGTTATTCTAATTTGTGGAGATACTTTATCAAGTTGTTATGCTATCTAAGGATTGGATTTGGTGTTATTAGACTACATATTTTTCTAACATTACAAATGTGCAAGGATGTCAAGTGGTCTAATTGCATTGACTTTAGTTCAAAATTGGATATGCCAAAATGGGGTCATAGATTTTAATAACACAAAAATTTCAAAAAATCACCATGTGAAGAGAACCTCATTTCAAATCCATTCCAACAAATTTTAATCAAAAAATGATACTTGGTAATATTTTGCTTCTAATCAAATTTTGAAGGAATTTTGAAATTTCTCTTTCAAAACTTATAAAAAAAGATTGGTGATAGCACAACAGAAGTGAATCTAACCGTACAAATGGAATCCACAACTTTTATTTGTATATCAATTCCAAAATATGCTTCCAAATTGAACTTTATAATGATTTTTCTCAAATCGTCAAATCTGGAGATGATTCCGGACGTTTAGGGGTTAATCTCTCCCGATGGATAGAGATAATAAAATGCAACAAAACCTCTATGAAATTAAAAAATCTCTTTTCTTCTAACAAGGCCGAAAGGTTAACAAAGTAAATCAATAGTTCTATCGTCTCCTATAAAGACCCCTATTTCGAACAACTCAGTAACTTTCTCGTACTATACGATTGGTTCGATAAATTAGCAAAGGAGAAAGCATAACTTGATCTATTAATGAAATGGAGTTGTGGTCTGCAACCTCCGACTTTGAAATTGCATAAGAGATTTATGCCAAATTGATTTGATCTTAACAGATGTACTCAAGGATCTCTCCACAGCTCCATACATTTCCCAAAAAATCTATAAGTTCCTACATATGTTGACACGCTTTAAGTGATGCAAATTGTATCCTCTACCTTCTGTTCTAAGCCGGGTAAGTACATTCCATTGCCTACCACGAGTTTGCGCTGCAGAATGTATGCAGGTGGGCATGAAGCTGATACGATAGCAGAGCAAATGGACATGAAATTTCTTCTTCAAAATGACCCAGCATTGGAGCGGTTGCCAACAACAACAATTTACTTTCAAATCTTTCCCCACGTATCTAGGCCTACAAGGTAATTGATGCTAGAGCACAGTTTCACCTATAGCAATTCTAATGCTATCAATCTTCCCACAAACAACAAATGACCAAAAGTAAGAGACTACCTTTCCACAAGACCTAATTCTTGGGGATATTCTTGCCAACAATCTTCGCGGGTGTTATCCTGAGCAAGTTGCCCGGCTTCCCTGGAACAGCCCCTCTGATCAAAAGAGCACGAAGCTCTGTATCCACCTTCACAATCTCCAGCTTCCGAATCTTGGTCCTGCCACCTCCCATTTGCCCCGGCATCTTCTTTCCCGGGTACACACGTCCAGGTGTTGTTCCAGCTCCAATGGATCCCAGTTGCCTCTTTGATTTGGAACCGTGAGTCATCTGCCCTCTCGCGAAGTTCCATCTCTTAATACCACCTGCATATTGCAATTAAAATCTTACCGACGAATGTACAAACCACACTTGCCAAGCCAAGGGCTTAAGGGAGGGATAGCATGGGAGAGAAAGTCCCTGTCACGGGGGTTGCACAGTTATCCATTTAAAATGCCAGTCATTCCAACGTGTGACTTGTAAGAAAAGTAGATTCTCTCATACTCAAGAAAATGCTTCCAAATAGATGCAATTCCTCTCGTGACGTTCAAAAAATCACTCAAAACAGCTAGGAATAGGTTACCAACCCTAGGGTTTCCAAATTGGAGGATACAATTTGAAGCCAGAAGAAAAAAACCCGGCACGGCATTGCCGTGAATTCTAAAATCCATGGCAACCATGCCTTGCCTCAAGAATACGAACCCGGATAACTGTGAATGCATTCACTGAACAGAAGAATTCGATGAAGAATTGGAGAAAGGGAGGGACAGATGATGCAATTGACTAACCCTGGAAACCCTTTCCAATGCTGTTTCCCACGACGTCAATCAAGTCGCCTTCCTTGAAGATTTCCTCAAGCTCCAGCCTCTGATTCGGCTCATACCCTTCCGCCGACACCACCCGAAACTCCTGCAAATGGCGCATAGGGATGGCGCCCACCTTGTTGAGGTGCCCGAGCTCGGGTTTCGTCAGCTTGCGGTCGCGCACCCTTCGGTACCCAACTTGCACGGCAGTGTAACTATCAGTGGCGTCCGTCTTCACCTGCGTGACAATGTTACCTTCGTGGAATCCCACCACAGTGCAGGGCACTGCTTTCCCATCAGAAGTGAACACGGTCATCATGCCCATCTTGGTGCCCATCATGCCCACGCCTGCTTCCAGAGGTCCCATCGTCACAACCCCTCGGGAAGACGAGGAGGAAGACGTCGCAGTCACGCATTGCGAAGCGACGCGAGCGTGGAGGGAGGCGTCGGAAAGCGCGGTGGCCTTGAGACCATGGAAAGAAGGCAATGCGACGAGTGAAGTTGAGCTCGGTTGCTGGGCCTTGTGCTGGAGCGACAGGGTCGTGAAACTCGCAGAGACAGCGCAAATGGACGCCGCGGCCGCCATGGGGAAGGTCGCGAGGCAACAGAAGGGGAGGAATGGGATTCCTTGGAGCTCGAATTGGAGCTACAATGCAGCAGAGGCGCGGAGAAACATCGTTGTTGTCGAGGAAAGGGCGCCTGTGGATAGGATACTGCGTTGTGAGCGTTCAAAGTTTCTGGATTGGCTGAGGGCATACCGGCCCGGTACGTACTAGCATCTCCACCGTCGGCGGAAACTGTATCACCATCCTCAAGTAGGTTTACCCTACTTCTGGGTCGGGTTTGCAAACAAATAATTAAACCATTTCAACACACAAAGGTTTAACCCCTAAACGTAACGTCCAGATTCATCTTCAGAATTGATGATTTGAGAAAAATCATTATAAAGTGCAATTTGAAAGCATATTTTGGAATTGAAATGCAAATTAAAGTTGTAGATTTTGATTTGTAGATTCCATCTGTACATTTAGATTCACCAATGCTGTCACCAATCTTTTTTTATAAATTTTGAAAGAGAAATTTCAAAATTCCTTCAAAATTCAATTGCAAGTTAAATATTATCATTTTTTGAGTAAAATTTGTTGGAATGGATTTGAAATGAGGTTCTCTTCACATGGTGATTTTTGAAATTTTTATGTTCTTCCTATCTATGACCTCATTTTGACTAATGCAATATTGAGCTAAAGTCAATGCAGTTTGACCACTTGACATATTTGCAAATTTGTAATTTTAGAAAAATATAAACTCTAGTAACACCAAATCCAATGCTTAGATAGGACAACAACTTGCTAATGTATCTTCACAAATTAGTATAACTTTCATCCAAGTAGTTAGGTGGATGAAACTGGAGTTTCAATTTGTTCATCGTCTAGAAAATGGATGTTGATGTGTTTAGGGGTTAAACTGTCCTAAGCATGCAGCATATGGGAGAGTTGTGCTTCGAAAGAGTAATATTGGCTCCACTCCTAATTAAGGCTCAATTGGTACAAATTACGTGTCAACCCTACTTATTACAAGTTCTACATTTATCTTCACTATAATAAATACTTCAAGCAATAGGAGTGCCTATATTGTTAAATGGATCCATCAATTGAACCTAAAGACTTTCTATTCAAAGTTGGGCCAATTTTCTTTTATAACACATTGTTGCTTATGTAGCACTATTTTGGTACCAAAAAATTAGATCCAAGTCCTAAAAATTGATCTCTATGTAGATGCTAATAAATATTACATAGTATAGTATAGTAGTCTGATGTTATGGGGACCATCTTCTTCACACCTTCCTTACAAGAAGCTCTAAAATGGACATGTTGCACTTTTGAAATGGATATGTGATGGCAACTTAGTGGATTGTGTACAATGTGAGAGCATAATAAGATTTGTCAAATGTTGGTTTGTACTTCGCTAATGGATGGAATAAGAGCCAGGGTGGGTCCATTTCAAATTAAGTGGACACTAGATAGGTGTACATTGAATTTTCCAAAATGATCCTTTTTGTAGATGCTTATAAAACCAGGGTCTAATTAAGTTTAGTAATGGTCACATTTTGGAACCTTGTATATTGATTTTTGCAAGTCCTAGTGCTTGTTTTTGATAAAGCCATATCTTTTTTCAGACTCCTTGTGTGTGGGTTTTGCAAAGCCTATGATTATGAATAGGTGCCTAGGATATAATTCTTTGAAAATTCATAAGTAATTCATAAATGCTCTGAAAAATATGAAACCACTTGTGTTGGATTCCACATTAGTTTCTCTTCCATTGAAAAATAAGGAAAAATACTTTTGTACATCTGAAATTCATCAAAAAGGCCGACCAGCCCTTAAAGGGTCGCTTCAGGAGCAGACTACGTTAGGGTGCTCATATCTTATAAGTTACAATATGTTAGTGCACTACGCCTCTTGTTCTTTTCCTGTCAAAATCACAACCTTCCTCTCATAATCTCTAGCTGAAGAATTGAGAAAACCTGAATTATGGATACCGATTCGAAGGTTTCACCGATCGTTAGCTACAGAATGAAAGGGCCTGTTGCAAAATCATTATTGGCTTTGAAACGAAGGAAAGGAGGCTTTGCATCGACGTAAAACACCACGCAGAAATGTGTCGTTCATTCTCGGGCGGATTGTTTTCTGTACTCTCTTGCTACCTGGAAAGAACATTGTTACCCGAGATTAGGGGTCTCATCTGCCTTAACACATGATCTACTCAACATCTGCTCAATCGGCATTCGCTTTTGCATTTGCTGCTGGTGGTGAACCCCGGGCAATCCCCTTCTCATCAGAATTGATGGCAAAAAAAATGGCCCTCCTCATCGGGCTCCGCTCCCTCGTCGAACCATGTCAGTTTTCCCATAAATCCCTCTTCAGCAGGGATTGCCCTATAACTTACAGAAGGTACCCGGAGCAAATTTGAGTAATCTTAGCTACCTTATTGGAAAGGCGAGCCTGTGCTACAAGATGGCCTCTTTTCGCTTAACAAGTCAAAGATGAAGTGATTACGAGGCCATCAAGGAATGTGGTTTCATTTCAGAGGATGATTTCAGAGAGTGTTTGTATGTCGACTCTCAGTTTATGCAGCGCAGGTATGCGACCATACACTGCTCTCCTTTTCTAAGGAAAACATTTGGTTCCGAGAAAATTGAGTACCACAGCCGAACTTGCAGGAGATATGGAACATTCGAAAGTTGTCTTCCTTCTACGGATTGCTGGAAAATTCCATATTCTCAGTTCTCCTCACTCTAGTACTGTATTTGATCGTGTGCTTGGAGGAAGAGTGAATCACAAGTTTCACTCAATTGAATCTTTACCAGTACGATTCGACTGACTGGCTTGCAAAACTCAAGCATGATTCCAAAGAAAATGATGATTCAGATCGTGCAGGGGGTACAGTAGGTGCAACCGGAAGCATAGTGGAGCTCACCATATCCTGTGCACATGCTCCTCCATTGTTAATTCAAACATCAAAGAGATATGCCCCATCTGAGTTTAAGGTTAAAAATCTCTATTAGGTTCGCTACATAAAGGAATCTAATAGAGTCACTGCAAATGAGATCCCCCTTAATCGATGTTGTACTCGGAACCGTGAGGGCTTTAATTAGGGTTTATGGGTATCTTGCATATATGCGAAGGTATATATATAGCCCTGGAGAACCAAGAAGCCGAAATTGGTCCTCCTTTTTTTTAACAGTTTTGAGTACGTCATATGGGGGAACTTTTTTGTCCAATTTTCTTTTCTCTTTCGACCAGCACATGCAATATTCTTCGTTGATTTCGATGATGGAAAATTAGACCCGCCTGAATTATACTTTTTCTTAATATCATCATTCAAATCGGTTCTTTCAAACCGTGAGTCCTTGGTCCTTTACGGGTTACAGGTATTTAGGGCTTAGGAGAGAGAGACACAGATACAGGTATGAATCTGTTCATGTCCTGGTCTTGATTTGGACATGGCAACGGTTAGAGTGCCTGCATCCTTGCCAAAGGTCAATCCACGTTCGTAACCCTAATTGGATCCAGTTTTCATCTCCGCCTACTTCATGTGAAAGAGGTCACAGGACTCGTGGGATGATGAGTCTCTGGAAGTCCCCATTTGCGGTAGAAGTGGGGTATGATCTCGTTAATTGTGAATATTTTCTCAAGAAGTTTATACTACCATGGGATTTGGGTGCAGTGAGATATTTGCCAATGTCATAATGCCAATGCGGGTGACGAAACAGAGACTTGTATTCCTCTTGCTGTGATGAATTAGAGGAACAAGTTGAGAGGCATGGAGAGGCATGCCTTTGCGTCCATGTGGCCTCATGCGTCCACCATAAATACAATCACAAGGTACTTAGCGTTTTTCGCCAAAGTCCTGTGCAATTTGAAGCTTGAAGAAATCAAGTCTACTGAATTGGAATGCATAATTTTATTGCATGAAGCTAGGCGAGATAGAATTCGGTAGAATGGTTTGTTATGTTATGTGATCTCAGTCTTAATGGTGAGGCTGACATTGCGAATGCTTGGCTTCACAGCTCTATTGCAGATCAAATTGAGAGCAATACATGTCCGATTTGTTTTGAGCTTATGAAATCACCAGACTTTTCGCCCATTCTGCTTTCCCCCTGCGGCCATACATTCTGCACTATGGTACTTCTATGTTCATCAGACTATGATTACTATTGCTTCCGCTATTCCATGTAGATTTTTGCTTTTATGGACCATGAGTTAGAAATAGTAATACATGTTTCAAGTACATCTGAATGTATGGAGTCGGTGGAGGTGAGACTCTTGAGGAAAGTTAAGTGGCTCATTACCATGCCATTTGGCTTCAATCTGACCCCAAACTGGACTTGAATGAGATGCTACAAAATGTTTATAGCAGAATCTGATGCTCAATCAAATCCCTTGTAAGTTGTGATGGGTGAACACTTTGCAGAGTCACAGAATATTGTGTTGAGTTTCGTCAGTTTCCTTTTCTCCTTCTTAGCTTCTCCTAACTGGAATCGGCGATAATTCATAGCATTGTCTTATTGGTGCGATCACTTAGTTGCGCAGTGTGTGTCAAGGCATATGTCAATCCACGAGAAGAAAGCCCGTTTTGGAGGACCTGTTGGGCCAGCACCGTGCCCTTATTGCAGGCAAAAGATATCGTCACAAACCTTGAACTTATCACTCCAGAATGTGATTACCAACATTCTCTCGTTGCAACAAACGCTAGAGAAAGCAGATGCAGTCAAAGTTGGATTCTGTAATGGGTTTCTTCAGGCTCAGACACGCTGTCACATTCTAGAAAGCGAGCTCCACGAGTCCACACAATTAAAAGAGGTGAAATACGCTATTCCTTCTACCTTTGATTTCAATGCCAGGATGTAAACTTTCAATGCCTAGTTTATAGTCTTCAATTTAGAATTTTATGCACATTGCTCCCAAAGCAGAAATATCGTGTCATGCAGCTTCTAATTTTGGGTTGAACTTGCATTCGGCCAGGGAGACTCCCTCTTGTGAATTGAATATGTGTGGGTTTCCTACTTGTGAAAAGCAAGCCTGACCTTTGCACCTTGCAACGGAGATGCAGCCAGCTCTGTTAGCCAAACCTGGAATCCTAAAGACGGGCTACTTTTATTCCCGATCGCTCTGGTAGTGCCAACACCTCCATGAAGACGTGTTGGAGACCTGCGTCTCTAAGGACGTAAGGGACGGGGGTTGCCAAAATCAATATTGTAGCTGCTATATTCCACTTTTGGGCAGGCCTTGTATGCTGCGTGTTTCTTTTTCGTTCACAACTGAGACATCGCCATTACCTCATGCAGATAATGGACAAAGAGATCGCCGAAACTGAAGATGTCCTAGTTCAGCTTCGAGACAAGGAAGGGGAATTAGACGAAAGGATTCGAAAGGTAGCACTTGCGTAACACCTTTGTAACGAGCTTTCTTATTGCATCTTTTCCTCCTGGTCAATCGAGTAGAGCTCCTCGCTGTGATTGTGCACTTCCCATCACGTTGATAGTATAGTATATGAGGGATTTTGGACCCCGAGTAGTTTCCCTCATTAGAAGTTCATATGTCAAACTTTCACAAATTAATTCCATGATATGTAACAGTGTTGCTATTGTTCAAGTGAAAATGCATCATTATTTGAGTGAAAAGTGACATTGTTAAGTAGAAAATGGTTGAGAGAAATAATGGCACTACTAAGATGAGTAGTGAGAAAAATATTGAGAAAGTCTTGTTGGGGGCCATTTCAAGCAAATTTCTCCTCTACTGACTTGATGTGGAGAATTCCCAAACATGCTAAATTGGAAGGACATGAATCCCATGTCTGTGCTAGGTTAGCTTGGAGCATCAAAAGGTGCTGACGGAATTGATGGATACTCAAAATAAGAGCACTTCTCTGAAGCGTTCCCGAGAGGATTTGGTGGCCAAATTGAGCCTTATTCAAGCTTCTTTGTTTGCTCTTGAGCAGGTATAATCCAGATACTTCAGTTGGCTATTGCAATCTTTGGTAGTTGAGATACTCAATATCGGATCTTTTCACTAAAATTTGACTCTTTCAAGGATTTAAGATGACATCATGAAGAATCTTCTCCATAATTCATGAGGTCTCCCTTTGGTTATTGTGATCATTGGAAGCCTCTTTATGTATTATTTATTATAAGAGGTTACCCTTGCTATCTTCGTCCATGAGGCATGGCAAATCAAACTACCCCCAACAGGTTCATCATTCACAATGGTTCTAGAACTAGAGTTATGATTATTATTTTGATGAGAGACCTCTCATTAATCATGGGGAAGATTTGAATTGAAATGTTGTCTAAAGTTCTTGACACAGTCTAATTTTATTAAAAAATATTTTTTTAATTTTTGGTCAATTATGTTAGTGGTGACCTATTGTGTCACCACAAGATGAAAATTACAATGCACCACAAACATATAAGTAATTAATGTGTTGATTTAATTCTTGCAAGTTTTGAAACAAATATGTTTGGTCTCACGGAGGTGTGTTGGTTTCTATTGGTGCAAAGAAATGTGAACTATTTAGTCCCCATTACTTGATGTTTGAAAACACTTGAAGTATGTTTAGCTTTAGATTTGGAGATTACCTCTCATAGAACATTATTGTATAATCAAATAGGTGAAGCCTCACCTACAAAGAGCTAATGATGTTAGTCCTCGTGCCCATATGTAAAAGGTTCATGGATTCTCTAGCATCTGCAAGGTTGGCACAGTTGTGGCTGAATTAATTTTTAATAACGCAAACATATATACTTCACACCCACTGTCAGGAGCGTGACAAATATAAACTACTTTTTCAAGAAGTTTGCCTGCCCAATGAATTTGAAGTGCTATAAGTTAATCTTCCTCAAACCAAGCTCTTAACTAGTTGGATGCTTTGAAGACATGGAACATGGCAATGTTTTTTTGACTTGCATAGAAGAAGCCAATTATTATTGATGGCCATCTTTCCAATGTTTGATACTCGCATATGGTCACTTTGAACATTCATCAACAATAGAACTTCTATAAAGAACCAAACTGGGACGAATCTAACACATTACATTAGAGAAGTTTAATACCTTAGGGAGGGTCATTTGCATTCATGACGTTTGTATGCAAGTTGGGCTAGGATTGGCAATCAATATTACTTTAGAGAGTGATGTTCATTAGAAGTTCTATTGAACCATATTAATAGTAGCACGATTTGCCTTTTTTCTTTTTACAATGGTTTGTGATGAGAAAATTGTAATTGACACAATGAGATCTTTTCATATTTGGCACTCCAAATATGCATAAAAAATGAGGTGACAATAATAAGAGACTAGAAATCAAAAAATGTAATTCCATGTTATTTTGTATAGATGATTTTGCACAAGATTGAAGATTTTCTTCTTTACACAACAAGATAACATTCTTCAACTTGGGTGATTGTTCTAAAGGGCAATAGGAAAGTGAGATAGTATATTCTCAAAATTCAATGAACATTTTTTTAGTTATGAAAATAAGAAGAATTGAGTTTTTTGGTAGTTTTTTAGACTAAGTCAAGAGGAGAATAGGAAACTAGCAATTGTTTGAATGGCAACTTGGTACATGTCATACAAAAATAACCAACTACAAATCTAAATAACTTCCAAAGACATTCCTTACTCAATGTTGTGCAATATATTTTGTATGCCATTAGGACTTTCTTAATTCATACTAACTAGATCTTATCACTCTAATTCCCTAGACTAGTTGATGAAAAGCTATTACATACCAATCCCTCTGGTGACATGGGTGCTATTCATTTTATTTTTGGACACTAAATTTATTATTTTATCAATTTTCTTTGTATGCGTAGTAAACCAAATTGTCTTTGAATATGTGCATTGCTTGGAGGAATTGCTATTGCCTAACTTTTTCAACAAGGAAATCTACACATTTATTGAGGTATTAGAATTTTACTACTATGGCAAAGTAATGATCAAATCTTTAGTCATTTTGAGTCAAACAATGCAAGATGAAAATTTATCCAATGACAAAATATTCACTTATTCAAAATATAGATAGTATATTTTGGTAAATTGTCAAAGAGAAGTTGTAGGAGATATATTTTACAGCACATTTCAGTTTTGCCTAGTATTGATCTTCTAAGTCATTAGAGAATAAGGTTTAGAAAGCACACACACACACACACACACATATATATATATATATATATATATATATATATAACTTACAAGGTTAAATAATCCATATTTATTTAGCACCAAAAAACATTAAGAATAGTCTTTTTACCATACACAATAGCTATATGTTGTTGCTTTGACCTCCAATAATGTATCTATTTTTTTCAATAACAAGTTGACCAAAATACATGTGAAATTTTTCCTAATTTACCATTCTTTTTCAACCTTTTTTTATAATCCAAGAGGTCTAAATCCGTAATATGTGCTATGATCGAAGGGAACCACAATGGTCCATACCCCCATACATTACGTCCATTTTATACTCTTTGATGAGAGTACAAAGGATGTGATATTAAAGAAAGTGATATAACATAGGTCTAGGTGCCCGTTTGGGAAGTTTTTTAAGTTTTACCGGCTATTTTCCTTCAATTCCCAAGTTGAACTAGTTTCTCAGGTATAGAATCCAGTTATTTTCTCTATTTCCCATTCAAAATCAAATTTTTTGGTTTTTTTCCACCGGTTTTTAGCCAATATTTTCAAATTACAAACGTTTTTTTTACTAATTTTACTTTGAACTAGCCGCCGGTTCTTCCCGGACATTGGATCAGAGGATGTGATATTAGAGAAGTTTATATAAAAGAGGTCTCCGTGCAGACGGAGGAGTTCGCTGGGCTTGATGCCAGCATGGGCTGTGCACCTGCAGCTCTCGCAAGAGAGCACCCTCGTCCCCTTGTCGTGTAGATCTTGAAGATTCTTGCGCGAGCCTTGCAGCGATGAAATTCTCGGCGTATCCCGTGGTGGATTTGACAGTGGCCGGCGAGACTTTGCACTTCGAGCAAGACAATGGCTCCATGTATGTCGGCACCTCCGTGTGGCCTTCTTCCCTCGTCCTCGTGAAATGGGCGGAACACGTCTTGGATCGCAACTTGCCCTCCGTGTGTCCGTCCCTCGCTTTCGCTGGGAAGAAAGGGGTGGACTTGGGTACGGGCGTCGGAGTGGCCGGATTAGGGTTAGCTCTCCTGGGCTTGAATTGCACGCTCACGGACATCGCCCCTGTCATGCCCGCTCTCAAGCGCAATTTCAAGAAGAATGTGGGGAGCACGTCGCTCGCGTCGGCAGGGAAGGCGGGGGTGAAAGCCGGGAAGGCGAAAGTGGCGCAGTTGTATTGGGGGAATGCGAAACAGATAGAAGCGCTGAAACCTCCGTTAGATTATGTGATTGCGGGCGATGTGGTCTACTTGGAAAATATTGTGCAGCCGTTGCTGGAGACCATGAGTGCGCTCGCCGGGCCGGAGACGGTGATTATTCTTGGGTACCAGATCCGGCAGCTGGAAGCGCATGAGCTCTTTTGGAGGATGTGTCCCGAATATTTTACGGTGGTGAAGGTTCCGAGGGAGGAGTTGCATCCCGAGTATTGCTGGCCGGAGAACGAGGTGTATGTCCTTAAGAAGAAATGAGCATTCCGCGGTTTCATGGTTTCATGGTTTTTTAGGGTTTAGGGTTTAGGAAAATCGATTCGGTCCTGCAATTCGGAGTGATATATGGCGTTCCCAAGCAATCGACATGGCTACATGACGCTAGTGACTTCCTGATTCTCCTCAGTCTTTGAAAGCTTGGGTCTGCAAGGGAGGAACACTGATTCATGAATTACGATTTATTGTGTGCCCTAATTCTACCTGGAAATTGAAGTGATTTTTTGCGTTCATTGGCAATTGACATGGCTGTAAGCTATATTATGCTGTTGATTGTCTGATCTCCAGACTTAGAAGCCTTGGCCTCAAGTGAGGAACTTCCATTCGAGTCAAAATTTAGAAAGAACGGCTCAAAGTGTGTATTATAGATGTAGGGTGAGATGCAACAGAATTCAGTGTTAGCAAGCTGGATTCTGGGCCGGTAACATCGGCCGAACTAGTAACGTTTATTGTAGAAGTAGCGTGTTCTAGAATTTTGAGTCAACTTCCGTTCCTTCAGACGTCGGGAAGAGCGAAGGAATCGAATGGTGTTCGAGGTGGAAGCCATTACCT
Source organism: Straminergon stramineum (assembly GCA_963920665.1). Taxonomy (NCBI): domain Eukaryota; kingdom Viridiplantae; phylum Streptophyta; class Bryopsida; order Hypnales; family Calliergonaceae; genus Straminergon; species Straminergon stramineum. The sequence continues at coordinate 31,153,437 of OY987265.1, forward strand.
GCATGAGCATGCGTTAACAGAGCCTGCAGAGTATGATAGAGCGTAACCAGACACACATATTGTGAGGTACAGTTGTAGCTTTTGCATGACCTCAGTTCTCATGCATTATAATATCAAGCTAGCTTCACACTGCTGGATTTGTAGCTGAAGTTGAAAGGTAGCTAAGTTAACTTACTCCTAAAATCGTCTGAATAAGCATCCAAGTTTGGTTTGTACTACTCCGTATTAAATTGTCTTTAATTGTTGTTGGACTCCGTAAGAATAAACTACGTATGAATAAACTAGAGTACCTCAACATTGGGTCCAAGGCTTTCAGCAGGTTAACATCTTATGCTTAGGCGAGAGCTTAGATGGTGTGTGTGTGTGTTACTGAACATAGTTGCAAAATGTGTATTTGCCTTCAACTTCTTTATATGAAGAAGTACTAATCTCCTACCAAAATACTCTAACTCAGCACAAGTCAGCTCCTCTCTATGAAAGCACTTTCTGGCATTGAATTTTGTGCAAGCCAGCCTTGGGAACTAATGTACACTTATTGTGCATTGATTTGACCTTTCAAGGATTGAACTTAAGAAACATGAGAAGAATATGTATCATTGGAGCTTGATGCTACTATAGCCTTACTCAAAAAAATACTATGTAAGATGTAACATAAAACATACTCCCTCCATTTGGAAATATGGAAATAGTGTATTCATTCTTGATGGTGGTTGCATTGAGAATGGATACACTATTTCCAAATGGAGGTTGTAGAAACTATTGTTGGTATGAGCAATTGTGTTCAACTACAAGTGGAGGATTATATAGGAACAAAGTGATGAGACCCACAAAAGTATGTAGTAATTGATGCTTTGCATCACAAACTATAATATCCTAAGTAGTTATTTTCAACAAAGTCAAATCCTTTGACAAACAACCAATGTAAAAGCTAGTGTTATAGCCAAAAGCAGATAGTACTAAGGTTCTTCCAACCTAGTTGTAGGATAGAGGATTAAGTATTTAGAGATGACAATTTTTGATAGTGGCATTTGTAGATATACACCTAGTCTTTAGATTAGAAATGCATACAAGTTGTATCTTTATTGAGAATATTTTTTGAATAAAGATATGTACATTTTGCTAATCTCAAGTCTATTGTGACTATGATTGCATCTTTCAAGTGTGTTTCCAAACTCTTGTTAGACTAGTGATATGAGTTCACCACTCACTATCATGGTTACTATCCAAAAGGTTTACATAGAAACACAATAACCATCAAAGCACATTTGTGAACAAATTTGGGAATATAGACACCCAACTAACTTAGACATAATGCAAATCAATTACATTGATCTTTTCTCATGCTTTAGAGGACACTTGTGAAGCATAAGTCCTTGGCTTGAAATTATTAAACCTCAAACATGTTGTTTTATAAGAACAAAGGAGGTCTAGTCTATTTATAATTAGTTTAAAATAAAAATGAACATTGATAAATGGGTATAATGTGGGATAAATTACTTACAAGTTGTGCAAACATAGAGAGGTTTGATGTAGGTTTGAAACAAACACTATTTGGTGCTCAAGTGGTGTGTCAATTGGACATTTTTGCTCATGACTCTCACCTTATAACTCTTAGGAAAAATTACACTATCTAGGGTTTCATTACACCTACCATTGCCTTTATACCACATGCAGATGAAAAGATTGCCTTACCAAGAAGAACTAAGGAAGTTGACTTGGTAGGTGTAATGAATCCTAATTGTTCAATTAGGTTGCGTTGACCAAACAATTGAATGAATGTGAATCATATGTTTTAGATCATTTTCAAGAAAATCAAGACATTAAGGCTAATTTAAGGTGTTTGGAGATCCTATTTTCATATAGTCTTCAACTTGTGCCAAACTAAAAAAATCTTTAGAAGTTTGGCGAAATTTGTCCGAAATTAGAATAGTGAGAGTGAACTGCCAACCAATCAAACTTATTTTTACCATGCATTTGAATACTATAGCTTGAGTCAAAAAATAATGATTATTTTTGAAATCAAATGGTTATAGAAATGATTAAGATACTCCACTAAATTCAAGGAAAATTAACCATAAAGGAAGTCAAATTATTGGAAAAGATACATGTATAGTTTGATCCCATGTGAACTACCATATTGGTTCACCTTTCAGAAAATATAAAATATAAAAAATTTACTTGAATTTGCAAATTTAGAAGTTTTAGTATTCTAGATTAAGCCACAACCATCAAATAGGGGGTTTTCCGCTAGATAGTAATGGAATCTTCAAGAGATTAGGGCGAAATGCTAGAAAATATAATTAGGAGAAAATTAGAGGAAGTTCTAGGAAAAAAATCGGGATTTCAAACTAAAAAGATGTTAAGCCTATTATGGTAGAGTAACCAAATTAGACTAACAATAAAATGATGACAAAATGAAAATAAAAAATGCAAAACCAAAATGCAAACTAAAAACTAGGAGCATGAAATGAAATTAGAAGTAAATTTAAAACTAAATAAATAATAAATAATAATAATAAAAACACAAAAGAAGTTAGTTAAACTAAAACCATGAGTAAAACACTAGTACAGTGAGTAAAACACTAAAATAGTGCTAGAAACACTATAATAGGAGTTTTTCAGTAATTTAGAGTGCTTTATAGTAATTTAGGGTGTTCTACACCAAATTAGCATAGTTTACATGAAACTAGTGGCTTTACAGTAATATAGCGCAATTTGCACTAATTGGACACAATTTGTACCAAATTAGAGGATTTATAGTAAATTAGTGTAGGATGAAAGTAGTTAGGAAAATTAGTCTGTTATGGGAGTTTTCATATATGAAAAATTAGAGTTTGGAGCCCTCTTTCTTTCACAATTCTCTCTTAACTTTTTGTGCATGTGTGTTTTCAGAGCAACTTTGTGATTATGGGTGTCTTTTAAGTATAAGAAGCTAGAAACTAATATGAGGGAACCAAGGTAAGACAATTTGTCAAGTAGGTCACTATTTTTGGGAAAAAAATGGTGAAGGAATGATGGGATTGAGGTCGTATGGGAAATGGAATAGAGAGAATTAGGGTTTTTTTGAATTTAGAGGGGATCGTCAACTTTGGCAATCACATCGACCAATTGCAAAAGATTAGAAATGCAAAATGGTCTGATTATTTGGGAGAATGGAGAGGGAAAATTCAATTTTCCAACAAGACAAGTCTCAACCGATTCCGAGCAAGTATGAGGATGGGGCAACTGATTTAGTGCAAGGAGGTCAGGTGCCTTTGCCATGGAAGATTGACAACTTTGGTGAGGAATTGTAGGAGTTAGACAAGTCAGATTGATTTGAATTTTTTTGAGAAGAAAGATGAGGAAGTTAGCTTTTCAACGGGATAAAGTTCACTCAATTTGGAGCAAGGACAAAGCTAGGGCAACAAATTTAGTGTAACAAGGTTTGTTGCCCGTTAGGCAGTGAATTGTTTGGGTATTTCATTCTTTCTTGTGATTCCAATTGAATCTAAATGTAATGCTAATTACAATATGATTTTGTCTTATAAATCTTAAATGAGTGGTTCAATGGCCATATATGGAATTCTCTTGTGGGATGTGAATGTTTAGAGAGAGTGCATGAAGTTTGAGTTGGATTTTTTAGGGTTATAGGGCAAGCACAGGAGCACTTTCCGATTGGGGGTAAAATTAGGGTTGGGATATAAATGATGAAATGGAAGAAAAAAAATTAATTGGCCTAAAAGGAATGTGTAAATTATTAGGGATTAGATCTATGATATTAGAGAGATACATGGCGTTAATTTAGAAAGTGAATTAGGATTTTGGGTGGTTCTGGTGTGCTAAAATTTAATTTCAAGACACGAATTTGACCCATTTGGTGCCCTAATGACAATTTTAGGCAAATTTAGGCCTAAGAAATTGTCCTAACCTCTTAAAGTAGGTGCTAGGGTCATTTGGGAGATTTCAGGGTGCATATTTTGGTGATGTAAGGGTGTTGCCTACATTTCACTTAGAGTGGTTTAATTAACTCTAAATCTATTGTTTGGAAGGCGGACTAGGAGTAGGTATCTCATACACTCCCCACCAGTCCAACTCTTGGGATTTTTTCGCCTCACTGAAAAAGTCTTATATCCCATGAGATGTCTATTTAATAATGCAAAATCCATATTCATTTCTTTAACTTAATTTCTAAAGTTCCAAAGCCCTTATTTCATCAAAGACCACTCAAAACTTTACAAATTGTTCTTTTGCATATCTAACCATAAGGTCTTGCCCCAATACAGTAAAATAATGGGGATAAGAATATAGGAAAGAAATTTCAGAAACTTTCACTATATAGATTGCAAGATATAATTTGTGTTTGACCCTAATGACCCAATGGGAGTGTACTTTCAAAATAGGCCAAAACTACCAAGAACTTGAGCAATTTGTTTACTCATTTTTTCTTGAGATTGGATAAAATGTAATTGTGGGATCTTGAATTTCACATTGAGAGGAAGAACCTCAAAAAATTTAGATTATTTAATTGCATAGTCTAGTAGATATATATTTTTGAAGTTTTATCTCAGTGAATGGAAAAATAGGGTAGCACACTTTGAAGGAGCATATCTTAGTGAGAATATTTTGAATTGATGAACTTTTAGTGCTCATTGAAAGACAAGAAAGTTAAGAATATTTATCTAAAATTTCACAACATTCTGGTCATTTTGTAATTTTTAGTAGAGCTTGCAAGGCATGGTAGTCACTAAAATGAGAGTAGTGTTTGTAAGAAAAACAAGAATGGGTATACTTGTCTTCTCCCCAAACTCTTTAAATCAGTCCTTTTTGAGGTGGGCAACAATCACATTGGTTGGCTGATTTTTCAATCTATGCCCAAATTAAACCACTCAACTTCAAATTTGAGAACAAATAGCTCAAAAATTAGGACATGGACTAACAAATGGTCTCTTGGGTCATTAGGGTTTAAAGTGAGAAAACATTTTTTTGAGCATGTTCCTAGACTAGTTTCTTTGACATTGTATCTTTTTTATTAAAATTTTTGTACTAAACATTTTTATTTAAAAAATTATGTTGAAGGTTTTAATTGAAAGTCTAGGAGAAAAAAAATTCAAAAAAATATGATTTTCATTCTTGAAATTTTTTCTTAAGTAGAAATTGGTACAAGATTGAAAAAAAACACTAAATCATTAATAGTTCTAAGATGGAATTGGAACACACTAATTCCAATAGTGAGATTGTTCTAGCAAGCATATATAACCTTGGAGAACATCTTTTTTTTCAAAAATTATGAAAATTAAGTTTGTAAATTGAATCCAATACTTTATATTCTTAAGAACTCATGTGATTGTATACAAAGCAAGGAGCTCCATAACATTCACATCACTAATCCAAATGGAATGAATCAAATTTTTTCATGTAGAAAAAAAATATAATCTATTAGAAAAAATATTTTAAAAAATTAATATCAAATTTATGTGGATTATTTGTGTTATCCGATCTCCCTTGGTTTGAGCTTATTCTAGCATAACTTTTGCTCTTGGACACTAATTGAAATAAAACTTAAATTTTCAAAAAGCTAATGTGATTTTTTACCTCAAGAAAAAGTTTCAAAAAATAATGTCAAAAAATGAGGTTATATGAACCTTTCAAAATCCATTTTGTGTGTAGTGTGGTAGGACAATGGAACTTCAAAGGTTAACAACAAAGCAAGGACACTATGAAAAATAATGAATTCATTGAAATCCATGACTATCACTTTGTTATGCTATGAAAAAAACCATTCAACTTCCACAATAAAGGGTGCCAAAAGTTAAAGAAATAATTGCCAAATAATTTATTAATAAAAAATGAATTGTAGAACCAACTCTTCCAATTCTAAATAATAATTTGGCAAAAGTGTGCCCAAGGTGACCTCACACAGGTCAAGGTGGATTGACCCCCCTTGCTTGTCCCCTAGGGAAAACCTGAAATTTTTTCTTTTCCATACATGATAAAATTTGCAAATTTTGAATTTATATTTGCAATCAAAGGTCCAAACGTAGCTAGGAGAGGTACAGAAGATAAATTAATGAAGCACAAAATACAGGGTCTTTTTTTTACGTGCACCTTTGGGGGGACGAGCGAGGGGGGCAATCCAACAAGACGCTAAATCCTGCAAACGAAGTGGCCCCGCAGGAGCATTTTTTGTTTTAACTGGGAGTAAAAATAAAACCTGCCCCCTATTTTGAGCCGTGTCTAGGGTATGTTCTGCACCTCTCCTAGCTAATTTGGGGTCTCTGATTGCAAATATGAATTCGGAATTTGCAAAAAAAATAATGTGCAAAAAATAAAAAATTCCTGCGTTTTTCCCCATGGTAAATCTGCCCCTGCGGGGCCCACTTCGTTTGCAGGATTTAGAGTCCTCCGTCAATCCACCCCAGCCCTCAGGCGAAGGTACTCAATACTATCCCAACTGTTCCGAACTTCCGATTGTTAATGAATGAAGATTCCTCTGACACACACTTACTGCCGAATCGCCACCAACTCCAAGCGCACCAGATATAATTCGCTGACGAAACGGTGTTCTAACTCATCATAAACATCGATCAATGATCATTCGGAAATCGGGCTTGATCAATCCCGATTGCTCACTCTGGGAGCCTGCCTGCTTGGTCCTAAAGCCCAATTGCATTTCCGCTTTCCGCTTCTCAAATTACCGTACTGTGATTGCAGCAGTCCACTACAGCTAGCTGTGCTGCAGAGTACGCGATCCTATAGAAGGCAGCTCTTTGTGAGAGTGAGAGTGAGAGTTTATCGAGAGTGGGTTTCACACTTCTGAACTGACAATTCTACTTGTGGAGGTAGAGTTTTGAGTTCAACGAACCCGTTGAAGTGGGAAACCCACTAGCTTTGCGAGGTTTGTAGCTCTCATGGGGGACGAGATAGAGCGTGACAGCACTCTGGACAGCACTCTTTACTTGAAAGAAGACAGGCTCAAGGGACGGAAACCGGAGAAGCTTCACACGAGCTTCATCAAGCCTTCCAGCGCAACTCCCATTGCGAAAGAATGGCTGCCTTTGTGTCACTTGGACTTCCTGTGGATGGCTTACTACACTCCCCTGCTGTGCACCTTCCCCGTGGACCAAGTTCGCAAATTCGGCACGGCCTCTGCCGTTGTACAGCACTTGAAAGACTCCCTGGCGGAGACGCTGGTGTTGTTCTACCCCCTGGCTGGAAGAGTGGTGACCCTCGATGGACCTCGTCGGATTCACTGCAACGACGCCGGAGCTGTGTTCACGGAAGCGAGCGTGGATTTGAATATTGAGGACCTCGGGACGGAGGATTTCCAGCCTGTGCCATTGTTGTCAGGACTCGCTGCTGCAGGGCTTGAGAACTACCCTGTTTTGCCTGAGATTGCCACTGGCCTTCCAGCTCTCATCATCCAGGTAACCTTTTAAGGTTTATGGTTCCATGATGTGACATTTCTTTAGTACTGTACAAGCAAGCCGCCAATAGCCAGGTAACACTTCAGGATCCATGATGTGACATTTCTTCATTCAATGCAAGTCGTTTATGGTTGCTTGGAGCTTAATGACTTAAACCCTAATTTCTACTCTGCAATTTCTCTCCCATTGTTTGCAACATCAGTGTCGTGAGCATGACTGAGAGCGTTGTTGTTGTAGGTATCGCACTTCAAGTGTGGGGGTATCACTTTAGCAGCCAATTGGTCCCACGCAGTAGCTGATGGACGGTCCGGTTTCCACTTCATGAAATCGTGGTCCGAGATTGCACGAGGACTACCAGTTTCACTCCTGCCAGATCACCGACGAGAGCTTGTGAAGCCACGAGATCCTCTGGTTCCGTCCGACATCGCCAAAGCAGTAGCCATTTCACCAGGCGCTCGCATTGCCGCGTCTCAGCAGTCAAACCGCTCCTCCATAATAACTCCACCAGAAGCTAAACCGGATTCCAACGCCGAACCGAAGCCAAAGCAAATCACTACGCAGATAGTAGAGTTCACAAAGGACGAGATTACGCACCTTCGAAATCCGAGCCCTAATCTCACCAGAGCCGACTGCCTCTCGACCCATCTGTGGCGCACCATAGTCCGAGCTCGAAAGCTTCCCAGCGACGCACGGGTGCGGCTGTGGGTGTTGATCGAAGGCCGGAAGAAGTGCTCCTTGCCAGACGGCTACTTCGGCAACGTCACGGGCTTGACGCCCACCATTACAACTGTGAATGAACTTCTCAATGAGCCCAGTGGAGCCACCGCGAACTTGATTCACGATGCTATTGCTTCTGTGTCAGGAGAGTGGTTCCAGGGCATGGTGGATTATTTTGCGTCGGTAAAAGAAGGGGAGAGCTTGTTTGTGCCGAAGCCGCTGGGTCTGGGTACGGAATGCGGGGTTTCGTACCTCGTGCGGTTCCCGTTTTACGAGCTGGACTTCGGGTTTGGACTTCCGGCGTTCTCCACGAGGAACACCATGGGTGCGTGGGATGGGCTGGTGTTCATGGTGCCGAGCTCTCGTGGCGAAGGGCACATGGTGGCGATGGCGAACTTGGAGCCGGCTACTGCGAGCGACTTCGCCGATATGGCGCATGACCTTCGGGGCTAAGGTCGGAGAGCCCTGAATCCTGAAACCTGAAACCCTGAACCAACACATTTTGTACTGAGCGTATTACTTATTAGGTGCACTTTCCGTGGAACAGACACAGCCAGACAGTTTCCATTGAGTTGATGGGGTGGGATTGAGGTTAGATTGATATTGGTTAAGCCATTGGATTATATCAGTCTAGTGATCTGGCGCATCCAAGGAAACTCTCTTGATTACAATGACCAAATTTTTATTCATTCTTGTTAGCAATTGAAAAAGGAGAATGCAATGTTCGCAATGTTTATCATAGTACAGTACAAAGTAAAGGGTTATTTTACGTGTTGCTAATCCTCTGTTTCTGAAGAACTAAGTTTTGATGTGGCAAACTGGCAATCACTACTTGTGCCACACTTGCTTTCCCAATCCTCAGATGAAATGACTTACCATTCTGTGGCCTTGCAGTTTTGCACTTTCATTCAGTTGCCACATAACACAGGAACTCAAAAGATATGCGCTGGGGGCAAGTGAGACCAGGACATATATACTAAACAAATCCCCTGTGCTCTCACTTCCCCCTGGAGACTCATTTACACGGCGTTAGTGAAAGTGTACGTGATATGTTTTGCTTGTGCAGACACTCACATACTCTTTTTCATTTGCAGTGGACAACCCTTTTTGCTCACAATGTAGTGTAAATGAAGACCCAACAACATTGACACTCACGGTTTTGCTTCTCGGTGGAAGCTAGTTCGTTCACGCTTCTACTCACACCTACATTCAAGGCAATAAGAAGGGCGATTATATCAGTAAAGAATTTGCTCACTTACACCCCCATGTAATTAGCCCTTCAGTCAGATTGAGATGAAGGGGGAAATGCTGATTGATTTTAACACACAAATGGGGGCAGTGACATAATCTTCTTGTGTATGGTCAAGTCCAAGTTTTGAAGCAATTGTGCCACTCTTTGGCACTAATTAATAAGAAGAATGCTCAATGTGAGTTTTTTCATTAGACGAAATGTAATCTGCATATCTCAAGCTGCAATAAAAATGTCGTGGCATTCTTTTCTCGGATAGTCCTCTCGAAAGTTATTGAGTCCATAAGTGACATCTTGAGGGCTTGCTTGTTTCGATAGATTGGAGCTGTGGGGTGCACAAGTTGAATGAGCTTCATTGGAGCACACAATTGGAGAACTATTTTGCAACCTCTTTCTTCTCTCATGGATCTTCAAAGTGTGTCGGTGATCCAGCTTTAACATAGACTGTGCTCTCTTGCCTTGCAGCAGCTGTATATGAATACTCACCTCTAAGGTAATTGCACCTAAAATTGTCTCCATAAGAATTTGAGCCTGGTTCCTATTATTACATATCATTTTTAACCCTTTGTTAGACGGCCCTTGTAACAATGTAACAATGTAGAGAATCCAAGTATCAAGGAAAGAATGAGAGTACTAAGTGTACACAAAATTGACCCTAGACAAGTAATATGAATAAAAGCTGTACATTTTAAGCAAGAATTTGAAGGGATGGTTTAGCAAACATGTCACAATCACGTGCAATTACCTTAAGTGCCGTTGCATACACTCCATTCCTTTGGTAGTTCATTCTGAGTTTGTCATTCTTGTGGAGATTGAAGCCTGGAGCTCAAATGGATATGCGTTCCTCTGGTAAAAAGTGTGTACACTACAATACAGTATTTGCTGCTTGGTTTGCATCGCAGGATGTTTTGGCTGACTTCCAAGTCCCACTGTCTAGACCTGTTTCCGGCTATGGACGAGATGAGCCTCGTTTTTAACTGCCAGCGTCATTGCTTAAACATTCATTTTCATGCCTACCTTTTCACTGATACAATTCTTCAGCATGCAAGAAATATTCATCTTGATGCTCACCTTTTGAAATGAGCCACTCATAATTAGTCTCTTGCTTCATGAATAGATCCATCAATGAGGAGCACAGGGCCATTATCTAGCTTCCCTGAAACACCCGAAAGTTGGATCCGAGGAAGTAGACAAGCTAGCTGTTCAACCTGCCTTTTATTTCATGCCCTGCCTAGTTTCACATAGGTGTTTCTGACACCGTTGGTAATAAAGGATTATAATCTCGACAACTCAAGTAGCCAAACAATTCTAGAATTTTTAGTGCGAGCTCGCCCAAGATGTACACATGCTAGAAACTGAACTGTACATTTAATTTGTGGAAACGGTTGTCCAAGCCAGCGGTAAATCCCTGGTATGTATAATTTCTATCGCTGATAGAACAGGAAGAGTAACGGCTTCAGCCCTAAGATCAGAGTGAATGAGGAGTCTATTGGGCGTAGTTCCACTAACTATGCCATATGGACGAGGGGATAGTGGGTGCTACCCCCGGTGCCTCCTTCCGGAAGCAAGCTTTACAACGTAACACGAACATTTACATATCCCAACGTCATTGCTCTGTATTTGAGAGAATGCTGAATTAAAATGCAGGTATGATCGCAAATACTGTAAGTGCATTCAATTCTGTCGAGCATTCTCAGCCTGTTCAGGGTTTAGGCTCTAACAGGCTGAGAATGCAAGGCCTGGCGTGGGCTTGTACGGTACTTCAAGGTCAGGCTCTGTGTGGAAATCAGAGAAATGTTTTGTTGCCTAGAGTGGGATTAAGCGAATATATAGATTCAGACTGTGCGTGGTTTCAACTTCTTTTCTGTCGTGGTAGAGTATTTAGTTTGTAAATCTCGTTGATCTTCTAAAGTTCCGCAAGCAGTTATTGAAATCCGGAATACAGTTCCAAGAGTGATTGTTTCCATGTTGGGTCGGGTCACGAGCAAGGAAGTCTCGTGGGTCACCATAACAAACGCGGTCTTCAAGATTCACTGCACCTTGCCAACATCGTGAAGGAACTTCACAAGAGTCCCCAAAAGTATCATTCACATTCTTCTGTACTCACCACTCTAATCTGCTCTTGTTCTTATTCTCATTTCAATTATTCCTTTGGAAATTCCGTCAGTTCACATGGGAATACGTACTTAATGAATTAGGCCTTGCTTTGGGTGCAGGGGCAGTACAAGAAGATCAACGACCACTTTCGATAGGCTCAGAAGCATGGCGCCGCGCATGCCCAATTCCTCCTTGAAAGGCCAACTTCTCACCTGCACCAGGCAGTGCGTTCCATTGCATTGATTTATCAATAATACATTGGGCATGCAAGAAATTACTACCGTACCTTTGGGTCAGGGTCGGCAGAAAAGAATTATTTTTACGAAAGCCGGAAAAAAAAAATGAAAGATAGAAATAGCAGAATTCAGAAAGAATTAACTGATCAAGTTGTCGTAATCATAAAAACATATCTAACACTATACAAAAAAGGAAAATATGAAGTCCAATTACCAGGATCTATCTTGGAAAATGTTTGTGACAGTGGAGTGAGGAGGGCATATCTTGATGAAGCGAGCCTCGGGGGTGAAGAGGTCGATTTTATAATGAAATCCATTATCCATCATGAATCTTCAAAGGATATGGGACAAAATAAAGAAGAGAGTGTAACTATGGGTTGTTGAGCTCGTACTTATTCTAATTGACATATCCCATATGGGTTGTTTCACTTACTACCACCCTACTTGTAGAAATGAGTTGTTTTTCCATCACTCTACTAGGCTTTATGGATGGGTCTACTAAAGTTGAATGCCAAGAGTAGTGAGATCTTGTTGGTATAATGATGGATACATAAATTTAATTTGCTGAACCTAATTTGAGAACTTTCATTAATTATTCAGCAGTAATGTGCCAACCTTGCTCTGAATGCAATAAAGCTATATGCGAGCGTAGATCGGGAGCGTGGAGCATAGAGTGTAAAAAATTGAATTGGAAACAAAATTTCAGCGTTTTTATGATTATTGTTTCTAGAAAGAAGAAATTTTTAAAGAATATTTGAAAAAATTCCAAATTTTTGTAATGATAGAATTGTAAACCTGTGACTATGGACCTCAAACCGTGTGAAATAAGATAATTCATAAATTTGTAGTATTAAAACTTAAATCTAGTCTTCTATTAATGTATTCTACAATATTATTCTTAATGCAAACAATTCCTTGAAATGAAATGTTAAGAAAATGTTACATCAAAATCTGAGATCTAGTTTGGAATTGTAAATATTCTAAGTCCGTGGAAATCTAGAGGGTCCTCAACATTTCAAGTTTTTAGATAGTTTCATTGTCCCCATGAAATATTTTTATTCTTTATGTCAAATTATTTTTGGGAGTACATGCATTTTTGTCAATCTCTAAAAAGATCATGCCAAGACTGAAGAAGAGTTGTAAGAAAACAATCAAATACAACATACATGTAACCAATGATAGTATGAATTGTGTAGTGACCCTTTTGTCTCACTACATTTAAAAATGAATCAGAATACAAAAAGTTATTTTTGCTTGTCCTCTTCACTAACCAGCTATATGGAGTCACTAAAGAAGCTCTCCTATAAATTACTTGTACACCTCAAGATCACTTTCAAGAATACGTTTGACATCATTGAAGCTAAAGTTGGGAGCATGAACAAAAATATCTACTTTTGCATCAAAGTGGCATATGACAACGAAGATGAAATACATATGCTTGCAGTTTATCCATTGCCCTCTCTTTCCAAATGCTTTCATTGACATTTCCTTGAAATGAGGACAACTACATTCAAGAAATGATCCTATAGTAATCATGTATTGTTGAATGTTAGGCGGTAAATATGAATCTAGCATTACAATGCATCCAAACCCAAGATGTGGTATCATTGTTATATGGTGAACACATGCCTTCAAAGTAAGTGCAGAAGCGTAGTTGTTTGCTTGTTTAATTGTTGGTGTATTAGGGTTCCTTTGAATTTTTTTGCCTGACCTTGTACTGGGATGTTCTGCAAGAAACGCTGGAATTAGAAAACCTAATACATCAACTAGTAGTTCGTGGTCTACAAACAACATCTTTGGAGAGATTTCTACACGCTCATGAAGACATAATCTTGCATTCTAAAGGTCCATATGAGTGTTTTCACTAGTGTGGCAAAAAATACCCTTAGAATTGGGCCGGTGGGGAGTGTATCAGACCTCTACCTAGTCCACCTTTCAAGTAACGGACTTCCTAAATTATTTGCTACAAATTACTATTTTTAGACTCTATCTTAACCACACCAATTACACATGCATTGACACCACAAATTGTCAATACAAGTGGACCACCTCCATTGACAATACAATTTTAACAATACAAATGGAAAAAAAACAAGCATACATTAGTGAGTTCATTTATCACTCATATAAATCAAACCCACATAACCAAGAAAACTCACAAATTTATCAAAATGCAATGAAAATTGCAAAACAAGTACAAGTCAAGAGATTTGAGGAACCTTGAAATCCATTGAGACCAACTACCACTAAAATGGCCACTTCGTCTTTGTTTTTAATCGGAATTCAACAAGCATAGGCTTTTTGAAAAGTTGGCTTCACTATCCACCACCCTTCTAAATTTCAGCTCCATTGAAAATATTGTCCATCGGATATCGCCCTCCAAAGTTGGTAGTCCAAATCTCACTCAAACTTCTACTCTAATAATTGTTTTTCCCCTCTTCTTACAACATGAGAGAAAACCTATTCGACAAATGTGCTAGTCTCTAAACCTAACTCATCTTCTTCCTCTCACAACAACAAACATCTCTCTCCCCCCAAACAACTTCTCTCTCCAAAACCCCAAATGCAAGAGAGAGAGAAAAAAAGGCGGTGGGAGAAAGTGAGAGAGAGGGGTTACAAACCCTACTCCCTTCCATCTACCCAATGTCTACATCTACTTTCTTCTAGTTTTAATCTTCTAGTCTTCTAGTCTTTATCTCCTTGTCTTGTAGTTTTGACCTTCATTTCTACTAATTTTGTTTTCACTTCTAATTTTCACTTCATCTTGTTTTCAATCTATATTTTTTGTATTTCTTACTTTTTGGTTTCTAATTTATCTCTTATGTCATTTTCTACTTCTAGTATTTTGTTTTGGTTTTGTATTTTTATGGTTGTTATATTTTTGGTTTCCTATTTGATTCTAATTTCATTCTCCTAACTAGTAGTAATTTGGTTTTCCTTTTTACCTCATTTTATCATTAGCCTAATTTAGATACTCTATCAAATCTTGCCTAATGTCTTTTTAATTTTATATCCCCATTTTTTCCCTAGAATTTTTCTTTTGTTTTCTCCTAATTGCTTTTCCTAACCTTTAGCAATAATTTTCCAAGATTCCTAGCCCTATCTAGCGGAAAACTCACTAATGGATAATTGTAGTGTAATCCGAAGTACTAACACTTCCAACTTGTGAATTCACTCATAATGTTTATATTTTTCCATTTTATAAAAGGTGAACCAAGATGGTGGTTCACACCTATTGACTTCAGTCTTAACCTCTAGAATTTCACTAATTTCTAAAGTTTCATTCTTGTTCCACTTGGATGATTTTTTCTTAAGGTTCATCCATTCTAAGTCCTAAACTTCATCCACTGATATCTTGTTTAGTTTAAGTCTATTTCCTAAGTGTCATACATTTTAGGAAATCACTAGGCCTATTCTATAAGTTTTTGAAATTAAACTTGAAAATAAATCCAAACTTAACCCCTAAAAGCCAAAGGGGTTTGGACAAATAAAAAATGTGTAATAAAATATAAGTTCTATAACTTTTTTGAAGTTTGTATCAACAAAGATAATGTGAAGCATGAAAAGTAAAAAAAACATCCATAAGGTCAAAATTATGAAACTATTTTTAGATTATCTTCAAATGAATTTTAAAGATATAACTTCAAAAATTCACCAAAAATACAATTTCTCTCTTTAGCATTTGAATTTTTTTGATTGGTCAAAATTGTGGTTTCTATAGATTTGTGAAAAAATGCATAAGATATAGTAATGAGAACACCAACACTTTCCCCCAATAGTAAGTTTTTCAACACTAGGCAAATCCTAAACAGTTTGTACTATTTCTCTTTTAACTTTTGTTTGACCATAGAAATCTTACTTTTGAATATCAATTGAAAGACAACCCAATCTTTCAAAGAAAATGAAAAATTGAAAAAAGTTTTTTTTCACACGAAAATGTTGCTTGAAGTTGGGCAACAACCAAAAAATAGTCACTTGAGCACTTAGGGGTTAAAGGTTTGAATTTAACTTGAAGTTTGGCTAAAGATTAAAGTGGTGAATCAAGAAATTTAATGGAAAAATGGAGGAATTACTATCTTACCTAAAATGGGTGTTCATCTATGAGGTGGTCAAACCTTCCTTCAAGTTCATCCTTGTTCACCATAGTATTCTCTTTTGAATTGTATTCACCACTAATCTTTTATAGTTTTTCAATAGAAATTGCAAAATGGAAATCCAAAACTAATTCCTACTCCATCTAAGTTTCCCCTTTTTCTTCTTCTTCTTTTGTTTTTCTTTCTACGTCTCTTCTTCTCCTTATCTTTCTAATTCCCTTCTTTGGAGTTCTTCCTAACAATTACTGAAAGTCAAATCATTCACTTTGATCAGAAGAACAAAGTATTCCCTTATAATGTCAATAATTCAATTTTTCCAAGATTCTTATATCCCCTACTTCGGAAACAAGAATCTATATTTATTCTATCTCTTATTGTTCAACTAAATGAATTTCGAAAAATTAGAAATCCTATCCTATTATAATTTTTTCCTACCTCAAAATCACATCACACAAAATTCCGCTCTTGTTTTGTTTAGTCATTTGAGTTAGCCTAAGTTGGAGCTTCAATTGCCCTTGCTTGCAACAAACTTGACAAACTTGTTGATTTTGTCTCGCCATTGAGATGGCTTGTACTCCCTTCACGAATGGCTTGCAGTTTCCCAAAGGACTAAGGTAGGTGAACCCAATATCAACCATTGACCCAATACCATCCAAATGTAGGACCCTCATTGATCCTAGAGTGACAATCTCTGACAATAAGACATGCCTTAACTTTACTTCTTGTGAAGTTAAGGCATATACTTCCGTCATAGATTCTCATTCTAAGATCAACAAGTGTCTTACATTTGGGTGGTATTAGGTCAACGGTTGGTATTGGGTTCACCTACCTTAGAATCCCTTCCCCAATGGCTAGTGGGTTGACTCTGATGGCAGACTAGTTTAGTGTCAATTTGATTTGTTTATTTTTTTCATGTTGGAATTGGGACTAATTCTAATTGATTTTGACTTTTTAATTTTTCTTTTCCCTTAGGAAACATTACAAAAAATCTGAACCCTGCAGAAGGCCATTTCAGTTACAGTTTCAGCACCCCTGCAGTACAAATACAAAAAAAAAATTAATATTTTTTTGAAAAATAAATAAATAAATAAATTTCAAATCACTAATCTAACATGGAACTAGTAGTGCCCCATCAGATTCCTATAAAAAAATAAAAAATAATTCATTTATTTTTTCCTTTTTTTCCTGTTGTAATTGCATCACTACCATGCAAACTCTTGACCTTTTGCAAGGTTTAGAATTTGTCTAATGTTGAAATGAATGGAATTGTTTCAACCTTCTAATTTTCTTTCAAGCTTGGAAGTAAACTGAACTATCTCTAGACCAATGTGAAGTCCTATAATTTTGATGATTTCCCCTCCGACTACGAAATTAAGAATGGCTAACTAATTTTCTAATTTCTAAATTTTTCCTTGACTTGAAGCTAAATTTAACCTACTGAATTGTAAAGTGATTTGACTTTGGAAAATGAAAATAGATTGTCATGAAGCTACACCTATTCTCAATTAATTTGATGTCTGGTTTCCTTTCTCTCTTGGGATTTTTGGAAATTGGAATGAAATGAACTATTTTTATGTTCTCATTTCTTCATTCCTAAGAATTCCTAGCAACCCACGGCTTGAGACAACTACCTATTTCAAACTAACTAGAATAGATTTAAAGGTTGGGACTAATTGTCACATCTAATTTGATTTTGATTTCTAAGATGAATTTTCTATGATGGTATGTACTCTTAGACTTCTCTAGTTGGTATCTTATTGAGATTTTATTTTGGACCATTAATTGGGATTTGGTTGGTATAGATGGGACTCTGTAGAGATGAGCTTAATTAAAACTTCGATGGGATATGGAGTTTAATTGGTGGCCTAAGGTAGTTGAAACTTGGATAAAATCAACATTGCTAGGATTAACTAACTAAAAATGATACGTTTGAAAGAATTAGAGGAAGGAGAAATGCAATGATGGACATGGTTGTTTGCCCAAACAACATGACAAACACAATGTCAAACATGTCTAGCATTCTGGTAGACTCCCTCATTTGTCTAATGAAGTCAACTTTAAGGTTGACTTTCAAATATAACACTTTTTATTTTGAATCTTAACATATTAGAGTTTCATTTTATTAAAGTGTCTCAATTTAATAAACACTTATTACATTCTAAATTTTGAATCATAACTAAAATGAGACTTCAAATTGTCTCTATTGTTAGGATAAGACCTTATTAGACAAAATTATCATGTATACATAACACTTGTCATATACGACATATCATGTCAAATAAACAACATGACACCACGATCTCAAAATGTGTTTGATAGAACAATCCTGGTGATGGAAGAAGGGTTTGGCTTGAGGGTCTAACATTTAATTAGAGAAGTAAGGGATTCAAAGTTCCATTGTCTTTAAGGAAACAAGAAAAATATTACCACAACTCTAATGGTCAAAGTCAAATTTTTGATGTGTATAAAGAAATATGGAAAATAATAGACCAAATTGGAGAAATGAAAGTACAATACTACAATACAAATTAATACAACCACAAAATACCAACATAACCAAGATTTAATAGTACAAAGCAAATACACAAGTTTTAGGATTTTTCACTTAAAAATGTGCAAAACTTAACAACATGTACTAGAGGGCCCCCTAAAGAGCATCGTTAAGGTATGGAAGGGGTGAACTCTAGGATTAACACAATTTTAATCAACAACTCCAAACAATACAAGTTAATGAAGAACAAGTGCAACAAATGCATACAAGAATAAACTTTGAAGGGACCCCAGTGTCCTTCACAGAAAGCTTCAAAAACAACAATAGTGAAGCAAAAAAAACTTCGAGAAATATAATTTGGTGATTTGGCTCATAAATGGCTAAAATACAACTAAATGGACCCAAATGGTATCAACGTGCCAAAAAAGGGCTACAAGGAGTGGTTTCAAAGAAGAATGAATGCCCTTACATACTCTTTCAAGGGCACTCACCTTGTCTCAATTATATGGTAAACTTATCAATTAGGATTTTCATCCTAATTTTTCATTTTTTCATTTTTGCGTTATCACATTATAAATGCAAACATTATATAAAGTATATTGGCAAGTCAATTCAGTGGGTTTTTTTTAATGGAATCTCACAAAGCAGGATAAGTGTCATTTTCTTAAAACATTGGGTTTTTTACCTCTATTAAACAACTATTTGATTTAGTTCTTTCATTTCTATATATAGATATTTTGAAATTTTAAATGGAGATTCTTGTTTTCGTGAATCCAAATTTCAAAATATTATCTTGAGTTTGAGGGCAAAATTTTTTAGGGTTTATATCTTTTTTATGAATTTTTTTTTTAGATTTGGTATAACTATGTGTTGAGTTGTTAGCTTTTCAAAAAGATATCACTATCTTATTTTGGATGTAAAGTGCAAAAGTTATGGGTTAAGAAGTGAAATAGTGATGAGCTACCTTTGAAGTTGAGGAGAGAAAACTTTGACCAGCTATAAAAGTCAGACAATGTAATCTTCTAACTTGCAATTTGTAGAGTTCCTAGATATTTTTGTCAGCTTTCCATAAACATATCACAAACTCAATTTGAAGTTATGAAGTGAGAGATATGGGCTTGCGAGTGAATTAATTTAGAATTGCTTTTAATTTGAAGACAGGAAACTTTGACTAACTATAAGAATTGGACAATATCATATTTGGAGTTGAAATTTTGAGGATTTGTAGGAATTTGTGTTAGCTTTGTAGAAAGCTTACACTTTGAATTTGGAATTCAAGAGAGAAAGATATGAACTTGGAGGTAGAGTAGAGAAGAGTTGCTTTTGAATTAGAGAGAAAACCTTAAACAACTATGGAAGGCAGACAGTATGATCTTTTGACTTGAAATTTGGAAGAGTTTTAAATTTTTGTGTTAGCTTCCAAAAGGGGATCTCATTCTTCATTTGGAGCTTTGGAGCGGATTTGGCTCTTAGTTAAATATTGAAGACTATTTTAAAGGATTTTTGAAGTTTGTACCTAACTTCTACTACCTTAGTACCTCTACATATTTTTAAGATGTTATATTTGACCTATAAACACTATATGAGGTTCATCCATGTATGAACATGGCTTAAGGAATATTATGGAGTTTATTTTTTACTTCATCATGATATCCTTTATATTTTGAGTCATTTCTAGTTGTAGCTAAAAACCCAATGTTTTCCCAAGTCAAACCCTCTCTATCCAATGACATTGGACCAAAACTCTAATTTTTGGAGAAAGATTCTACATTACAAATAGATTGCACTACTAGCTTCAAAAGGTCATTTCTAGACAATAGAGTCCCCTTCCCCCATCCATTGCAAAAAGCTCCACAAAATCTAGCGTCAACTTAATACCAAAAAGAGAGTTCAAATCCAACTTTTGAATTTTGATTTTTCTATGAAAAATAACTAGTCAAGGCTCTTTCATAGGTGTGAGGGAGTAAAAAAAGATCCCTCTTTGTCTTTCATACGATTTTGTATGCCTCCAAAAATGTTGGTCAACTTCATCACAATCTTTAACCCCTAAAGTCCCAATGTCCCTACAAGGGACAAAATGGATTTCGGGTAGATTCCTACGAGCTCAATTTTTAGTGAATTTTTTTGAAACTTTCTCGTAAGATAGAAAATTTTATTATCTTTCTAGGAATATAATTTTTATTCCAATCAGTGCTCAGGAGCAAAAATTATGCCACAATAACCTCAAAATAGGGGAGAGCGGGCAACAAAATTTTTTTGTAAAATATTGAAATATTTTTTTAAATTATTTTATTCTCATAGATTATATTTTTTTCTAAATGGGTAGCTTTGATTCATCCCATTTTGATTAGTGATGTAAAAGATATAGAGTTTCTTGTTTTGCGGGTAATTGGAGCATCTTCAAAAAAAAAACTTTTTCTTTCACTTTGAATGCTAATATCTTTCAATCCGTATGGTCAAACATCATGAAATTTTCACTACATGATCCAAGAAAATTTTGGTACAAGATCCTATGGTTAGTTTCTAAATTTTTTTTTTTTTTTAATTCTTTAGATGAATGCAATAGAAGTAGTAAGTTTTGAGTGGTTTTTGACAGAAAAATGGCCTTGGGACTTTAGGGGTTAAATTCGTTGATAATTGGATATTCTTGCCAATTTGGTTTCTTCTAGATATTGAAATGTCTTGAAACTTGTTGAATCATCTTATTAATATAATATAAGCTAACCTAATTTTTAGTGAGATTTTATCACAAATAAGGTAATTTTTCAGAATTTTTCGTTGTAAAATTAAGTAGTTGATTGTTTGGAAGAACATCTTTTGAGTATCAAAAATTTCAAAACTTTTTGTGGAACCTCTCATGGAATTCTATAAAATATGTGCAAGCTCATATTATTATTTTTCACAATTGTCAAAGAAGAAGAAGATCTCGCTATGTCCTCTAATTATCAAGTTTTAGAAAATCTTTCACACAAAGAATAATCTTGGATAACTAATTTTGCCATTGAGTTCTTAATGTAAATTCTATCTTAAGAAAAAAATTCTTTAGACATAGATACCCTCCACTAATCTATCATGACTTTCTTCCACCTACAAGCTAACAATTGGGATTTATTCTAAAATTGGAATTTGATTAGGGACTTGAAACCTATATTTGGAACTAGGCCTACGTTTCTCACTAGAGTTCTCTCAAACCAATTTGGATTGGGTTTTTTACGAAGAGGTAGATTAGGCCATTTTGGATCTTTCTATTTAATATTTAATATTTGTACAATTTCGTTGTTTTTAACCTATTTACAACCAAGATTTAGGTCTTCTTAGATAAAAACACTCTAAAAATGACCAAATACCATATTGACATGTCACATATTTATTTTGATTTTACACTTTTAGAGGGGCATTTTGTATGATAATCTTAATTTAAATGGTCAAAAATAGAAAAATAAAAACTATGAGGCCCGAGTAATGAAATGGGAGCTTAAAGCCATATGCCCACAAATAACATGAATGGGTGAAGCTCCTCACTATTGAAGGCTAAAACCACCTCAACTTTCATTTCTATTTTTTTCTATTTTTCTATTTTATAGGAGTTTTTAACTAGTATACAGAAGGAAATAGAAGTTTTGAATACAGATTCAAACTTGTTTCATCAAAGAAAGATATGACTACTAACACTTCCTTTTAGTTACAAACTCTTTCTATAAAAGGAGGAAAACCAAATTTAAATTGTAGATTTATACCTCAATATTCAATATACTCCAAAAATTGAGTGATTCTTTGAGTACCTCCTATATTAGATTAATATCAAGTTCTTCAATTCAAATATCCAATTTTAAGTCCAACTAGGGCTCTTTTGCTCTCTCTATTCTCTTGAATACTACAATATCTACCCAAGGTACTTTGGTTAGTAACAAATTCTTCTTGTTAGTGTTAGGTAGATAGGATTTGCCTTAGAAATATACTAGATTTGTTGCAACTAGATTTGACCCTAAAATATAAAGGATCTCATGATCAAATGAAAAATAAGCCTCGTAAATTACTCCAAATCATATTCACAGTTAAATGAACATCATACAATGTTATATAAGTAAAATAAACCACCATAAAGTTGTATAGAGATAGTAAGAATTGTGTATGAAGTTCATGAAGACCTTTGAAGAAGTATTCAATACTTAGTTGAGTGTCAAATTTGCTCCAAATTTTTAAATATAGAGTGTGATAGCTTTTCAAAAAGTTAATAAAAAAATTTGTAAATTGTGAGCCCTCAAGTTGGCACTTGGAACTGAGGGTTTTCTTTTTCTTAGGTTTTGTAGCATATTTATATGTAAAAAGGCATAAAAAGAGTGTGAGTGGTATTTGGTAGAAGTCCCTACCAATGTAGGGGGGGGGGGGTCATCCTAGAAGTACGGAGTATCTAAATTACTCCAATTTCCTACTTCTAGTGCCTAGTTGAGAGTCTGAGAGGTCAATTAAGTATTTTTGAGAGAATTAAGGGTTTGAGTGTTAGCCAATTCTAGTAGTTGTCCATGGTAAACTAAGTCTTGAAAATGCATGTGACAAGCTGGCTAAGTCTATTTTAGGTCTAGAGAGTCTAGTATAGGTCACCATCCAATTTGTAAAGAATTTGGATTGATAAATACTTATTTGCAGGTAACTTACAAAAGAATGAATCAAAGTGCAAATAAAGTGAAGGTAGAGTGACTGGAGCATGACGAAAGCTTCTTGTGACTTAAAAGCATGTCAAAAGCCAACATTAGAATTGGTTGTCTCAAGATTCTCCGATACAAGAATAATTTCCCCCTCAGACAAAAATTAAAAGGAAATTGTTAATTTTAGCTTCCGTATAAATAGTGCAAAGTGCAAAGTAATGTTGCACTTTGGTTTTGGAAGTTTCTTAGAAGCTACCCCAAAAGTTTTGGATTTTTCTAAAATAACTATGATGACTCCATGGGAAGTCAATTACCTTTGAACATGGTTGTAAATTCCTAGAAATTATCCATATTGCACTAAAATTCTACTAAAAATTAGGATAGGGTTTTGTATGTTAATAAAGCGCCCAAAAAAGTTTGAAGACATTCTGACATTCCTAAGTACCAGAATCAGCAACAACATTGAACTTTTGAAGAATTTACAACTTGACGGCAGATTGACTAACGTACCAGGAGTTGCCGGTGTCCAAATGACGTGAATGAGGGGTCTTTTCTTACTCCCACAAACTTTCTAAGTACTCCTATCTAGATAGTTTCCTCAAAAGAAAAAAATTCTAAAAGTTAGAGTTTTCACTTTTCTTTAGAGTTATCGTAAGTTGATTTTACACTTTCAAATGGATGGAAAGAAAGGAGATAGGGGATCCCATTGGCTAATTTGGGTCTTCTGAACACAATGGCATAATTGTTTTTCAATTTGGAGTTGTTCCCTAGAAGATAGGAAGGGTCCAACAACATGTTTGACTTTTTATCAGAGTTGTTCTGTTGAACACATTTTGAGGTTCGGGTGTCGAGTTGTTCGTCTGATGTTGCGTGTCATACACGATGAGTGTTGTGTATACATGACAATTTTGACGAATAAGGCCTTATTCTAACAACAAAGATAATTTGAAATCTCATTTTATTTATGATCCATAATTAAGAATGTAATAAGTGATTATTAAATTGAGACACTTCAATAAAATGAAACTCAAATATGTCAAGATTAGAAATAAAAAGTGCTTTATTTGAAAGTCAACCTTAAAGTTGACTTTATTAGACGGACAAGGGGGTCTACTAGACGTGTTGGACATTGTGTTCGTTGTGTTGTCGAGTTGTTCGGCCGAACAACCATGCTTTTTATAGTAATTAGTAGTAATTCAAAGTTAATTTGGCAAATATCTTTTGGAAAATTGAAGATTGAATTTGGTTAAGATCTCTTTTCTTGCATAACAAGCCATCTTTGGTCTAAAGAAAGACAATTTAGAAATACTTTGGGTTAATTAGCAAAATCTTTAGATTAATTAGGGTTATTTTCAAAATATCTTTGGGAAAAGATCTTGGATTTGATTTAGCCAAGATTTATTAGCTAAATGGAGAGGGTTCTAGATAATTCTTCCATAAAACAAAGAATATTTTGAAAATACATTAGATTAGTGTAGGAAATATCTAGAGATCGAAAGTAAATGTTTTTCCACCGACATCTTATCGGGGAGGGGCTGGGGACAATTATAAAAGGCTCTTCCCTCAAGGTGGTCAGTACCTTCATTCTCATAACTAAACTTTGTTTTTTTTTCTCCTATGCTACCAGTGTAGTCAGAGCACTAATCCAAGTCGAGATCCGCCCTGATTTTCATTCTATTTTTTTATTTACACACTTTGAAGGACGTGTGGGTCCCTTCAAAGTGATTTCTATTTGAGTTCTTTGAGTTCTCGAGGCTAAACCTCCATTTTCTTTGATTTGTGAGGAGTTTTAGAATGGATAGACCTCCAAACTCTAATTTCGTTTAAGATCGCTTGAATACTAACAACTTCTACTCATTACAACAAAATTTGGTGCTAATAGGCTTAAAGTGGCGAAGCTTGACTTTGCCAAAAGTTTATTAAACCAATTTGTGCCCGGAATTCATTGTATAATGGAAATTGGGACTTTAATTGCTAAAGTTTGGTTTAAATGCTATCATGCGTATCTCCTTTAGTGATTAAACCTTAAATACTTTGAAATTTTGAGAAATTAATCTTTAATGGTCAATTTAAACACAGTCATGTGTACCTCCTTTAAAGGTTAAACTTTCAAAATACAAATCTTTGACCATTGACACCATGTATACTTAGGGTTGCCCCTGCACAACGAAGCTTTGACTTTGAAATATTCAAAATTGACACTTTTTAAGATGGTTCCAAGTATTTAAGTACTTGAAACCATTAGAGAAAACCTCTTTCATTGTCTGTTAAAAATTGCCCTTGCATGTGGAAGTAATTTGGGTCATTTGAATTTGTGAGAGAAATGAAGAAAAATAGTCAAAATTCTTAGTCTGAACACTTGATAAAACCCTTGGTAGTAGAGAAAACCCAAAATTTAGATTAGTTTCCCTTTAGTTAGAATTATTGAACTAACCCGGAAAGAGATTTCCAATTAGCTTAGAATATTTAGTTGGTTTAGTTTAACCTTATTCCAAAAATCCCCCCCAAAATTAGATAGTTAGCGTAAACTTTAAAAAGTGGAAAAATTCCCCAAAACCCAAAAGATTGATTAGTTTAGTTATGAAGTCAATTAGTTTTTAAATTAATGAAAATTATCATAGTGAGTGAAGTTTCAGAAAATCAGTGATCAAAGTAAGAGCATCCGCATGGTAGGGCGCTAAGCAGGCCATACATGGGCAGTGGGTGTGCCTGGGTTGATTCTCTTCCCCACAACAGACGTGCTAAACAAAAAAACATTGCAGGCCATGCTGAAATTTGCAGATGGCACTGGCAAATGGTGTGGCTTCAGCATGCCGCGCTAAGCAGTTCACTGCTATTTTTGGTCCAGAGTTTGAGGTACATTCTCTTAGTGGGTCGTCGGAAGAGCTGAAAATAGTATAAACTACGTTGCATTTACTTTGCTTCAGCTCAGTGCACATTTGGCGATCCTTCTTGGTGTGTCTGCCTTGGGGCAGGGGGGAGCAACGAGGCCACAAACTTCACAACCGCACGCCAGACCTCCTCTTGGCGCACCTGGCGTGGGGATGCTCTGAAGAACAGTAATCTAGTCGAGAACCCAACACAAGGTGAGCAAATAAGGACTAGAGTACGAGAGAGTCAACCCGGATCACCAGTTGATGAGCTAAGACAATTGAAGTGCCGAGCGAGGTCCCAAATGGGGTGACAAAATGAAGTCCAATCACGCTATGACACGTGGTCGTGGCAACTTGGTGAACGGAACGCTATGAAGGAAGTAGTGCAAACTGGAACAAAGGGAGCCAGTTCAACTAAACGAGGGGAGCTAGTTCAAACTTAGGTGCTGTGGAGAAAACAGACAATTGAAGGCTATGATGGAAAACAATTAAAGGATTAAAATTTAAGGTGAGTTTTGCAATTGATTGGAATTTTCAAAGAAGTGCTAACACTCTAAAAATTTAGTTTAAGTACTCATCATCAACTCACATCACTCTCACCAAATCTTAAGAATACAAAATGCAAAACAATAAATGAGAGAGTTAAAGAGTTGAAGAGAAAAGTTGGAGACGAAAGGAAGGAGAAGAACAAAAGGAATCTAAACAATTAATAAGGTAAGAATCTCTTGGATTTTATTTGAAATTTTATTCTCATTACTATTCATTAAATTGTTGGTTAGTCATTAATTAGGATTCTTATAGGGATTAGAAGGCTAGGCCTTGGTTAAGTTTTGTTTTATTAGGCTTAATAAGACAGATAGATAAAGACAAAACGCCAACTAACATCTTTTGGATGATTAGAAAATTACAAAATAATTAGGATTTATTTGATTTGATTTAGCGGATTTAAAATATTTTGAGGTATTAAAATAATTACTGACTAATTAGGAATTGTTTTAATTACAACCAAAATTAATAAAATCCCATAACCATTAGTAGAAAAAGCGAAATTAGAACAAAAAATACAGAAACAACCAAGGATTAATTTCAAATTGCGTGATGGATTAGCAAAATGGAGGAGTGAGCGGGTTACTACGAAACCATGCATCTCGTGATCCTCGAGGATGACACAACTAACCCATTCATGGGAAAGATACATTAAAATTCTTCATATTTCATTTTAATAAAAATTTCACTCGATAGAATAAACCATTGAAAACTTTAGGAAAATTAGAAAAGAAAATTAACATTTAAAAATTTCAATTAAATTCTAATTTAGAAAAATAATCCAAAATTTAACCGATTACAATTAGATAAACCTTGTTTGAAATTTGGATGAAAAATTGATATTTCCACCCAAAAGAATCAAACAAAGGAACCTTGGAATCTTGGAATAATTTAGAATTTTCAATTAATTAGAAATTATAATTGTTCGTTTAGACTAAGAGTAATTAATGAATGAAATTTAATTCATTAGACTTTTAAAACAAATTTCATTCATAAATAACTTTTTCGTTAGGAATTTAGTTTTTCCATGTCTTACCTTGTTGAGAAGGTAATTTCTGAGTTTTCATTTTAAAAACATAAAATACTAAAAATACTAATTTTAGAATAGAAAGTTTGATTTAAGTTAGATTAGAAGATAATTAAAAAGAATTTCTAAAGAATCTTTAAAGAATCATTTCAATTAGGAATCAATTAGGGAATCTTTTAAAGATTCTAGAACGTATTTTTATTTAAAAAATACTTTAATTTTAAGTGAAAAAAGGTTGGATGAAGTTTGATCTTAATTTGGATGAAGTTCTTTGATTATTGGTCAAATTAGGTTTAATCTTAGAATTAGGTAACTAACATAATTAAAAAATTCAACCCTAAAATTTAGATTTATTTCGATTAGTTTTATTATTTTTAATTTGTAGATGAAGGTTGTGATGTAGTTTAGGGGTTAATATTTCATCCATTCATTTCTTTTACTCGGGAAGTCAGAATATAACTTGCTTTATCATTCTAGAAAGGGCAAATTACATTCTACAAGTTAGGTTAGATTAATTTAGTTTGAATTCATCTTTTCATTAGATATTTGATTTAGTTAACCATAGTTTAAAAGTTGAGGATTACATGATTTGAGTTCAATTTGGATATTTAAAAACAAAGTGTCCATTGTTGGGATGGTGTGAATTGAACTTAGATTGAAAACACCCTAAATAATTGATTTAACAAACAATTTGAACCCGTGTGCACGTTTTAACTCAAAGGGTGGAATTTAAGACACTCACATAAACCCTCCAAACTTCAAGTCAAAAGCTCATATCATCCAATAGTCCAGCTTTCATAGCTGTTACAAAAAATTCTCTTCAATTCAAAAGTAACTTTTTACTAATCTACAATCAAATTCATGTATTTCATTCTCTAACTCCAAATTGAGAGTGTAAAGGCTTTTCATAAAGCTAACCCAAATATCTAAAAACTTTCAAAATATTAACTCAAAAAGTCAAAAGATCATATTGTCCAACATTAATAACTAATCAAATCTCCCTCTCCTCAATCCAAAAGCAACTCATGATTACTTCACTTACAAATCCATATTTTTCACTTTATAATTCTAAACTAAACATATGATATTTTTTTAAAAGCTAATTCAAATACCTACAAATCCTCCAAATTCCAATTTGAAAGATCATATTGTCTAACTTTAATAACCGATCAAAATTTTCTCTCTTCAACTTAAAAACAATTTTTCACTACTTTACTTCCTAACCTATAACTTTTACATTCTAACTTTAAACTTTGAGAATGATGTCTTTTTGAAAAGCTAACAACTCAATACATAGTCTTATCAAATCTCAAAAATAAATATTTTCTCATCAAACAACTATGAGCGCTTATAAATCTTGCCTTCAAATTCTATGACAATTAACCCTCTCATAGTCTCATACTCCATTAAGTATAACTTTGTCATACAAATTCCAAAAAAATGAAATGATAGGATTTTAGAATCACAAAAAGAAGATGAACACCCTTCCAAATTTTCATTGCAAAAATCACTATACAAGATACTATGTTCCTCCAATTCTACACCTTCTCCCCAATTATCTTTGAGAAAGAAGAAGATGAGTCTCCACCTTATCCACCTAAACAACTAGATTTCAGCCCCCAAAACCACATTTTATTTGTTGTCCACACCTTTTCTCTCCATAATTCTCTCCATATCCCCCTATACAGAATTTTAATTCTAAGAAAATCCAAAAGAAAAGTTAAACAAGCTTCACCTTTCATTTCAATAACTTCAAATATACAAAGTCAAATTTTAAAATATCTCTAAATATGAAAATAAAATAACTTAGATCAAATAGTTTATAATAGATTAACAAAAGTTGAAAAAGTTGAGTTTCAAAAAGCGTCACTCCTTTTGATTCTTGAAACTCTACAAAAAAAAACTCCTATTGGACATGCAAATATGTATTTTTACATAGTGTACGCATTTATAATGTGACAACATGTAGGCTACCTTTCTTCTATCTCGCCTTTGACTACCTTGCCTATCTCTTATTTAAAAAAAAAAAAAAGAAAAAAAAGAGGATAAATAAGAATAGATTATCCATTTTAGCCATCTAAGTCATTATTAGAAATAAAAGTGTTCTACAATGGACCTAAATGACAAATTATCACGGATTCAAAAATCAAGCAATCCACTCCAAGCAACAATAGTAGAAGGCAATAGATGAAAATCATGTCAAGAAGATGAGCAATCTAGATAAGACATCCCATTGGAGCGAATCCCTCTGCATGAAGAAGTGAAAGGATTTTGACTACCAAAAGTTAGGGCATTGGTGATTTTCTTAGAAAATCAAGTGGATGAAGATACTAGAGAGCAAACCATGAAGTCAACGAAGGTCAGCTTGCAAATATAGAGGACTTTATCACCATCACTTGAAGGCTAAGAGTCAATGGATATGAGCTCACAGTGTTAGGGCCATTACAACTTTGACTGCAAGACAAATGGACTCTATACATTTTGGAGGTGATGCAACAACTTCTAGCATTCTTTGGAATGTAAATTGTCATTATCCTCCTTGTTGTAAAAAAAATTATGCATGAAAGGTCTTAGCATTGGTGCAAAATCAAAATCTCATCTTATGTGTATCAAAAATCTTTATTCATTTGAAGTTATTCCTTGCTTAAGTCTCTCTTTTCATTGAATATCTTCTAGTCATTCTAGTTAGAGAAAGTAGTATAGAACTATAGATTAGTCATGTAGTGCTTACGGAAAAAAAAATTTAATTCTTTTTAAAATGGGCAAGTCTTGATCTATCCTAATGTGATATATTAGGCTCTAGATAGTCACCACATGTAAGTACTAGATTTAACCATCAATGCTCAATGCCTCAATCATGTATTTTTTTTTTATCATTTTAGAATATTTTGAGGGGAATTTGGGTGTATGTACTTAGGGATCATTAGACATTCTAATGGTGTGTCATTAGTTGAGTAGTTTATCTACATTGTAGTGAAGTTTTAAGTTATTTGGAGAGATTGTCCATTTTTAATGCTAGATCAAAGCTAATTTTGGCCTATGGAAGTATCTAGTTTATCATGAGAATTAGGAGTAAAGTTTTGGGAAAAAGGGAATTTGGGAATATATTTAGGATTATTTAGGTAATTTACGGGTATTATGATATTTTATACAAAGCATTTCTACAATAAAAGCCCTATACTATTATGTACCTATTTGCAAATCTTTGTGACAATGTTGGTAAAGGATTAAAGTGGGTTTCAATTATAAAAGAGGCTTTTTGAGGCACTAGTATATTCTAGGCAATTTTGATGTTGTCATATTTAGGTTTGTATATATTGCAAGTTCTAAAAAGTATACTATATATAGGCATGGGAAAATAAATTTGGCATATTTTTGAAGGACATCATATTGAATGTTTTAGTTCAGTTTTGTAAGTTGTCATGTAACAACAATGTAGTAAATTTTATTTTGGTTTTATGTTGTTAGAATTTTTTAAGGTACAACTTGAAAAAATAGGAGATCTAAATTTTGGTATAGACAAGATGAAGAAGTGAGGATTGTGGCATGTTTGACTTACCTCCTCTTCTCTTTAAAATGAATACCAATTCTCGATGTTCATAGGTATAACTTTTGTTTGACTTCTATATCAAAATTTTATATTGATATGATTCCTGAAGTACAATCTAAAACTATATGGTGGCATGACTAAAATAAGTCTCAAATATAAAATTAGAAGGAATACCTACAAAACTTAATCTCTTTGTTTGGTCTATGGTCACCAAGCAACAAACAAGTTGCATTCTCCCTAACACGCATTTGCTTTTCAAGATTCTAAGCTCTTTCCTAAGTTTAAGTGTGTTGTTCATATCTTGGTAATACATGTAAAGACTTTAGGGACAAAAAGCGGTTGTTAAAGGATCTATCAATTGTCTTTGCCATTGAAAAACGAATGATTATTATCCTTCTTAAGTGCTATCTATTTATTCTACATCAATGTCATTGAGTTAATTTCAAGTCATAATAGTTGGTTTTTGATTTTGTATATACTAATACAAATTTTAAAAACATGATATTTTACTAAATTGATTTTTTTCTTAGAATAATTCATTTTAACATTCATTTTTTTCTTTTAATAAAGAGCAACAAGTTGAAGCTTCCAAACTTTTCCTTTTCCATTGCATGTCCTAGAAATTTATGAAAACATTCTTAAAATGATCATTATATTGAAGTTTGAAGGTGGAGATCTAAAACCAAGTTTCTAAGTTAATAATGTAGCTCAACTAGTAGTCACAATTTGTTTTCCTAATATCTATTTATATTGACGGGTGATTGCAAGAAACACCTACTAGTTTCGTTGTGTTTTGATTTTGGAATGCTTTAACTTTTGAATTATGAATCCAATTCTAAAACCAAAATATTTGTTTCTAGATATCTTTCTTGCTATTGTATCCCTTATTTTTCAAAAAAAAAATTTTAATCATTTTATATTTAAAAGTCAATTTTGTTAATTTGTCGCACTTTGATATTTAGGGGTTTTTTCTACTATTGAGTGGTTTAAATTACTGATTTTCAGTTGAAATTTCTATGGTATATTAGTTTAGTAGGCATACATGTGTCTACTAAAGGGAATCTAAAAATTCATTATTTTATATCCTCCACGTTTGTGCAAATTGGCCTCTCTTGCATGCGCAATTCTAAACAATAGAGATAGTTTTGAACTCATTTTTTTGCTCAAATCTCATCATCAAGAAGTCCACCCAAATAGCCAATTTCTATTTTTGTTGAAAATTGTTTTTCCTATTTTCTACAAACTAAAACTTCAAAGTATGTATTTTCCGAGACAGATTTTTTGGACATAGAATTCTAGCAAAGAAAATACATACTTTGAAGTTTTAGTTTGTAGAAAATAGGAAAAACAATTTTCAACAAAAATAGAAATTGGCTATTTGGGTGGACTTCTTGATGATGAGATTTGAGCAAAAAAATGAGTTCAAAACTATCTCTATTGTTTAGAATTGTGCACATAAGAGAGGCCTATTTGCACAAACGTGGAGGATGTAAAATAATGAATTTTTAGATTCCCTTTAGTAGACACATGTATACTTACTAAACTAATATACCATAGAAATTTCAACCGAAAATCAATAATTTAACCACTCAATAGTAGAAAAAAACCCTAAACAAAATTAACAAAATTAACAAAATTGACTTTTAAATATAAAACGATTTAAATTTTTTTGAAAAATAAGGGATACAATAGCAAGAAAGATATCTAGAAACAGATTTTTTGGTTTTAGAATTGGATTCATAATTCAAAAGTTAAAGCATTCCAAAATCAAAACGCAACGAAACTAGCAAGTGTTTCTTGCAATCATCTTGCTGTGGGTTTGGTACACTAGGAACTCAAATGTAGTAGGAAAGATTATTTTCTATTCATTATTTTAAAAGTTACCTAAATCTAAGAAAATCTAAGTAAAAAATCTAATAATACATAAATGAATTGAGTTCTTTCAGATGATTCAAAATGAATCATCTCAAATTCAAAAATCCAGGAATTTATATGTGTGGCATATAAATGTAATTTTAAAAAATTCATTTAATTATAATTTATAAATTTATAAATTAATTTTACAATTTTCAGATTCATAAATGAAAATTTTGAAATTTGAAGATTTTCAATCTTTAATATTTTAAAAGCCATAAGTATAAGTTGATTGTAATTGTCAACAAACCAACAAAGAGAATGACAATGTTAGTAGTGACCATTTTGATTTAGGAATTTACAAACACACAAGCTACAAGTTTATATTTTAATTTTATAAATTATCAAACTATTTTTTTTATAAATTATTTTACATTTGGAAAATTATATTTGAAAATTGAAAATTTTGAAAAATAGACAAATTTTAAGATTTTACACTTTCAAACAATAGGATGTGATGGGTAGTAGTAGGAAGAACATTGGATTCTTGGTATTAAATTACATTAACTCCAAATGTCCCAAGGCCATTTTTTCGGTCAAAAAACATTCAAAATTGCTATTTTTCATGCAAATAATATTTATTATTTTTATTATTTTTCATATCCAACCTTAGGATCTTGCACTAAACTAGTATAATAATATTTGGGAGAAATTTCAAAAACTTTGACCATATTGATCACAAAATATAAGTATTTATAGCGAAAAACTATAGTTTTCATTCCTTAAAAAATGTTAAGTCAAGGTAGAAGGAAATACTAAATTAGTCATAGCTCTTAGATGGAATTCAAACATGCTAATTCCAAATTTGAGATTAACCTAGAAAGCAAACTCAATCATGTCCTAGAAAAATTGTTAAAATTGAGCTCATAAACAAATACATTATATTATTTTTTCATGAATTTTCTAATATTGATTGCAAAACAAGAAGCATCATAACTTTCAAATTACATATCCAATGATGGTGAATCAGATCCTTCTACATAAAAAAATAATCTATGAGAAATAAAATATCTTTGATTAAAGTATTTCCAATTTTCTTTGCTATCCGCCCTAGCTTGTTTTGGGCTTATTGTGGCATAATTTTGCTCCCCAAAATTGGTTGAAATAAAAAAAATCTCATAAAGCTAATCAATTTTCCTATTTTGAGAAGAAGTTTCAAAAAATATTTACAAAACTTGAGATCATAGGCATTTGTCTAAACCTTCAAGAGTTCCCCGGACTCTTGGGACTTTAGGGGTTAATCCTTCTATTCATACAAAAATCAGAGGCATCGGTTGTTAGTGTGGCCTTTGAGGTTCAATATAACATTCCATGCTTCTTTGTATAACTGAACTCCAAGTAGTTGTTTTTTCTTCATCTCTAGTTGTTGTGGGCTTTTGTCATGTATTGAAGAGGGTCATTAAAAAAATCCCTATGCTATAGCTATAAAATATTTTTGTTCAAAGAATGTTGGATTCTTATCCTTACAATATATACTTACTAGGAATTTCTTCACTTCTATTCACAAATTCATAATGATGAAAATTTTAACAAAAAATGTCGAAATTCAATATCAGATATGAGACAAGAAATCTCCATCTTTGAAATATGAAACAATAAAATGTCACTCATAAGAAGCAACAAAATAGAAGATAGAAAGTGGAGGATATTTATCTAAGGGAGAATGATCCTAATTGTGACCCCTTTATAGAATTGGACCCTACATATTTCTTGCTTGAAATATACTCCCACTATTCATGAGAATCCAAGGTCAATTTCAACACCATTGTACAACATAGTTTTGCAAACTCATGGATTATTCATTCAAAGTTCTATCAATGCATGAAGGGCTCTAAAATTAGTATACCTTTGTCTCCCATCAAGATCCGAACAAAAATTAGGCAATTTAATAAAAGAAACAACATTTGTTCATTTATTTAGATGCATTTAAGTCTAGTTACTTTCAACCATAGAGAAGCTTCATTAAGTTAGTTATGAGTGGCAATTTCTACTAGACTCATGCTTTTCTAGGAATTCAAATGAGCTTCAAGAATTGCAAAATAAATAGTGTCTTCATATCAAAAAGGAATCTAAAAATACCACGGCATTAGTTTTCAATGTAGGATTGTTATTGCAAAGACTACCTAAACTATGATATTGTAAATGAAGGTGTAACATGAGCAATGTGCTACTAGGGCAAGGGGTCCATAAAGCACCCATACAAAGGTCTAATAATTAATTTGGGGAGGTTAGACTTCTTTAAATAATTTTTCAATAATTTTCCTTGAAAAAAAATAGAGTTGACATCTAATCCAAGCCATTTCAGATTTTTTGGAGCTTTGTGGAATTAGTTATTGAATTTTTGAAGTTGAAATATAGTACTCACCGAAACTGTGCACCTCTTGAGATGTTCACTATTTGAACATTGCTGTGCAATAATGAAGCAAAATGTACCTCTATTAAAGGACAATTTTAAAGCCCAAGTGCTTTATGGAACTTCCACCATAGTATAGTGATTTTAAGTGTGAGTGGTGAGGAGTTTTTCTTTGATCCTAAACCAAAGCTAACACAAACTTCGATGATCTTAACCCACGAAGTAAATTGGAATGCCTTGCCCATTGAAACTCTTCGACGGAAAATTATGGTAGGTTCTTGTGCAATTGACAAGAATCCACTTGAAGTCCTTGTGTTTGGAAATAAGTATTTTGAAGCAATTTTGACTTCTAAACATCAAAAAACTTTAGACGTTCACAAATTTGTTTTTCCTTCTCTCTCATACCAACTTCTACTTATTAATTTTTAACCCTTTAGTGCCCAGTTGACTAGTTTTTGGTCAATTTAGGGACTTTTTGTTTGCTACTATCCACAAAACATTTGATTTCCCAAAACCTAGGGAACAACACAATTAGAATATCTTTATATGCTCCAAACAAAACCAATTTCAAGAGAGTGCATACAAAAATGCATCAGCTATGCTTATCCAAACTTAAATGTCCAGAGCCTTCACAAGTGAAATATCATAAAGGAATACATATTTTATGCAAGGGATAACTATTTATATATGCGAAAGAACTAGCTAGAAGGTTTTTGCTTGATTTTTGGCGCACTTACTAAAATTTTTGCCCAATTGTGGTAGATCGTATGTAGCACTACTATTGAAGGTTATTTACAACATATCAATCTTTGAAGATTATTTACAAGCATGTGCACTGTTGGATCACTTTCATTTTTTTTTTGGTTCAAGTATTTGTCCTATAGAACCAATTGATAGAATCCGATCTAGGATTTCATCCTTATAGCAGCCACAAAATTTTACTTTGTCAAAATTGTATTAAAAAATTGCGCTCACCCCCCAAATCAACCATGGTCTCTAAACGGTTAAAATAATGACATCAAGTTCATATGCTTGTTTTCATTTTTTTTCTAAGACTAATTGTTTAATTCTTCAACATTAAATTTTCTAAATAAAAATTTTAGTGAAAAAATTGTAAGCTACGAATATTCAAGGTCTTGTAATGTAGTCACAAAAGGTGTATCAAAATCAATTTTCTTCACTTTAAATACAAAAATCTTGCAATCTACATGGACAAAGTTTAAAAAATTTCTTCTACAAATTTCTTCTACAAGTCAAATGCAAGATCCTACAAAGGAATATGCAAAAATATACAATTTTTAAAGTTACAAATAAAATGGTGGTTTTGAATGGGTTTTGATTTTAAAAGGTCATGGGACTTTAAGGGTTGGTTAAGGGATTGTAGTGTGTACTAGAATGGTTAAAAAACAAGAACTAAACAAATGAACACAATATTAGTGAATTTTCAAACCAATTGGGCCGTCAAATAAATAGAAAAAATAGAAAATGAATGTTAACAATCAATTCTCTTAGTTTAGAATGTATTAGGATAAGTTTATAACGTTATTTCATAACTATTTTTGCCTATATCAATATGAATTAGAATGCAAATTAGATTAATGATGTAACTAAGATTAATTCAATAACTTGTATAGTGCATATAGTCATAAACATCTTACAACTCAAAATGGTGACATACTTATGCAAGTTGTATATTACATAAACTTCAAATAGATTTTGAAATGCCCAATAGTATACCTAGTGCAATTGAATGGTCTAGTGAATTTAAATAATTATGTTTGTATTTGAATTGTGTATGTGTTATGAGCACAAATTCTTTTCTAAGTGAGAATACACTAAGAAGCATTAAATTTATTTTTTCTAGAAATATTTGATGATTTAACATTTCTTTTTTAGTGGATAAAATTGCTACCCCAATTGGAGATGATATTGCTCTACGTGGATAAAAGAAATGAATATACAACCATATTTTGGATATTACATCCACGTTTGTGATTGTAACTCAGACAACCACTCATGATCGAAGATAGCATGCTCCACTACCCAAAAGGAAGGAATACAAATAAATGAATTAAAACCTCTAACTTCTATAAAACTCTTCTATCCTCGACTCTTAAGTATGTATACATGCTTCCATTCAAATAACTTTGATTTAAGTATCCATTAGTGGTAGATAATGTTCGTGAATAACAACCAATTAGTTCATTATTAGCCAATGGAATCGGAAAAAAAAATTGCAATTTACTTAGAGTGAAACAATACAAAAATAATCAAACTTAGTTCTTGAAAAACGGTTTCAATATCTATATCCTAAATTAATTAATTAGTTGGTTAATTTTGTTTGATACGGTGAGATCTATGAAACTGAGAGCCCATGTCCTTGTTCTTGGGATTGTTAGAAAGCTCTCCATGAGGAAACTGGGATGCACAAACTTTGTATCAGGGCATTTGGACCTACAATGTAAAAGTTATGGATTTTTGAAATAAGAAAATTAAATTAAATTTTTTTTTTTAATTTTGAAAAAAACACAAAACAAAGCCCTTGCACTCCTTTGTGCATCAAGCTTTCTACTCGTATCAAGATTGCAACCTCTCCCAAATCAACAAAGCCCTTGCACTCCTTCCTTCTTGCATGGAACATATTGAATTTCAAAGTTTTTACAAATTGAAACATTAGGAAATTGTTTTTACTTTTATTTTGGCTGTGGTAACGGTACAGGGCACACTAACATAGTGAGAATTGAAGGAAAATAGCTGACAAACCTCCAAAAATATCCCGAATGCTTGTGGTACAGTAGCGACTCTTCTCCACCAACCCCACCAGTCTCGCGCCTAACTTAGAATTATTTACTTCCCAAGCCTGTCGAAGAAGGACAGTAACTTACTACAGTCCATCAGGAAACTGACGAGTGCTGACGTCACAGGGAACTCAGTACGAGTCCTGTTCTGTTCTGTTCTGTCCTGGCCGACGGAGCTCCTTTATGGGTCAGTACGAATGGCGGTTTGCAGGGAGGATATTCTCTCACTGGATGTGTCACTGACTCACTGGGTGTCAACTGAGCCAGTACAATTCATACATTTCGTACTTTTACTTTTTGTTTTGTTTTTGAAAAAACCAGGTTCCAATGTTCCATTGCAAAAAGGAGAAGTACAAACCTGCCAGCTATAAGTGGTCTGGTGAGGGCCAGGACACAGACTTTTTTCTTTTCTTTTTTTTTGAAACAATTGAAACAGAATTCCATCGCAACTGAAGGTTTTTTCATACATTTTCTTTATAAGGTAAAACAGCCCATTGCGGTCAGAATTAGGAGTTCATACTCATGCCATGGCTGAAATTTTTTCATTTTTTTTCCACATAAACATAAGTTTGAGAAACAGTGAGAGCATTTGAAATTATATTTTTTTGACAAAGTATGAATTTGCTATGAATTTTTGAAGTGTTCAGCCCATCATGGCCCATAAGAGTCTGTAGACTACCCCAGAACCAACAAAATCTGTATCCATCATGCTCATCTTACACACCTAAAGCAATCACAATAATTTCTAATGTGAAAGGCCTAAAAAAGTCACTTTCTACAATGAAATTACACTAAAAAGTTAAAAGTTCCTAATGCAGTCACTAATCACTCCATTACTGTCAGGTCAGACATTGATTGTGGTCCAAATCTCATTTACTGATAAAACCCATGATGGGGTCTGAAAAAACCCATGATGGGGTCTGAAAAAACCCACAATGGGGTGACTTGCTAGGTGACCACTATGGGTCATCTGACCACAATGGGCTGATTTACCTTACTGTAAGTAACACTCCATAGCTTAAGTAAGTTATATGTTTGTGGGGAACTCGATTTCACATTAAGTATTTAAGTTAAGCTTAGTAACTTACTTATGACTGTGTGGAGCACTGGCAGGCTGTCTTCCAATCTTTCGTCTTTTTCGTCAAGCACTGAGCTGCTAACCTCCTGTAAAAATATCCTCCCATTAAGTTATATGGCAGAATGACACTGCTTAGAGTGCCAGGCAATGTAAGATTTATCTTTCACAATTATGGCACGATTTGAACTTGGCTTAACGCAGTGGGAGCCCTCTCCCCCTCAGGCCTCCCTTGATGTGATGTGAGAGCCCCATCCTGCGATGTGAGACCCCAGCCACTTCAAGCCCAGACAGGCTCTCACATCGCGAGAGCCCTTTGGGGGAGGCCTCCCAATAATCTTCTGCATACATTGCTGTCACTTTGAGATATTAAGTTAAGGTGCAGTATCTTAATTCCTACTATTGGTTGCATGCACGGATAGACATCGATCTTGGTTCTGCAATCTGCACGATGGCAGGAGATTCGGGCCCAGAGAGAGGCCCAGGCTTCCTCAGCGCACGATCAGTGTTTTTTTTGGAGAAGGAGCCAGTTGCTTCTTAATTCGTAAATACTCATGTGATATTTTGCTGATATTTGGTGATATCTACATGAAAATTAAGTGATATGTACAGTAGGTAAAATTTGGCTATTGGTCTGAAAATACAGTTGTAATTTGGCTTTTTGATCCCAAGAGATGAGAATTTCCTACACAAAAAATAGCCAACGTCTTTTGGTAGTAGCCAAGTGGTGAAAAATTGTGCATAAACCCCCCGGTGAACACGATGGTAACTTAATAAGTTTACTTAGTCTCTCTCTCTCACAGCTACTTAACCCCTAAAGGACCGAGTGTCTGTTCAACAAACACAAGAAATCTCATGTAGGCTCTTTCAAAGTCAATTTTGGTCAAATGCTCATGAATTTGGACATAATGTGTAACTTTGTACCCTCTTCTTGAAAATTGTAGACTAGGTGGACTGGGTACACTATGATTCATTGTGATCTCCCTACTAACTATGCGTTGCCTTGCTAACATGGTAGTCTTTGATTTGATGCGACTCTGTGTTGACTACACTACTACAAGTTAGCTTGTCATTAGACATAATTTTCAAAAGTAAAGAAAAAAACTCATCATTCCATAAGCCCTCGATGGTTCATTTCTTGGGTCAATTTTTAGGATTTGGGGGGGCCTTTTTCCTACTAAAATGTAATCCTATTTTGACTCTAATGTCAGAGGATTTTGAATACTAAAAATTACCCTTTCTTAGGTACTAATCTTGAAAACTCAAGGAGATAATTATTAGAAAATACAAGGCTAATTTTCTACACTAAGTAATAGGCTAACATAGATTTTTGACCACTAGATTTGGAAACTAAACTTGGTGTTCCAAACTTGAATTTTGTAAACTAAACTCGGTAGAGACTATGGAAATGGCAAGTATGGCACAACTTGTGACTATTTGGGGGGAATTTATTGAGAAATTTATAGGTTCAAGCTTAGCCGCCTTGTAGTATTTTGCAAATTCTACAAACACCCTAAAACTCCTAAAGTCAAAGCTTCACCGTCTCGGGTAGTAAACAAAAACAAAGAAACAAGTTTTTTGGACAAGGTACACAGTTTCCACACATGCTAGTACACCAAACTAGTACAAGGAGTTAGTAACTTAATACAAAATTGTGATACAACACAAGTTAGTATGATAAATGTTAGTATAACTAAATTAGTAAACAATTAACTCGCAACTAGACACTAGAGGCCCCCCTAAGTGGCATTGCCAAGGTACAAAGGGGGTATAGCTCTAGGATTACTACAAGGATATAAAACTTTTAACAAACTCAATAAAATTCTAACAAAACACAATAACAATTGCCAAAACTTTAACCAGCAAGCGCAAGAAGCAATAAGATTTGAAGAAACCCCAATGTCCTTCAAAACTTGCTAAAACACCAACAAGGGAGCATGAAAAGCTCATAAAAACAACCATTTAAGTAATTTGGCTAAAAAATGGCCAAAATCCAACTAAATGAACCCAATGGTGTAAACATGCCAAAATATGGCTACGAGGGTTGTATAAAAGGTGTGATTGAGAGGGAAATGGGTGCCCTCAAATCATTTCCCAAGGGCACCCCCACTTTCATTTTCCTAGTGGTAAACTTATCAATTAAGATTTTTATCCTAATCTTTTGATTTCCTACTTTCTATGCTAGTCCAAAATTCTAACTTTTAGAGAAAGACTCCAAATAAAAAAGAATTAGGCCATAGGCTTCAGAAATCCAGTTTCAATACGGAGTACCCCCATCTTTCTTTACCATAGCAAAAAAGTCACCATAACCTAGTGCCAATTTAAAACCCCAAAGGGTAAAAATTCAACTTTTGGAATTCACCTTTTCTAAAGAAAGAAATTAGCCTAGGCTTTTCTAGAAGTATAATGGAGTAAGAAAAGACCCCCTTTGACCTCATTCCAATTTCTTATGCCCTAGAAACATTGGTCAATTTCACAAATCATCTTCAATTTTGCCAATTTTGAAGAATCTATCTAGTTTGAGTACTTCTAGATGTTGGAATGTTATAAAACTTGTTGAAGCGTGTTATTAGCATTAAAAAAAAAGCTATCATATTTTTTTATAGAAATTTTACCACACCTTGGATAATTTCTAAGAATATTCCCTTGTAACTTTTGGTGGTTGACCATTTGGAAGAAGATCTTTTGCACGTCATAAAATTTGAGAAATTTTTCTAGAACCTCTCATGAAATTCCACAAAAGATGCACAAGATTGTCTTTTTATTTTGCATATATGGAGAAGAAGAAGAAAATCTTGTGTCTCCTTTAATTACCAATGAACATGAAATCTTCCACACAAAAGGGAGTCTTGGCAAATCGATTTCATTGTTTGACTCCTAGTGTGATTTCAACTTTTGAACATCTTACTTTGGTTGTGGATACCTGCCACTAGTATGTCTAGAGGTCGTATCACCTACATGCTAACAATTGGGTTTTCTAATAATTTCTGGAATTGACTGGAAAGGTGAATATTATCCTTGGGATTTGACTTATGAATCTTACAAGGGTTCCTTTGGACTAATTTAGCCAAGAAGAATCACTTGGAAGGTAATTTTAGGCAATTTGGGCATTATTCAATCAATACTTACAATTTCTACTACTATGGGGTTCCCAACCTGTTCACATGCAAGATTTGGGATTGGTACTAGTATAACATTCTATTTTAGACTAAATACCGTATTGATATGCACTATAAGTATTAGGTCTCAACACTATTATTTGAGATTTTTGTATAATAAATTTAACTTAGGCTTGTGAAAATGTATAAGTTGGATTTTCCTACCTTACGGCAAAAATTCAAGGATACTAGTATAGGTATTATTTTGGGAAAAAGGTCAATTAGTCTATCATTTTGGTATCTAAGGTCACTTTTCAAGTAGGGTGGTTATTGAAATGTTTTTGCTCGCAAATTAGCTCATTATTCCCATTTTCTAAGCAATGTTGTCTAT
This sequence comes from Straminergon stramineum, assembly GCA_963920665.1. Taxonomy (NCBI): domain Eukaryota; kingdom Viridiplantae; phylum Streptophyta; class Bryopsida; order Hypnales; family Calliergonaceae; genus Straminergon; species Straminergon stramineum. The sequence goes on from OY987265.1 coordinate 31,195,995, forward strand.
TACCAATACTATTTGATACAATGTTGCGATCCTAGTCCTACCTAGTTCCTATCTAGGAGTAGGCAAATATTCAAGCAATTTGTCTTAGTTTGACAATTGGTCAAATGTATGTTCAGGGACATAGATCCATGCATAAATATATTTAGATAATTATAAATATAAATATATAAACCTCTTTATTTGTTCACTCTTTAGCAAATTATCCAGTGAGCTATTTTAACTAGCCTAATTGCTAATTAATGCAAAATGCTCGTTCACAATTTTGTATTGGCAATTGGGCCCAGTATACAAGGTATGCGAAGGTTAAACAACATTCTTGGACGTCTATAAGTTTCACTTGCTCAACAACTGCAATTCTCCATTTGAGGCATATCCGTAATCTTTACATGTTAGGGCTCATCCAACTACCTTCTAGATCTTTTCCAACTTTATTGTTGTAGACTCCATGTTGAACAACCATCTAGATTGTCCATGAAGCTAGTTGCTTGATTTCAATCAATTATTTAGCCAATAACTCCAAGCAAATTTAAAATCTTATTCAATTAAAATTTTAATATCAACAATACTAGATGATTCAATTCCCAAAACAACTTTACTTCATTTATCATGCATTCAAAGTTTACAATTTGTTGTTAATTTGCTATGAACCACCTTCATGGTTGTTTCTTTTCATAGGATAATCAATTTGATTGAATCATCACCTCTCATATTCTCACCAAAATCCATGCAAATTATACATAGCATTGAATATGTTATTCTTAGTCAAAATTTAGCAACTGGCTATATTGCTTATTCAATTTTATTTATACAGTTATCCTATAATCACCAAAAATTATGATCAGTGCTTGCACAAGATTACCACTTTGAAGATGATTACAATCTTTCAGACCACTTCCATATTAGCATATTTACCCTTTAGTGAGCATGGTTGATTTGGGGGGCAAGCACAATTTTTTAATACAATTTTGACAAAGTGAAATTATGTGGTCGCTCTAAGGATGAAATCCTAGATCGGATCCTATCAATGGGTTCTATAGGTCAGATACTTGAACCAAACAGAAAATGAAAGTGATCCAACGGTGCTCATGTTTGTAAATAATCTTTAAAGATTGATATGTTGTGAATAACCTTCAATACTAGTGCTACATATACGATTTGCCACAATTGGACATAAATTTTAGTAAATGCTCCAAAAATCAATCAGAAACCTTCTAGCTAGTTCTTTCACACATATAAGTAGTCATCCCTTACATAAAATATGTATTTCTTTATGATATTTTACTTGTGAAGGCTCAAGGCATTTAAGTTTGGATAAACATAGTTGATGCATTTTTGCATGCACTCTCTTGAAATTGGTTTTGTTTGGAGCGTATGAAGATACTCTAATTACGTTGTTCCTTGGGGGTTTTGAAATCAAATGTTTTGTGAATAGTAGCAAACAAAAAGTTCCAAAATCGACCCAAAACTAGTCAACCGGGCACTACAGGGTTAATACAAATTGGCTCTTGTCAAACTACCAATGTGTTGTAACTATTGATGGCAAATTGATGGCACAATTGCTCAAGCAAATATACATGCAAGTTGCATACCAAATAGTGGACAACAGGTTACGCTTCTATTCCATTACCACAACAATTTAATCAATCCCTCTCCAAATTGCTATATCGCAATTCTACAATTAAATTTTAAATCCTAAGACTATAAATGGACCAAGGTCATCAACCAAGTGATTAGTTCTCATGCAATACCTTAACATTGAACTCAATCAATTGGAATGAAGGACTTCAACCTAGCGATCATCACCACTAAGCTACCAAATTATTCTAGCCAAATTGACAAGATTCACTTACAATTTTTTATTAATTAAATAATTGGATAATAGATCAACTACATACAATCTAGTTGCTATTCATGTAATTCGAGCATACAAACCATTAATCAAATCAATTTAATTACAAGCCTAACGATTAGTTGTAGACTAACTTATCACCACAACAATTTGGTTCTCCACATTCTCCAAAAGTTAGACAACTTGCATTGCACAAATAATTTCAATCAAGTATAATGGCCATAATAATTTATTATTTTAATCATCTTCAATCATTCCTTTATTAATTTAGAAACTTGCTACCCCCCAAATTGCCTTCCACTATTGCCTGACTCAAGTCGTCAACTGGGCAACTTCTCTCTATAGTCCTACATAGACTACACTGTTTGCAATTTATTGGATTGATTTGCCAGATCAATTGTCACCAAAACTTACAACTAGCCAACTTAAAGACGCTCTCTAAGACCTTGCTCAATCTTTTGGCATAGACATAATTGAATTGATGATTTTAATTTAATAGGAATATACAAATTCACAAGGTGCTTACACAAAGCAATTCATCCATCTCACACAAGTCAAAAAAAACCTTAGTACATATTACAAATACACACATTTACAAAATAGAATGACTTGAAGGAATGCACTAATACAAAATCGCCAATGAGTCATATACGCAAATTTGATATTGATATGAACTAGAAACAAAAAGAAAACTTGCCTTGTTATATAGCCCAAGACAAATGGCAACTAGTTCAAGTTCAAATCTAAAATGACACCAAGCTCATTAGCCACCCTTCCAATCCTATCCAATCGACCTTTTTTAAATCCATAGTAGGTCTTTTTTACATTTTAGAGAATGAACTAGCTATTTGACCTTTCAAAACTGAATTAGAAGGACTTGTCTAGTGTGAAAAGCAAATGGAAAAGCAAAAAGGCAAGTGGCTCAACATTTTGGTGTCTACAAAATAGAAAAGGAGAAAACTATGAGTCTCGAGTGACAAATTTGAGGTTCACACCACCTTCTACAACCACTCTATCACTTCAATGTTCCTCCACTCTTTTTTTGATGTGTGTTACTTCAATGTTCCTCCACTCTATTTTTTTGATGTGCGTTATTTGTCTTTTGAGTCTTCTTCTAATTTATATTTATCTTTTGTGAGATCAGGCTGTATGCAGGTGATTGCAAGGAACACTTGTTCTATTTCATGTTTCTTTGTCCTCGAATGGGTGTTTTTTTATTCATAATTTTTGCATCGTTTGTCATTTGGTGTCAAATGTGGAATGAAGGTACATGTAATAGTTGCAAAAATTGAACAATTTTTGAATTTTTTGAAAATAATTTTATTATTATTAACATGCCTCTAATTGGGTGTCTACTTTGGCCATTTGGGGGGGGGGGGGGGGGATTTCAGTCCTATTTTTGACCCCAACATGAAAATTTGAAGCTACATATTGGATATGTTAGAGTTCTACTAACATTACAAGGACTGGTGATGAGTTTATATGAAAATAGAAACATGTCGATTGCGCACATGGAGTCAAAGTGACCTTCTTTTGTACAAAGGCTATAAAGAGGGAAAAAATTTCCTATATAATTCTTTGTTGCAATGCAAGTGCATTCTTCTCTAGCAAAATGATATGTTTTATGAATTTTTTTACTTTCTAAAAATGAAAATGTCTAAAGACCTCTAATTGCTATTTTCTACTCCTAGTGGCTTCTATATTACTCCTGAAGAATCTATAGTACTGCAAAGTAATGAATCAATTGTTTAGATTTGTAGGGACATTGTTGACACATAATAATAGTAGTATTGCATAGAAGTGCCAATCCTATGGTCTAGAATTACATTTTTGAGCCAAAACATAAAGTGATTCAATCAATTACCCTTCAATTGAAGAACAAGGGCTACTAGACCAATTATTGGAGATTTTGTAGTGAATTTGAACAAAATTGAGTATTTGTACATAATTTTTTATTTGGTTTTATTACATAATTTCTTGCTATTAATGTAATGTATAACTTTGCATATAATTGCATAAGTTTTTATAGTATCATGTCCAATTTTTAGATCTCAAGGACTTATGAATTGTTGATGGTTACATGTTGAAGATGAGTTTGTGCAAAATGTACTCAATATTGTTTGTCATTGTAGTATAATATTTTTCTAATTTTCACAAAAATAAAAGATCTAGTGACATTAATTTTATAAGTGCCTCTAATTTTGCACACTTATTAGTAGGGATATTAATGACCATATTCAATTTTTAAAATGAAATATATGAATTATTTTGTCATAGTTGTACCTATTCCAAGAACAAACGACTACACTATGAGAAACTCTAACCTTTAGCATTGAATTGGTTTGCTTTTCAAATAAAGTAGCTACTCAAATTTCTTCATGGTAACTTGTATCCAATTGTCAATGTGAAGCCTCTTAGACCTAAGCCCCCTCCTCTACTATCTAAAGCTACAATGTAAGGCTAGAATAGTCTATACAATATAAATTAGTTACCACACTAGGGATGTTGTCTGCTAATTAGTTACTATGATAGCTATGCATGGCATTGTTCATTGGTGGTTAATACTCAAATAAAATTTTTTGGTGAAAATAAGACAATTAACTCCTAAAGTTCCATACATTGAAAAAATAAATGTGCCTTGGTTAAACTTGATTGTAACTTTCAAAATAACCATAAGCGACTAAGAAAACGATACTTGAATTTTTTAAATTTCTACACCATATTAAAAATTTGAAAAGATTGAAAAATGAAATGAATTATTGAAATTGCTAACTCTATGTATTAGAATCTAAATTACACAATATTGTGTGTATTTCTTTTATAATTTGTATTCAAAATTTTTTAATGAAAAAATGATATTATTCTTATATATATATATTAGAATTGATATAATTTCATTTTTATTTCTTCTTTAAAAAATTAAAATAATTTGATGTTTTTAATTTTGGAAAAAAAGGCTTGAATAGAAAATACATTCTTTCACAAGTGAAAAATGTTAAGATTTTATATATGAATTCAATTAAAGGATAAATTTAGCTTTACAATTCCATTTCACTTAAAGATCACCTACAAGGGATTTTTGGGTGTAAAATATAAAATAATTCATTGATAAATCTTCACACAAATCTCCATTGCTTCTTGTATCTCTTGAAAAACAAATTAATTGAATTGTTTTTGGTGTATTTACAAACATAATCACCTTTTGCCACAAAAATCAGAACAATGACAATTTTTTAGTTAAGAAAGAAGCAAACAACAAAATCCATTGAAAGAAATAACAAAAAGAAACCCTTTGGTAGTTTAGGGGAAAGAGGCAAACAACAATGACACGAAAAGAATTAATTTTTTCCATTGTCATAGACAATCCATTATATCATATATGAAAAATACAAATTTGATATTTGAACACAATTTCACCCTAGAATGCCTAATTACTCATTGTAGAAATCATCCTTTTAGATATTGTGTAAATCATTTGCCCAAACAAAACTCAAGAACACTCATTGGAGGTCAAACTATTGTGCAAGACCTCCCCTTTCTATACAATATTCCATGGATGAACACCTGCACTTATGTCTTTCATAGGCCCATTCTCTGGTACCATCCATGAGACACCTGATGTTCACATCAATGTCATAGGGTTAAAAGTCTAAATTTATTAACTTCATTCATTAGGTGTCAATGTGTTATTGGTCACATAGTAACAAAGGCCTTGTTCAACATCATATTCCCCTCATTCACGAAAATAGGTCCCCCTATCTTGCATGAATGGGGAGATGGTTGAAAACAGGTAATCTACTTTAGGTCCTCTAGGATAAAAAAAGCTATTATCACTGTAGCTATATGTAAAATAGCAACCCACAAGGAGAGAATCGTGTACTTTGTAGTCCCACATGCATAATGTGGTCTTTCTCTTCAAGTGACCATTTAAGAGTTGATTGCCTTTGGGGGGAAGCAAAATTCTTTGTAACAATTTTCAGTCAATTTTAGTAGGAAGAAAAATGGAATTGGCATCTAACCCAAGTTGTTTCATATTTTTTGGACCTTTGTAGAATTAGTTACGAATTTTAGAGGTTGAAATGCAACTGTCATTGAAAGTGACCACCTCCTGAAATGTGCACTTCTAGAACATTGAAGAAAACAAAATGTACCTTTGTATCATGATTGCTTTTAGAGCATGGTCGCTTAAAGAGCAGACTACCTTAGTACATACCTTACGTCACAAATAGACTCGCGTGGTTTGGGATTATTATTAAATTATTGCATGCATGGAGTCCCCCCCCGGCCAGGCATGATCATATAGAGAGCAGACATTGGATGACTACTTTAACTTAGATCATTCTGATTTTGATTTCTGCAGGCAAGTACAACAACACAATACAACTGAAGTTGTTAACCATTGCACCCAATGGGCAAGCCACAGGCATTTCGTTGGTCCATTGAGTACGTATCCCCGTTCACCACCTGACACCTCAGTGGACTGAGCCAGAGTGGCCTCCAACGAAACCAGTGTATCTTACTGTACCTTTGTCTTTGTCTTGCATTTCGCATTTTTTTGTTAAACGGCCAGCTCAAATGATTACTACCAGTGTTCTTTTCTTTAAGGTTTTTTTAGTGTGTGCACAAGTGGAAGAATCAATTTGTAAGGAAAAAAGAAAAAAGAAAAACCCACCAGAGATTGCTGCGATGCCAGGACCCAAGACAATCATGATGAGCTTCCACATCAATGGCAAATTTCTTTGGAACTGTACAAGTGGCGTGGCTACCATATTTGCTTTTTGACATGCTGCTGTTCCGTAAAGTAATGTAATGCACGAGATAAGCATTTGAGAGTCCGGCGGGAGAGAGACGGGAGATTGTGGACTTACAGGTGTCAATTTCTTGAACTTATCATGGGATCATCAGATCATGGTGCTTTTCTTTTCTTAACCCCTCAATGACGAGGCGGACGTTTTTTGTCCGATGAATGACAAGGAATTCTCATGTGTAAGACACAAGTGCAACTATTCATCCTCGGAATTAGGGGTGGAGAGGGAAGATCTTCTACAATAGTTTGACTCCCAATGAGTATTTTTTATTTTTTTAAAGTAGATGATGTCATACAATTTCAAAATGGATGATTTCCATGGTCACCAACCCAACATTCAAGGGTTAATGTAGAGAAGGATTATTGATTCTTGGTTAACCCTTAAAGGATAGACCGGTGGCCATAGAAATCATCCCTTTGGGAACCATGTGACAAAATTTACTTATAAAAAAAACAAAAATATTCATTAGATGATCCCCTTTCTACACAAAATTCTAAGGATGAATAGTTGCACTTTTACCATCTGTCGGACACTAAATGTCCACGTCCATGTTTTGTAGTTAACCTTGCAAGGATGTGTAGATGCCTCTCCTCCCTTGACCAAAGTAGTCACTAAATTTTTTTGATTAGTGAACCAATAGGTGCATTCTCTATTTCTACAATCAACAATGAAGTCACCCACCAAACCATCCTGGTCTGCAACATCCTTACAAGGTTAAGTTATAGAACTTTCTTTTGATCAACTTGAAAATTGGGACTTGGGAATTTTTCCAAGGCCTTCAATTGGTGTCTTAGTAGGTGGGTTCACTATTAGCTTGATGCGTAGAAAATTTTATAACAATTCAAGTTACAATTAATAGTCTCAAGCCTTTGAAATTGGTCTTCCTTTCTTCAAAATTTGGGCAATGTTCAATATTTTCAAAGAACAATTTCAAAGACTTGTAAGTGAAAATCATGGAAGTCCAAATTGACCCTATTTTTTATTTATTTTAAATCTTCCTTGAGGCATAACTTTTCAATCACTACTTGAATTTTTGTAGAATTTTCTAGGCATTAAGTTAGGAGCAAAATACACCTCTAATAAAATATTCAAAAGAATCCAACAAATATTGCACGAAAAAAGGCCTCCCCTGAAGTGGAAATTGGCTTAAATTTATTGCTCAAGGTTGTAAGGATTATAATTTGGAAAATTTGAAAACAACAACTTAGATCTAGCATCATGATGAGCTGTAAACAAGCTTTTGTGATGAGGTAAGGGAGAATTCCATTCATAGGGTGTGTGTGTGAAAATTTGTCAACTCTATCAATATTTAGCATACATCCATACTTTAAGTTATGTTGAGATTGTTTGTTTTGTTTGTTATGGTGAAATCTTCGGAACCATGCATCCCCAAGTCACATTTTTGGTATGATCAAAAAGCCCTCAACAAGGAGGGGTGCAAAAACTTTGACTTGTGGTGTTTGAACTTATGACCAAAAAAGATATAGAATTTTCAAGTTCTTGTGAATGAAAAAATGAAAATAATCACTTTTACTTTTATTTTGACTGTGGCACAGGGCACACCAGTTGGGATTATAAGTTGTCCATTTTCCCTTGAAAACGTGGGACTGAAAATACTGCACAAGCTTCATGCCTGCTTGCTGGTTTCTGTTCCCGGGATGGCCTTCCTTCCTCCGTGCAATTTGTTATGGAGTATATCCCAGACAGCTGTTCCCCTCCCAGACCCCCTTTGAATTGATCATTGTCTCCATGGGATAATTAAATACCTTACCTTAAAAATACTGAGTGATCTTATGCTTCTCTTAGCCAGTTTGGTCACGAACTTCTCGGGGCCGTGGCCCTGGTCAACACCATGTGGGGATGGTAGACACGGACATCTTCTGCCCTACCACTCCATTTCTCCTCCAATAGGAAGACCTTCCTACTGTACTAGGTTAGGGGTGGGTCAATATACAACTTAACCCCAGTTTGGAATCTGGGGAGCCCTGATTCCCTTGCCATGTTTGAGGGAAGCAAGGAAGGGAAAGGAAGGTGTAATTCTATTACTTAACTTATGTTAAGAAGGGAGGAGCACCCAATGACATCCCTGTACCCAATAGTGTCCCTTTCTAGGTCAGAAATTCATTCTAGAACATAAATGTGGCAAGACTGTAGACAGCCTATCATTTTAATTTTGAAGTCCACAAAATAAGCTCTCTCTCCTGTCTAACTTACATCTACCTCCATTTAGAGCCTGAGATGATTATGCTCCGCTGAATGGGACACCATTGGGTACAAAGGATGCCATTAAGTTATTATCATAGGTGCCCTTCCAATGGAAACTTTTCCTTTCATTTGCTTCCCCAAAACAAAGAAGAAGGGAATCCAGTTTCTTGCAGGTGGGTGGTCCCCGAGGTGGGCCAGGCACATGAAGAGATTGCAAGTACCCCCCAGGTGGATTCCCGGGATGGGGCAGGGCCAATTCCTCGGGGAGAGCGGAGAGGCTAGGACTAAGTTAGACAGGAGTAGCCTTTCTGGGGGCATGCCAGCACAGCAGACAGACAGAGTTCCAGTTTTCAGGTATTTGCTTGCTGAGTGGTTCGTACTACGCAAGTTCAGTTGGGTGATGACTTGGGTCTGTGAGTGGCTTCATGATCAATCAGGAGAGGGCAGACTTATTATTATTACAGTAGGTTTATGATAGCCTAGTCTGGACCCCTAGCTCCTCTCAACTGGAATCAATGGGAAGCTCCAATGGAGGACCCCCTGCGTGGATTGTGGGGGTCTGTGTTTGACAGTGGGTGGGTGGGTGGGTGGGTGGGGCGGGGGAGGACGAGGGGGATATGCCCAATAGGGGACTGACCCATCATGGGAGAAGTGGAGCAGGGGGGCCTCATTGGATCTGGACCACGCATTTCAACTCAATCCACATGGAACTTGGGGTGGGTGCTTTGCTGGGGGGAATATTATTCGTGAAAGGAATAGCCACGTGGCAATACCGTACTCCAGACTCACTCATGGGGTCGGCACAAACAGATACGAAAAAGACAAAAGAAGTTCAATATTTTGCGGGGAAATTCTGGTAGCCAACCCATTTCTGAACACACACACACCATTTCCAACATGTAGGCTGCTTTCTTTCCGTGAAGTTGTGGCGTAGTTCCTGGAGTAGTTGTGTCGCATCATGATTGGTTGCAAGGCTCTCAATATTGCAACCAGCCCTTGGTCGATTTGGCAATTAGCTTGTGGTCACAAATAGAAAGCTCTATACCACCATTACAGGTCAAAGAGAATCTTCCACTAAAAATTAAGGTAGCCAAGTTCAATATTTTGGGGGAAATTACTGTCATCTTGGGGGAGTTGAAAAGAAAAGAAATGAATGTTGGAAATTTGTAAATATCAAGGAATGGGCACATGGTGAAATGGAAGTTATCTAATGTCAAAATTTTAATAGTTTGATTTTTATTAATGTATATCATGTGCGCCATCAAATAGCAAGATATTTTGGTTTGGTGATGTGAAGGACCGACTTCATTGAAATGCAATGCTGTGAGTGGGAGGATTGAAAGAGGTCCTTTGACTTGTAGTGAAGGTCATTGTTCTTCATCAATCCTCAAAGGGTTATGAAGTAGTAAGGTGGCACCTCAAAGGAAAAATGCAAAGGAATTTTATTCACAATAGAGCTTCAAACTTGATTTAAACATTGTAAATCTATTTTTTTTCACAATGTGGAAAATCAAGTTAATTTTTTAACCTCCAAAAATTTGTTTATGATTTAGAGTCTCAAATAGGAAGTTATGAAGGTCTACAATGCATTTGTAAAATAATAATTATTGCATTGTTTGGACTTGACTATGAGCATTTGAGCTATTTCATGTCTTCATTTACATACCCCACATGGATTGTTGGGCCCCTCCTACCTTGCCATTTCTATAAAACACGTGGCTTCTCTTGGCAAATCCAACAGTGAGTGGCTTGTAAAGATAAATAGGATACAAATGGACAAAATGGCCACATACAAGAAGTGACTATAAAACTACTTTTCTTCACTTTATTAATTATTTGTCATGAAATGATAGGTAGGTATGATAATGTTTCTTCATCTTCTCCACAAATTTGTGATAACACTCAAATAGAGTGATTAGGTAGTACCATAGTAAGTTGTGGGATAGATTTGGTTGGAAAATAACCTTGAAAATAGATCTCAAAATTTTTGGAGAATAATTTTTCTACAAAAATATTACATGAAAAATAGATTGAATATAGATATTTCTGTATTTGACAATTGTCAATATTTATTTTTTAGAAAAATAATTAAATATTTGAAAGTAACATGCCTATCTTGCCCTTTATTAGCAATATGAAGTTGAACATCCAGAAGGGATAATACTCTAGTCAAATAGCAGGTTTCTCAAAAATATTGTTATAATTCAAAGTTGAAATTATTGGGTAGATTGTTTCAAAAATATATAATTTTCCAATGGAAAAGACAAGATTTCAAGGAATATTCAAAGTGATGAAATCAAATTTCTGAAAGTAATAATTATTCATAAAACAACAAATATGTTCAAGATTTAGGGTTTGGAGGTTATTGCTTCATTTAGGAAGAAAATTATTTGTAATGGTAAGATTGCAAACAACAATGCCTTGCTATCATTTCAATAAAATTCAAATTGGATTAGAAACCACATAAGTGGATCTTTTTGTATGACTTTTCAATTAACTCTATCGTGATCTATTTTTCTCTTTTCATGCACAATGTGAAAGGTACATCATAAGAAAAAAGAAAGAAAAAGCCTACCATGGGTTGTCCAAAATTGAGTCCAAAATGAACTCTTCCACCTACCATGCCAACCTAAAGTATGTACTTAAATAGCAAGTTTGGCTTTTGGATATTGAATATTCAATTCAAGTCTACAAATAAGCCTCAACATTTCAAAATATAATTCTAAAGAATATGGCATTAAAATTTTTGAAAATCCAAATATTAGACAAATACCTTGCAATGTCTTCATCCCACACAAATGAATATTTTGGATTTCAACTATTTAAGCGTGTTACTCTTCATTGAACTTAGATGATCTATCCTAATATGGCTACTCACCTTGTGCATGACTCCCTCACAGAGCTTCAAAAGTCACTTCATGTGTGTGCTTAGAGCTAAAAAGACAAACTATTTATACAAGTGAGGTGGAAGGAAGTAAAATAACCCATATCATATATGTAAATTAGAAGAACAACCATTCACACTCAAACAAGAATTTTATTCAAAGTAGAACTTCAAACTTCATTTAAGCCTATTCAAAGCCAAAAAACTTTAATAGAAAACTATAAGCTACTTTAACATGGAAATTAAGCTAAATTTCATCTCCAACAACCTATTCAAGATTTTGGGCCTTCAAAAAAAATTTAGACAAAGTTCAAAGAGAATGTTTGAAAATGTCTCACCCTATGAAAGTTACCTTGATTTTCCAACTTTTTTTAGTTCAAAGTTTTTTGGAAAAACTTACTCTAATATGCTAAAATGAAGTCTGAAATTTTACTTTGAACAAAATTCCTATATTTTGACAAGGAGCGTTCAATCGAGCTCTCATCTTCAAATTTTTCCATGAATATTCTTTGAGGATTCATGACATACAATCGATTTCATTACATATAATGGATCTCTACACCCACTATTCCCACAAAATGTCAATGATGTAATTCCTTCATTTTGCCATAAAAAATTTCTTTGATTGTAGATGGTCGTTTGAAGGGGTGCTATTAGACTCAATGGATTGATGATGGATTCTCTGGATTTTTGACAAACTAGTTTTAAATTTATTTGTAGATTTAATTGCTTGGTCCTAGAATTAGCAAAAAAATTGATGTTTCTTTCTTAATTACTTTAACCTCTAAAGGTATTTGACTATGTTTTCACCAAAAACGCTCCAAAACTGTCATCTCTAGTATAAGTACCAAATTTTAGAAAAAATATATTTTTGGACAAATGTAACCATAGGATCTTGTAGTACGCTGGTTTGGGAAGATGTGAATTTTTTTTTTCAGAAATATCCCCCGTTTGGATTGTAAGATATTAGCATTTGAAGTGACAAAAAGCCATTTTTAGGCCTTGCAAAAATCTAGGCAAATGCACTTCACAAGGCCATATCATTATAAAAAATGTCCAAAATGGTTGTAACTCTTTGGATTCATTCTTCAAGTCATGTTGGCTACATTCTTGAAAAATTTTAGATCATTTGGAATTGTACAACATATAGGAAAAAAATAGTAAGTTGAAAGAAGTAGAGAATGATTCAAAATACTAAATTGTTAATAATTTATTTATGGAATTGAAAAATGCGAATCCCAATGGTTAAATTGTTGTAATAAACAATTTCCACCTCAGGTTTTTATTTTTTTCCAAAAATATTTAAAATTGAGTTAAATGAGGGTCTTCGAAGTTTATTTTAGAGTAGAGATTCCATTACTACCTACAAACTACCCACAATTAAAACTCTTCATAACTTTCATCTCATGAATCAAAATGGAATGATTCAAAGCTTTCCATGTATATATAAATCAGGAAAATAAATTTCAAATTATTATTTTTTTAAAAAGTGATTTTTAAAGAATTTTTTTTTGCTGCCCGGGCTGCCCACCAAGCAATGAAAACAACATATCATATAATAAATTTTTAACCATGTATTCAAAAGTGATGAAAATTGTTGGGTCTTAAAGCTACTCCTCGGGCACATGTTGTGTGAAAATTTTAAAGAAAAAAAATAAAAATTCCATTTGTAGTGAGTTGCCCGAAATCGCTATGTTGCCAAAAAACACTATTTGGTCCTTTAGAGGTTAAGCCAAACTTGCTATCCAAGTATGCATAGTTGTTATTATGTGAGACTAGAATCACAAGCACATGAACATAGGAGTCCATATACCTATGTTATAGTTGTGTATATTACAAAACACTTCCGCAATTAATTACAATATACCTACATTATTAATATCCATATTATAGGTGTTAATTCTATAAACATCTTCAATGGTTGTAGTCTTGTAGAGTATCCACATATACATGTGCTCAACATGTGCTCAAGGCTTGTAGGCTCACATTTCCATGTTCACATACTAATGTCATTGCTGTTAGGTAGCAACAACAATAGTAAACTCATTGGGTTTTTATTGTTGAGAACTAAAGCAAATGGAAAAATAATATGCATTAATTGTTCCTATCTCCTTGCAATTTTCAAAGTAGAAGATTGTCTCATTATCTACTAGTTGTCTTCTTTTGCTTGCACTTGCTCTGCTTGTACATTACAATGGAGGAATGTAGGAACACCTGATGAACTCATTGGGCAACTTTTACTTATTGTCTAATTCTTTGCTATAATGTGACTTAACTTAGATATTGAAAAATGACAATGTCAAACTTTTAAGATGGCATTTTAGGGTTGAATATGGATATGCCTACAAGCAACACATTGTGAATTCCTAGCTCTTAGTTTGTATTTTTGTTGGGAACAAATGGAAGAAAAACACAATGGCATTATGTAAACAAGAGCAACAAAAATACAATGAAGAGAAGAAGGACAAATAACCACCAGCTAGGGTGAATTGACCCCCTCATTGCCCTGCCTTGGATGGATGGAGGGATGAGGGGTCCGATTACTGTCCATCCCGACCTCCTGTCTTATTGCCCTCCTCCGACCTTTGACCAACCTTCCTCCGACCTCCTCCCTTGCAACCTCTTGCTATCCTTCTCTCCGACCTCCAACTTGTAAATGCTAGTCTTGTTCCCACTCAAGATTTCAAAGAAATTTGAGAGCAAATTAAATCTACTCTGAATCTACACGAGTGTTGGTTGTCACCTCATTCTTGTTAACCCCTAAAGGACCAACGTGCATTTTTTTGTCTACATAGCAATTTTGGGCAGGTACGTGTGGCTAGAGATTTCAATATTTTTGGCCCAAATTTTATTATAAGGTGGGGACAAGGATTATCTTTCATATGCACTAAATTTCATGACATTTGGAAATATGAGTCAAAAGTTATGGCCTAATATGTTACTTTTTTTTGTAAATGGGTAGTTCGGGCAAATTAAAAAAAATTCCTTTTTTTTAAAATAAAAATTTGAAATTGGTTTTATAGAGTTATATATACTTGTAAAGCTTTGAATCATTCCATTTTGGTCAAGGAGTCAAAAGTTATGAGGATTTTTTGTTTGCGGGCAGTTATGGATTCTCTACTCTAAAATAAACTTTAAAGTCCTTTATCTTACTCAATTTTTAATATTTTTGGAAAAAAATAAATTCATAGGATGTAGATTGTTTATAATAACATTGAAACCATAGGGATTGGCATTTTTCAATTCCATAATTAAACTCTTAACAATTTAGTATTTTGAATCATTTTCTACTACTATCTACTTACTATTTTTTCCCTATATGTTGTACAATTCCAGATGATTTGAAAATTTTCAAGCATGTGGCCAACTTGTCTAGGAAAAAATATCCAAAGAAGCACCACCATTTTGGATATTTTGTCATAGAAAAGTGAGCTTGTGAAGTGTAGTTGCCTTGTTTTTTGTAGGGCCCAAAAATGATTTTAGTGAATTTAAATTCTTATATCTTGCAATCCATGTAGTGGAATTTTTTGAAATTTTTACCACATGCTCTCAAGTCAATATACTACAAGATCCTATAGTTATATGTTTCAAAAAAGTTTTTTTTCAAAAATTTGGCACTTGTACTAAAAATGGTAGTTTTGGAGCATTTTAGTGAAAACATAGTCATAGAACTTTAGGGGTTAAAATGTATCAAGATTATTGCGTTTTGATGACACCAAGGAGAAGTGCTTCAATCTTGTTGTTCAAAGCTCCGTCAAAGTCGGATTTGAAGTTTTGACTAGTATTACTGAGTTATATTTGGGTTGATGTGCAATGTCTCTAGCCACTTTGATGAAGTTGTTGCTTTGTGTGAATCAGACTATAGTTTGTATCAAATAGATTGAAAATCTTGGAGGAGGCAATGTGTAGATTTTAGATCGATTTTAGGTCTTGAACACTCCCATGTCTTAAGCCTTTTGGACAATTGTAGCTAGAACTTCTTTATTGTACTCAAGTGTCAAAACTGGATTGCCAATGTCATGAGGCAATGGGACTTGTAGGGAAAACATACATAGAAGTTATACTTTAGAAAGCCCACGTATAGTAGTTTGAAAGTCTAGAACGCTTATGGAAGCAATTTTGCTACTTACTATTGCTAATTAGAAGGTGTGAGTTTTTGTACGTCTCATGTGTGGAAAAACAAAACAGATGTAGAAGTAGATATGAAGCTAATTGGGTGAATGTCTAATCCCCATCACCAGTCTATGGTGAGTACCTTAGTTGGTCCCAATTTCAAGCTTACATAACTTGTGTATCTTGACCTAATCATTTTTAGCCATTGATGTCAATCTCAAGCTTTTATCCATGTGTTTGAACATGTGGTGTATTCTTCTTCCAATCCTATTTTGCAATATATGGATGTTATTCTTATGTCCATGCATTTGAAAATTATGAAGTTTTGACAATTTTCAACAAAACATATTCTCATATTTAAAGCAGTACTATACATGCCCTCACAAAGCTCAACTAGATTTTACACTTGGATGGATTTAATCAAAATTTCATGAAAATGGTGGTATCCCATAAACTTGGCACTTTTATGTGTAGATTGTGTTGTTTGAAATCTATACCAATCGTAGATTTGAAAGCTAGACTTCTAGAGCTAAAGAAGTATATGAATGGAAAAATGGTATACAAAATATTGTCATTCTAACAAAATTTCCCATGTTTCATTGTAACATTGCAAGCACTTGATGTTAATGATTTTACATTGTAAACCAACATGAAACCACCTTCTCAAAGAATTTTTTTGGGTAGAGGCATGAGTGCAAGACAATTTGGGGTTGGGAGCTTTGTCTAGAGTAAATTTTAGATTTAGAATTTGGAGTGTCAAACTCCTCCGTGTGAGCGCCAAATTACCCACCTTTGATAATTTGCAAACACAACCAGGTTCTGGGTTTCGGCTAAGTGATTCCTACCTTTAGGTGTCTAAGTGTGGTCCATTGTGCCTACCAAGCAATGGATCTTTTTACTTAGTGCCTAAGTGACCCCCAATTCACAAGATTTGCTTAATCTACTTTCAATGTTTGGGCTGACTGAATGGATGGCTTGCCCTATGATCTGGATGGAACCTATACCAGGTTAGAACTAAACTAAGAAACCTTTATTACATCTTGTGCTATTTCTAAAAACATAAAAATCGACCCTATCCAACCTTCCTAGCCAAAGTTATGGGTGGATGAAGTTTGATTGCTATTGGGTTCTTCAAACTTCATCCATCGATTTCATCTAGTTCTCTAATTCAGAAAGATCCGAAATTTTTAGGAATGGTTTACAGGAATTTCTCCTACCCAAATCTGGATTTGGACCCTAATCGGGGATTTCTACAAAATTCTCATCCAAGCTTTACCTAAACTTCATCCGCTAATTTCTCCTAACCTATACTTCGGAATTAACTTTTCTTTTTTGTCCTGGACCCTAATTGGTAGCCTCCTTGTAATCTATTTAATTCTCTGTTAAATCCAGAGTTTAGCTATTCTTCATCCAATTTGACCCTAATCTTCATTTGGCAATAACTTTTTCATTTTTAACCCGATTTGGGCGTGCCTTAGAGTTTTAGAAAGCCACGGCCTTCCTCTTCAAGTTTATGTCCTTGGAAATGACCCAAACTACAGTCCTAAGGGTCTGACCAAGGGGTAGGCCTCGGCTCAAGTTATTAATCTCTAATTAAGGACCTAGGAAAAGTTTGGAAAGGTTTAACTCATACCTTGGAACTTGAGTTGTTGATCGCACCACCAGAAGCTCTCCCTCCTCCGCCATGAACTCCTCGGCCATGAGACAACGAACCACTATTCTAATCATAAAAGAATTTGGTGCTAGAGTTTATTTGTTGGCCTCACCCTATTTCTTTTCTCTTCTCCTCTTTTCTTTCCTCCCACACTCTAAGGTGGCCCAACTACCCTTGCTCCTACCTACTAAGCTAATCTTAAGGATGTGTCATACCACCCTCCAAAGTTGAGCTACTTCTTACGTCCTATACTTACGTCTCACACTTAATCTTGTGGTGATCACCTAATTTTAATCTAAGGGCTTAAGTAAACCTTGAGGATTTCACCTCCTATCTTATCTACTTCCACTCCTAACCTTCAAATTCTCCTCCCTCTTGTCACTCCCTCATTCTTTTGGCCACTTGCTTGTTGCTTTGGTGATGTTTACGAGAGAGAAGGAGTTGGATTCCCCGCCTTGACGGTTTGTTTAGTGCGGTTGTGTCATACTCATGTAGGAGCGTAAGTATCCTTACAACACCAAAACGTTGTAAAATGACTCAAAATATCGTCCTAGGGGATTCTAGAATGTTGCTACAAGTTGGTATTATCCGTATTATCGACTTAAGTAATCTGTCCACTTAAATTCTCTCTTCCGGATCTCTATCTGTTCGGAATCTAATCCGGATCCACTCTTTTTCGGAATCCACTTCCGTCTCTTCTCACACACTAGTTTTCTATTCCTCTGATTTATCCTCAAAGGGTCCGCCTTTGATCTTGTAGAAGGGTAGGGACTCACCACTTGTGTTCCTCACACTCTCTTCTCTCTCTAAATTACACAAAATACACCTAACAATATGTCGTAATAGATCGGACAAAGAAATACTCTCACAACTTCTCAGATGGCCAATCCGGAAGGTAGGTCACTTAAGGCCATATCCAACCTTTTCCACTACAACAATAGATCAACAACAATCGGAATCGATGGGGGATTGTTAGTCGTTCACTAGACTGATTCTAGGATTTGGTAGACCTTTTGGAGAGTAGGATGGGGATTTTTCTATTGGCGGTTGTTTATCTCCATACGGAACCCTCTCTGGTATTCTAGACTCGCACCCACACTACTCCTTACCGAATTTCCATTCCAATGTTTTAAAGGCACTACGTGCAATATCGTATTCACAAGCCTAACCTACATCACAAACATTCCCTCCAAATTAGATCCATTCGCTTCAGATCCGGATTCCTCCTTTCCTCTCTCCTTACACTTTAACGCTCTCATAAGCAGAAAACAATAAAGCTAGATATATAATAGATCAATTCCTAAATATCCACTTTGTGGCTCAAATTAAAGAAAGGAGAACAAAATACCAACTATAAGCGCTAGGATGGAATGAGAGGGCAACAAACCTGCCCTCCCTTTAAAACTCCAAATTGAAGGCAAAAAGGCCACCCAAAAATCTAGGCGACCAACCACTGACCTCCCGAGAAACCCAGAAAGTCAAATTCTAAAAATTTGGAACCTAGGCCTACACTTGGAAACCTAGTTCAGATCTAAAATCAAAATCCTAACTAATTGAAACCTAACTACTTTGCCTTTCATGCCTTCTTCTGACTGCTACCACCTTGATTGGTTGGAGCCTGAACAGGTGCCCTTGTTGGAGTCATCTTGATCGCTGCCCGGGTCTGAACTTTCTGGATTATTGGAGGCGAATCTTCCTCTCCATCATCCTTTGTTTCCGACTGGTACTCCTCTTCATCAAACTTCCTAATGAGTTGGATCTCCTCCTCTACTTCTTCTTCTTCTGGGGATGTCTCATCCAACACAATGGTTGTCTTCTCCTTCTGGGGTTGGGATTGTTGCATGTGTTTAAAACTTTTTGGATGGGTCCGAGATGGATTCATCATGCCTCCCATTTGGTTAGTCAAATCACTCCGAATCGGTAATTTGGGTGTTTGGAATGTGTCCTTCACGGTGAGCTGGGTGGTCGGGATAGTTGGCAAGGTGGAAACTTCCAATGGCCCTAACTCCTTTGATACGCTTGGTTACTTGGCCAGCTATAGTACTATCTTCACGCTCCCCCGGATGGTCTTCTGTAATTGACTCAAGAAGGGCTCCGTAGATTGGCAAAGAGCCTTCTTGAGTCCCTCAAGTTGTAGATGTGGTGGGAGTACTAGAGTCTGCTTAACTGGAGTTCCTATAACGAAGGGAAGTTCTAGAAACTGCATGAAGTCCATGACTCAATTTGGATCTATGCGCCCAAGAGTTGTCGCATCTCCTTCAAAACGGATTCCATCCAAGCTGAGAAATCAACCAAGATCCTTACTACTGTCCATTTGGTTAAATGCCCCTCTTTGATTAACTGGTTCTAGACGAGGGATGCTTTGATGATGAATTTTGATGGTCTATCCACCAAGCTGGACAAATTCTTGATGAGCTGCAGGGCTTCCTTCTCCCTCTATTTTGATGCGGCTAGCTCTTCATCCACTCGATTCACTTGGGATTGGAGATTATCCTCCTCCTTTTCTAGGTCTTGGTTTTGATCTTTTTTCCGTCTCAGCTCATCCAAATTCAACAGTCGCTTCATTTCGTCCAAGACATCTTATGGTTCGACCTTAAGCTCTTTGCTAATTGCCATTAGGAGTTCCGCCAAGTTGTCATGGTACTCTTGCACCTTGTGAGCCCCTAATTTGTCACCAAGGGCTCACTCTTTCTTCTTTTCATATTTTTTTCATTGTAAATGCAAATTTATATACAAAAAGCCCCCAAAAGAGTGTAGAACTAAAATAGGAATGTCACATTTCAATATAGTATTTGGTCTATTTTTAGAATATTATAGCTAGAATGGCCCAACCACGTGTTGTAAATAGGTTAGAACCCAACTAATCGTGGCAAATCGGTCGATTATGAGTGATGGGTGTATCAGGCTCAAAACCCCACATGGAAAGGACATCTCTAGGTCGGAATTGGTTGAGGGAACCCTAATAAGGCATAGAAATCTGTTCCTGGAGATAGGTTCTAGTTTCCCCATTTCATCGATGAAATAACAAAACCCCAATTGTAGGTTTGCAGATGTCGAAAATACAAAGACAAGACCATGGAGGAATCTCAGGTCCAAAAAGGGTGGATTGGGATTAAACCCATGCCTGAGAACCAACGGCGAAGTTGGTTCACTAAGATTCCCCCTATTATGGAAGATTCCCCGACCACTAATAATTAAACGAGGGGGTGGATTTTGTCCCCCCTAGACCGATGTGTAGAATAAAAATATGAGCCTACACATGTGTCGTGGGATCCCATGGGAGGTTTCACGAAAAGTTTCAGAATTTTCTAATAGTCAGAAGATGTCTTTCTAGATGGTCAACTGCCCAACCTTGCGATGAGAAATTCCTAGAAATTCCCTAGGTGGTAGTAGATTCCTACTAAAAATTAGTATAGCTTCTTTTATGTTAATAAGATGCTCTAACAAGTTTCACGACATTCCGATAGTTAGAAGTACCTGAATTTGTAGTATTCCCCAACAATTAATGGAAATTAAAGTCCATGGTGGGTTTGACCGGAGGAGTGGGAGCATACGGAAGTGGAATGGAGCCCAAGATAGGTCTTTTTTCACTCCTCCGCACCTATTTAGGAGCCTAGGCTAGTTACTTTGGCTAGAAAAGTCAATCCTTCAAAGTTGGGATTTTCCCTGGTTTTTGGTGTTAAGTTGGCACTAGGTTTCGTTGTGATTTAGAAGATAGAAAAGAGGGAGGGGATGTACTTGCAGCAGAAATTGCCTTCTGAAGCCAATGGCACAATTTGTTTGCAATTCGAAGTTAATCTCCAAAAGTTAGCTTAGTGGACCAGCATAGGCTGAAAGCCTTGAGTTTTAGATGAAAAATCCAAGAAGATAAGGTTAACTTAGATGAACAAGGAGAGGTGGGTGCCTGGAAAAGAGTATAAAAGGACACCCCTTCTCCTCTCTCACCACCCCCTTTTTGTGTAATTGGGTCTATTGGGTCCAATTGATGTTGGAAATTGTGGCATTTTAGCCACAAGCTTTGCAACGGTGTTTTTTGGGTACTTTTTGCCATTGTTGTTGTTTTTGGAGCTTGCAAGGTCTTTGAAGGTCCCTTTTTTTTTTCCTTGATTGAGTGTGGTAGTAACTCTTCTGAGCTTGAGCTTGGAAGTATTTGCGAACTTACTATGTGGCTAGAGGTTGTTTGTATTTACCTTGGAGATACCCTTTTGGTCACTCTCTTTGCTTGTCGTGTACTAATCCTACAGCAACCCCCTATATGACTGGTGATGCCACTTTGGAGGGCTTTTAGTGCGAGTTGTTGATATTACTAATCTGCGTCGCTAGCCTTTGAGTGTCTAAGGGCCCTTCCTTGTCTTTTATCCTTATGCCTAACAAGTGACGTGTTATTCCTTGTGAGAGACACGAGGAGTGAGGGTAGTGGATTCTGCCATATGACGGAGCTTTGAACCCCCTAGGAATGAAAAGTCTTAACGGTGTGTCAAAAGAGGGAACAACGACGAAGCTTTGAACCTCATAGGGGTGAAAAGTCTTGGCGGTGAGTTAAAACTACCTCACAAAGCGCCGTGAGATCATGTGGCCCTTTCCCCCACAAGGTTTAGTTTCTCAAACATGTTGGGAACAAACCAAGGTTTAGGTCCTCAAAATAGAAGTTAGAGGTCAAGTTGAGAGTAGAGGAGAATTAGGAGAGACCAAGTGAGGTCCTCCCCCTACGAACCTAGCTATCCCCTTCAATCATGAACATGGGTGCCTCCAACTCCCCTTAGTAGTTAGCAAAACACTAGCAAAAAACAAGGAGGTCCAACCGACTAGGCTAACACCCCACTCTAAACTAGCATAGCCCCGCTAAGATCCAACTTCTGGTGGACCCTCGATACTTGGGAGGGGCCGGGCCAGACATCGGGCTAACGGCATCGGGTGGGGTTCCGTAATTAAGCATCAGGAGGGGGCCATCGGATTGGGGTCCCGTAATTAAGCATCAGGGTAGGAAGAGGAGTTTAGGGGTCAGCAGCCAAGGAAGGGTTGTCCAGGGGGTGGGTAGAGAAAAAAGAAGGTTCCAACAACCAAGGGAGGACTGTCTTAGAGGGGAGAAGGAAGGGAACGGGGTTACACTAATCAATGGAAGGAAAGGAGACCAACAAGAGCACCCAGCCGTACTAATTTGACCGTTGGGATAGAGAAGCCAACTCCCCATTTCCCGGAAACACCACCGAAATAACAAGTAAGGCTGGAAAAATGGGAGGAGAGTGACAAGAGGGAGGACAATTTGAAGGATGGGAGTGGAAGTAGATAAGATAGGAGGGGAAATCCCCAAGGCTTATTTAAGCCCTTAGATTAGAATTAGGTGATCACCATGAGATTAAGTGTGATACGTAAGTATAGGACGTAAGACATAGAATGTAAGAAGTAGCTCAACCTTGGAGGATGGTATGACAAGTCTTTGAGATTAGCTTGGTAGGTAGGAGAGGAGGGTAGTTGGGCCACCTTAGAGTGTGGAAGGAAAGAAAAGGAAGGGAGGCAGGGGGGGGGGGGGAATAGGATAAAAATGAACAACTAAATCCTTGTACCAATTCATTTTATGATTAAAACGGTGGTTTGTTGTCTCATGGCACGGGAGTTCATGGTAGAGGAGGTAGGACTTTTGATGGGTGCGAATAACAACTCAAGTTCCGAGGTATGAGTTAAACCTTTCCAAACTTCTCCTATAGCTCTGACTAGAATCTAGTAGCTTGGGCCGAGCCTTACCCCTAGGTCAGACCCTTAGGACCATAGGTCAGGTCATTTCTAGAGACATAAGCGTAAAGAAGAAGGCCGTGGCTTTCCAAAACCCTAAAGCACGCCCAATTCGGGTGAGAATTGAGAAAGTTATTGTTGGATGAAGTTTAGGGTCAAATTAGATGAAGAATAGCTAAACTCCAAATTTGACAAAGAATTAAATACTTTAGGAGGAGGCTCCTAATTAGGGTGTAGGGCCGAAGAGAAAAGTTAATTCCAAGTTATAGGTTAGGAGAAATTAGCGGATGAAGTTTGAGTAAGGCTTGGATGAAAATTCAGTTGAAATCCCCGATCAAGGTCCAACTCCAAATCTGGGCAGGGGAAATCCTTGTGAACCATTCGTCTCAATTTCAGATCCTTCCAAATTGGGGAACTAGGTATAATAGATGGATGAAGTTTGAGGAACCGAGTAGCGGTAAAACTTCATCCACCCATAACTTTGGTTAGGAAGGTCGGATAGGGTCGAGTCTTACATTTTTAGAAATGGCACAAGATGAATTAAAGGTTTCCTAGGAAAATTCTGCCTTGGTATAGGTTCCATCCAAATCATCCAGTAGGCCCTCCATCTGGTAGGCCCAAAACTTTGGAAGTAGTTTAAGCAAATCTTGCAATTTGGGGTGACTTAGACACTTAGTAAAAAGATCCATTGCTTGGAAAATACAATGGACCACGCTTAGACACCCAAAAGTAGGAGTCACTTAGCCAAGACCCGGAACTTGGTTGTGTTTGCGAATTACCAAGGGTGGGTAATTTGGTGCTCATACGCTTGTAGTACCCAATCAATTCTAGTCTCGTAAAAAGATGAAATGCTTCCAGTTGTCTTCTCCAGAACATAGAGCTTTCCCCTTGAGGTCGGGTTAGTGGACTTCTTTCTTCTCTCGGGGCGGTCAACAAGCGCCTCCTCCTCTTCCAGTTCTTCTCCATTTCCTTGATTTCCCGTTGCTCCACTTCCACTTCTTTCATGAGACCATACCGTAAGTAAGTGGATCTGGTATTGTATTCTATCATTTCTGCACTACTCAGAAGTTTTGCTTGGTGGTAGAGATGGAACAAGTAAGGACTGATGGAGCTAAGCTTGGTCTTTCCCACATGATCCACGAGTTTGAATACTACGCCTGCTATAACTTTCTCCCATTGTACTAGTCTACTTTCTATTGTCCCAAATATGGTGTTGGCCATTGTGACCATAACCCGAATAGGCTTTTTCGGATACAAGATTGGAATGAGAAATTCTAACACCCATCTATGTCTCTCATCCTTACAGTCATTGATAGCGTATCCCTCCTTTGTGTAGGCCGGACTTTTAAACTTTCCGGCCTTAAACTTATCTGTCCAAGAGGCGAATCCAGACCCTTTCTTTTGAAAACTATAGACATCTGTCCAAATATTTTCTGTCTAGGTTACGGGTCGACCCTTTACCATCAACTTGTACTGATTTGGAGCTCCTACAATGAGCTTCTGAATCATTTCGTCATTTTTGAGGGTCCAAGGTCTATGTATTAATCCGACACACCCTATGCACATCAGATCCTCTTCTAATTGTTTTTGGTCATGTAGATTAGTGGGAATGGTGGGACAAACCATCTGGACAGTAACTGTAGGCTTCTAGATACTTCCCTCTACCATCAAAAACCATCACTAAGTATAGATCCAATGTGGACAACATCGTCTTTATTTCTCTTTTCCTAAAACGATTGCTAACTCACCACTCTTTCACTCAACTACACAAGCACAAACATTTGTGGAAGAAAGAGGGAGGAGATATGGAGGTGGCAGGGTTGAAGTACCCATCAACCTATTGACCATTCCCAATAGCAAACTATTTGTTCTAACGGTTCTCTAGATTTCTAGACCAGAACTCTAGGATATAGGCTATCTCTATTCGGGTTTCCGGATTTCAGATCTATCATGGATCTGGTTACAGAATACCCGGATCATCTTTTCATCCTAAATGCAATGTTTAAGCTAAGCAGATTCTAATTTTGTTTGTTTAATCAAAAATTTCAAAAATTCAATACTATAATAATTCTATTTTCTATTAATTTAGTTCGTTCCATGTTTCTGTCTCGCGACAAGTTGGACACATCTTGTTGGTCTCCTTTCCTCCCCCTTCTTTAGCTTTAGGTCGCCCCTCCTTTGATTATGGTAACCTTCCCCCCTCTCTCCTTTTAATGATTGGCCCGCCTGATTCCAATTGCTGGACACTCCTTCATTGATTATCGTAACCCCACCTCCTTCCTTCCTTTCTCTGGACAACCCGATGCTTGCCCTAGCCTGATGTTTGGCCTCCCTTCCCCACCTTAGACTACTAAAGGAAACCAACATTGATTTCAACAAAACCCAAGTGACGCAAAATGCAATTTTCTGTCAAAGAATGTAGAAATTGTGTTGGCTATAACAAAGTTTTCAAAAAATTGTATTGCAGGCAACATAGTTTTTGCGCTCTTTGGCAGAAAACTGCATTTTGCGTCACCTTGATTTTGTTGAAATCAATGCTCGTTTTTTCTAGTAGATAGCCCCAATGCCTGGCCTCGCTTCCATGCCATGGACAGCTCCGATGTCTAGCCCCGGCCCTTTCCGGGTATAGGGGGGGTTGGGTGTTGGCTTAGTGTTGGTTGATGCTGGGTGCTAACTTAGTGCTGGATGTTGGTTTAACCGGGATAAACCTCTTTTTTTGCTGATTTTTTACTAACTTCTGAGGGGATTTTAGGGAACCCACATCTATGGTTAGAGGGGGTAAGCTAAGTTCGTGGGGTGAGGACCTCACTTGGTTTCTCCTAATTACCCTCCATTCTCAACTTGACCTCTAATTCCTATTTTTGGGGCCTAAACCTTGGTTTGTTCTCAACACGTTTTGGGAACTAAATTTTGTGGGGAGAGGGGCCATGTGGTCTCACAGTTCTCCCGTGAGGTGGTTTTAACGCACTGCCAAGACTTCGTACCTAAGGGGATTCAAAGCTTCACCATTGTTCCCCTTTTTAACACACTACCAAGGCTTTTTACCCCAAAAGGATTCAAAGCTTTGCCATCATTCTCCTTTTTAACACACCGCCAAGACTTTTTACCCCAAGGGGATTCAAAGCTTTGCCATGAAGGTGGGATCCACTACCCTCACACCCTCGTGTCTCTTACTAAGGAATACCATATCAATGTTAGGAACAAAAAGGAAGAGACCTTCGACACTCAAAGGACTAATGATATATGGTTAGTATCATAAATGACTTGAACTAAAGGCCTCCCAAAGTGGCATCACCAGTCATATGGGGGGTTGCTTTAGGATTAATACACGATAAAATAAGGAGAGTGGCAAAAAGGGCTCTCTAAGACAAGCACACAGAACTTCTAGTGACATAGTAAGTTAAAAAAGCCTTTAAGCTCAACCTTGGAAGAGTTAGTACTATACACACTCAAGATGCAAGGGACCTATAAAGACCTCACAAGCTTGGGAAAACAACAATACTGGCCAAAAGTACCCCCAAAACACCGTTGTAAGGTTTGTGGTTAAAAAAGCCACAATTCCAAGATAAATTGGATCCAACGGACCCAATTATATAAAAAGGGGGTGGTGAGAGAAGAGAAGGGGTGTTCTTTCATACTCTTTCCCGGGCAATCACCTCCTCTCATTCATCTAATTTAACCTTATCTTCTTGGATTTTCATCCAAACTCAAGGTTTTCATCCTATGTTGGCCTACTTAGCTAACTTTTGGAGATAAATTCTGAATTGCAAACAGATTGCGTCATTCGCTTCAAAAGGCCATTTTTTGTCTTGATAGATCCCCTCCCCCTTTTCTATCTTCAAAATCGCAACAAAACCTAGTGCCAACTTAACGCCAAAACCCGAAAAAAAACCCCAACTTTGGGGGATTGACTTTTCTAGCAAAAGTAACTAGCCTAGGTGCCCAACAGTGCTAGTATCTGAGCCCAAGAATGCGAGCTTGCAAACATTGAGCCTACATTATAGGTACCTATAATATAGATACCCTACACTATAGAAGATGTATGTATCATAAACACCTATAATATGGATATTTGTAATATATATACCCTATAATCATAGATGGTTTCTATAGTATATACACCTATAAATAGGTGTGTAGTATTCTAGGCTCATGGGCTCATACTCCTATGCTCACATAATAGCAACCTTCCTTAAGCACCTAAGTAGGTGTAGGGGAGTGAAAAAAGAACTATCTTGGGCTCCATTCTGCTTTCATATGCTCCCACCCAATTGGTCAAATCTGCCGTGGACTTTAAATAAGGCCATATTCGTTATATTGAGACCTTTCGCAATCTCAATTTCATCCTCGACTCGAGGATAAACCATTTTATCTCTTTACTAGCATTTTTTTATAAATAGGTAACAATCCCAACTTTTAGAATTTTACTATAGGATCACTATTTGAGCATTTATTTATTTTTTATTTCAATTACTATTTTTTTAAATGAATTTTCCAATAACTAGCATTCTGTCTCAAAATTTGCAAAAAGTCTCAATATAACGAATATGGCCTTAAATTCCATTAATTGTTGGGGAATTTAGATGGTTCGAGTACTTTTCACTATTGGAATATCTTGAAACTTGTTGTGGTTGCTTAATAACATAGTAGAAGCTATATTAATTTTTAGTGGAAATTTATTGTCACTTAGGAAATTTCTAGGAATTTCCCATCGCAAGTTTGGACAATTGACCGTTTAGAAAGACATCTTCTAACTATCAAAAAATTCCAAAACCTTTTGTGGAACCTCCCATGGGATCCCACGACACATGTGTAGGCTCACATTCTTACTGTATACATCGGCCTAGGGGGGACAAAATCCACCCCTTTGTTAAATTATTTGTGGCCAAGGAATCTTCTACACTGGGGGGAATTTTGGCAAACTGACTTCATTGTTGGTTCTCGGGCATGGTTTTAACCCTAAGTCACCTTCCTTGGTTCTAAGATTCGTCCACGGTCTCGTCTTGGTATTTTTAACATCTAGAAGTCAATAATTGGGGTTCCGCTATTTCGTCAATGAAATGGGGAAACTAGAATCTATCTCTGAAAACTGACTCCTATGCCTTACTAGGGTTCCCTCAACCAATTCTAACCTAGAGATGTCCTCTCCATGTGGATTTTGAGCCTAATACGCCCATCACTTGTAATTGACTAATTTGCCACAATTAGTTGGATTCTATCCTATTTACAACACGTGGTGGGGCCATTCTAGCTATAATATTCTAAAATTAGATTAAATACTATATTGGTACAT
Source organism: Straminergon stramineum (assembly GCA_963920665.1). Taxonomy (NCBI): domain Eukaryota; kingdom Viridiplantae; phylum Streptophyta; class Bryopsida; order Hypnales; family Calliergonaceae; genus Straminergon; species Straminergon stramineum. The sequence continues at coordinate 31,224,531 of OY987265.1, forward strand.
GATACACTATGAACCCCTAATTCGTCACCAAGGACTTACTTTTTTTTTTTTTTTTTTTTCGTATTTTGTCATTTTAATTGCACTTTATTATACAAAAAAACATAAAAAGAGTGTAGAACCAAAATAGGAATGTCACATTCGAATATAGTATTTGGTCTAGTTTGAATATGTTGTAGCTAGAATGGCCTGACAATTAACAAAAATTAAAGTCCACGATGGGTTTGACTAGCGGAGCGGGAGCATACAGAAGTGGAATGGAGCCCAAGATAGGTCTTTTCTCACTCTTCCGTACCTACTTAGGAGCCTAGGCTAGTTACTTTGGCTAGAAAAGTCAATCCCCCAAAGTTGGGATTTTTCCCGAGTTTTGGCATTAAGTTGGCACTAGGTTTTGTTGCGATTTTGAAGATAGAAAAGGGGGAAGGGGTTAAGTGGGACAAAAAATGACCTTCTGAAGCCAATGGTGCAATTCGTTTGCAATTCAGAATTAATCTCCAAAAGTTAGCTTAGTAGGCCAACATAGGAGGAAAACCTTGAGTTTGGATGAAAATCTAAGAAGATAAGGTTAACTTAGATGAATGAGAGGAGGTGAGTGCTCGGGAAAGAGTATAAAAGAGCACTCCTCTCTCACCACCCCTTTTTGTATAATTGGGTCTGTTGGATCCAATTTATGTTGGAATTGTGGTTTTTTTAACCACAAACCTTGCAACGGTGTTTTTAGGGCACTTTCGGCTAGTGTTGTTGTTTTTAGAGCTTGCAAGGTCTTTGTGGGGCTCTTGCCTTCTTTTTGTTTGATTGAGCATGGCACTAACCCTTCCAAGCTTGAGCTTGAAAGTTTGTTTACCTTACCTTGTTACTAGAGCTCGTATACGTTTACTTTGGTGGGTCCCTTTCGGCCACCCTCGTTGTCTTGTCACCGTACTAACCCTAGAGCAACCCCCCATATGATTGGTGATGTCGCTTTGGAGGGCCTTTAGTGCGAGTTGTTGATATTACTAACCAACGTCACTAGCCTTTGAGTGTCCAAGACGATTTCTTTGTCCTTTGTCCCTAACTGGTGACGTGTCATTTCCTGTTGAGAGAAACGAGGGTGTAAGGATAGTGGGTCCCACCCCTACGGCGAAGTTTTGAACCCCTTAGGGGTGGAAAGTCTTAGCGGTGGGGTAGAAAAGGGAGGTACAACAAAGCTTTGAAACCTTTAGGGGTAGAAAGTCTTAGCACTGTGTTAAAAGGGGAGACGACGGCGAAGCTTTGAATCCTCTGGGGTAAAAAGTATTAGCAGTACATTAAAACCACCTCACGGAAGAGTTGTGGGATGACGTGGCCCCTCTCCTTACAAGGTTTAGTTCCCAAAACATAAGGGGGACAAACCAAGGTTTAGTTCCCAAAAAGAAACCGTACAAATTAGGGGTCAAGATTAGCGTAGGTGACAGTTAGTGATCAATAGAGTAGTGCCCCCTCTGAAGCAAACCTAATAGCAAAACTACAACCTTTTTATCCTCCTTTTTCAGAGCCCGAAATAGGAAAAAAGAATAGTCGAGCAATAGCCCAACAATCCAATAGCAGCCCAACTACACCCTAGCACTCTCCCAAACCGGGGTGGGCTGTAGGGTCAGGTGCTGTGGGTTTCAGAAAAGAGCCAAGACTGGGATTCTGGTACAGGCAACTGAGGTGGGATGGGGTCGAGATACGGAAAGAGGCCGGGTACTAGGTGGGCTCCGGGTACTAGAGTGGGCTCTGAGTTGGGGCTATGGGGTAGTGTGAGTGTTTTAAACTCCACCCTTTGAGTTAAAACGTGCACACGGGTTCTAACGGCCTGTGAAATCAATTTCCTTAGGGTGTTTTTAATCTAAGTTCAATTCGCGCCTTCCAAGCAATGGACACTTTGTTTTTAAATATCCAAATTAAACTTAAATCATTTAAATCCTAATTTTAAAACTATGGTTAACTAAATCAAATAACTAATAAAAAGATAAATCCAAACTAACATCAATCTAACCTACTTTATAGAATGTAATTTTCCCTTTCCAGAAAGGTAACGCAAGTTAAATTTTGACTTTCCTAATAAAAGAAATGAATGGATGAAGTATTGATCCCTAAACTACATCACAACCTTCATCCACAAATTAAAAATAGTAAAACTACTCGAAATAAATCTAAATTTTAGGGTTAAGTTTTTAGTTATGTTAGTTACCTAATTCTAAGACTAAACCTAATTTGACTACTAATTAAAGAATTTCATCCAAATTAAAATCAAACTTCATCCAACCTTTTCTCACTTAAAATTAAATTATTTTTTAAATGAAAAGAGGTTCTGGAAAGATTCCCTAATTGATTCCTAATTTAAATGATTCCTTAAAGATTCTTTAGAAATTCTTTTTAATTATCTTCTAATCTATCATAAACTAAATTTTCTATTCTAAAATTAGTATTTTTAGTATTTTATGAAAATTCAGAAATTACCTTTTCAACAAGGGAAAACACTAAAAACTAAATTCTTAAAAAATTATTAATGAATGGAATTTATTTTTAAAAATCTAACGAGTTAAATTTCATTCATTAATTATTTCTTAGTCTAAATGAACAATTTTAAATTTTAATTTTCTTTTCTAATTTTTTCCTAAAGTTTCCCAGGGTTTATTTTGTCAAGTGAGATTTTAATCAAATTGAAATTTAAAAGAATTGAAATATAAAGAATTTAACGTACCTTTCCTATGAAGTGATTGATCATACCGTCCTCGAGAATTACAAGGTGAATGGTCTCGTAGTATCCCGCTCCATCCTCCATTTCGCTAATTCATCATGCCATTTGAAATTAATTCTTGTTCGATGTTGTTTTTTAATTTCAATTTTTTCTTTTCCTACTAATTGTTATGGGATTTTATTAATTTTGATTGTATTTAAAACAATTCCTAATTCATTAGAGATTATTTTAAAACTTCAAAACCTTTTAAATCCACTAAATCAAATCAAATCTAATAAATCCTAATTATCTTGTAATTTTCTAATCTTTCAAAAGATATTAGTTGGCGTTTTGTCTTTATCTATTTGTCTTATTAAGCCTAACAAAACAAATCCTAACCAAAGCCTAGCCTTCTAATTCCTAAAAGAATCCTAATCAATGACTAACCAACAACTTAGTGAATAGTAATTAGAATAAAATAAAATGCAAAAGATTCTTACCTCATTCATTATCTAGATTCCTTCTCTTCGTCTCTCTCCTACTCCTTACTTCCTCTCTTCTCTTGGTTATGTCAATTCATTGATTTTGGTTTTGCAAACTTGTTGTGGTTTTGGAAGAGATGGAGATTTAAAGCAATTTCAAGTGGACTCCAACTTATTTGTAGAAGTATGAAGAATTTGTGAGAATTTTGAAACTTCAAAGCATCATAAATTAGTATTTGAACCTACCTTGAGTTTTCAGTTTCTGGTTAGCTTCCTCGCTCAGTCCCTGGCTCAATCGCCTGAATTGGTACCTCGCTCAGTCACCTCACTCAACTCCCTGGTTCAGTACCGGAAGTCTGCCTGGCTCCGTTCCAAATTAGCCGCCGGAAGTCCGCCACGTGGCGAGGCGCTACTGGCCGGCGCCTGAGCCCGCCCGTCCTTTGCTGGAATCCTGTCCGTCTTCCTCAACTGCTGGTCTTGGTCCGGCCACTCACTGACCCCTCGAGCTGGTCCTTCCTAACTGTTGGTTCTCTCGGTGTTTGCTGGTTTAATGGCACCGGCTCTAGTATACTGGGTTATGACTTATTCTTGATCACTGGTTTTTGGAAATTGTTACTGATGATGCTAATTTCTACTAATCTCATAAGCTAATGGATTTTTGACTAATCTAATTTTTAAGAACTAAGACTTAATTAATTTTCTAACTAAAGCTAATCAATTTTGGGAGTTTTTGGGGAATTCTTAAATTCTAAACTAACAATCTAATTTTTTTGGGATTTTGGGGAAAAGGTTAAAACTAAACAACTAAGTATTCTAAGCTAAAAACCTCTTTCTAAGATAATTTAAATGACTCTAACTAAAGGGGAACTAATCTCATTCTTGGTTTTCTCTAACTACTACTAAGGATTTTATCTAAGCAATTTTGACTACTTGTTCCTGAATTAAAATGTTCCTAATTACTACTCCTGCAAAGCATTTTTCAAGCATGCACTAAGGAAATTTCCCAAGTGTCAATTTCAAATCTTTCAAAGTCAAAGCTTTACCGTGCGGGGGCAACCCCAGGTATACACGGTGTCAATGGTCAAATTTAGTATTTTAAAAGTCAATCTTTAAAGGAGGTACACATGACAGTGTTTAAAATGAACATTAAAGATTAATTCTTTAAAATTTCAAAGTATCCAAGTTTAATCACTAAAGGAGGTACGCATGACAGCATTTAAACCGAACTTTAGCAATTAAAGTCCCAATCTTCGTTATACAACGAATTTTGGGCAGGGGTTGGTTTAATAAACTTTTGGCAAAGTCAAGCTTCACTGCCTTAAGTATATTAATACCAAATTCTGTTGTAATGAGCACAATTTGTTAGTATTCAAGAAATCTTAAACGAAATTAGAGTTTGGAGGTCTATCCCTTCCAAAACTCTCACAATTCAAAGAAAATGGAGGCTTAGCCTCGAGAACTTAAAGAAATCAAATAGAAATCACTTTGAAGGGACCCTCTCGTCCTTCAAAATGTGCAAATCAAGAATTAGAATGAAACTTAGGTCGGATCTCGACCTGGATCAGTGCTCCGACCATGCCGGTAGCACGAAAGCAAAGGTTAGATATATGAATGAGGGTACCGACAACCTTGAGGGAAGGGCCTTTTATACTTGTCCCAGGCCCCTCCCCGGTAAGTTGTCGGTGGAAAAACATTTACTTTTGATCCCGAGATATTTCCTAAACTACCCTATCGTAATTCCAAAATAATCTTTGTTTAATGGAAGAATTCTCTAGAACCCTCTCCATTTAGCTAATAAATCTTGGCTAAATCAAATCCAAGATTTTTTCCCAAAGATATTTTGAAAATAACCCTAATTAACCTAGATATTTTGCTAATTAACCCAAAGTATTTCTAAATTGTCTTTCTTTAAACAAAAGATGGATTGTTACGCAAGAAAAGAGGTCTTACCCAAATCCAATCTTCAATTTTCCAAAAGATATTTGCGAAATTAACTTTGAATTACCGCTAATTACTCTAAAAAGTCAAACCTACTGCTGGACCCCTCCTATCTTCTAGGGAACAACTCCAAATTGAAAAAAGATTGCACCATTGTCTTTAGAAGACCCAAATTAGCCTAGGGGACCCTCTACCCCCTTCTTCCCAGCCCTTCGTAAGTGTAAAATCAACTTACGGTAACTCCAAAGAAAGGTGAAAACCCTAACTTTTGTAATTTGTTTCCTTTGAGGAAATCATCTAGCTAGGGTTACTTATAAGGTTCATGGGAGTAAGAAAATACCCCTCATTCACGTCATTTGGACACCTCCACCTCCTGGTACGTCGGTCAACCCGCCGTAACGTTGTAAATTCTTCAAAAGTCCACTGTTGTTGCTGATTCTGGTACCTAGGAAGGTCAGAATGTCTTCACACTTTGTGAAACACTTTATTAGCACACAACACACTATCCTAATTTTTAGTGGGATTTTACCGCAACATGGGTAATTCCTAGGAATTTACGACCATATTCAAAGGCAGTTGACTTCCCATGGAGTCATTGTAATAGTTTTAGGAAATTCCGAAACTTTTTGGGTAGCTTATAGGAAACTCCCAAAATCAAAGTGCAACATTACATTTCACTTTGCACTATTCATAGAGAAGCTAAAATTAGCAATTCCCTTATAATTTCCACCCTAAGGGGAAATTATTCTTGTATCGGGGAATCTTGGAACAACCAGCTCCAATGTTGGCTCTTGGCATGCTTTTAGAGTAAAAGCACATTTCTTCATACTCCGGTCGCTCTCCCATCACTTTAATTGTAGATTGGATAATTCTTCTATAAGTTATCTGCAAATAAGAACTTAGCAATCCAAATTCTTTACGAATCGGATGGTGACCTATACTAGACTCTCTAGACCTAAAATGGACTTAGCCAGCTTGTCACATGTGATTGTAAGACTTAGTTTAACATGGACAACTACTAGGACTGGCTAACACTCAAATCCTTAGTTCTCTTGGAATACTTAATCGACCTCTCAGACTCTCAACTAGGACTTAGAAGTATGAAATTTGAGTATTTTATATACTCTACACTTCTAGGATGACCCCTCACTGTATTGGTAGGGACTTCTACCAAATACCACTCAAACACTCTTTTTATGCATTTTTGCATATAATTATGCTAAAATACTAACTAAAACGAAAAAAAGAAAACCTTGAGTTCCAAGTGCCAACTTGAAGGCTCACAGGTAGGGAGCTATGGGTTTCGGGAAGGGGTTGGGACTAGGGTTCTACATACTGGGGGGGCTCTGAGTTCAGGGCTATGGGTTTTGGCAGAAGGGGAGGGAAAAGGTGGTGGATTTTGGACTGTCCAAGACTGAAGGGTACAAGAAAAGTTGCAATCTAAGAGTGGAAAGAAGAAGGGGAAAGGTCCACAACACAACCAACTATGCTAAACAAATCATCAGGGCGGAGAATCCAACTTTCCGTCTCCCACAAAACCTCACGACGATAGAAAAGAAGGAGCAAGGATGGCGTAAGCCCGGAAGAATGAGGAGAAATGACAAAAGGAAGGACCATTTGAAGGAGAAGAGTAGAAGTGGATAAGATAGGAAGGGAAATCTCCAAGACTTACTTATGCTCTTAGATGAGAAGTAGGTAATCACCTTAAGATTAAATGTGAGACGTAAGTATAAGACGTAGGAGGTATGATATGAGAAATAGGACATAAGAAGTGGGATGTAAGAAGTAGGATGTAAGAAGTAGCTCAACTTGGAGGAAGGTATGACATGTAATTAAAGTTAACTTGGTAGGTGGGCCGCCTCGGAGTGGGGGGGGAAAGAAAAGAGGAGAGGTGGAAAGAAATAGGAGAGGAAGCTTGACAATTAACTCCTTGTACCCATTTATCTTATGATTAGAATGGTGGTTCATTGTCTCACAGCACGGGAGTTCATGGCGGAGGAGGTGGAGCTTCCAAGTGGCATGATCAATGGCTCAAGTTCGGAGGTATGACCGAAGGCCTCTCCAAACTTTCCTAGGGCTTTAACTAGAGTTTAGTAGCTTGGGCCGAGGCCTACCCCTAAGGCAGACCCCTAGGGATGTAGGTCAGGTCATTTACAAGGACATAAGCTTAGAGAAGAAGATCGTGGCTTTCCGAAACCCTAAAGCATGCCCAAATCGGACGAAAATTGAGCAAGTTATGGCCAAATGAAATTTAGGATCAAGTTGGATGAAGAATAGCTAAACTCTGGTTTAGACAAGGAAATAAACACACTAGAAGGAGGCTCCCACCTAGGGTCCAGGGCCGAAAGAAAAAGTCAATTCCGAGTTGTAGGCTAGGAGAAATTAGCGGATGAAGTTTGGGTAAGGCTTGGATGAAAATTTAGTAGAAATCCCCGATCAGGGTCCAATTACAGATATGATTAGGGTCAATCTTTTTGAACCATCCCCCAAAATTTCGGATCTTTCTGAATTAGGGAACTAGGTGTAATTGATGGATGAAGTTTGAGGAACTGAGTAGCGATCAAACTTCATCCAACCATAACTTTGGCTAGGAAGGTTGGATAAGGTTGAGTCTTATATTTTTAGAAATGGCACGAGATGAACTAGAGGGTTCATAGGATAACTCAGCTCTGGGTTGGGTCCCGCCCAAATCATCCAACAGGTCCTCTATTCGGTCGGCCCAAGACAACGGAAGTAGTTTAAGCGAATCTTTCAATTGGGGGTCACTTAGGCACTTAGTAAAAAGATTCATTTCTTGCAAGGCACAGTGGACGACACTTAGACACCCGAAAGTAGGAGTCACTTAGTCGAAACCCAAAATCTGGTTGTGTTCGCAAATTACCAAAGGTGGGTAATTTGGCACTCACACATACCTATTTTGGTTCTACACTCTTTGGGGGGCTTTTTGTATTTAAAATTGCATTTAAAATAACAAAATACAAAAAAGAAAGAGTGAGCCCTTGGTGACAAATTAGGGGCTTACACTCTGCAAGCTTCATGATTAAGTGCATCATATTACAAACTATTTACAAATATTTCATAAAAGCTTACAATCTTGTAAGTGTGTACAAATTCCCACTCCATCCCTTCTCTATAAGTATTAATCTGCCTCCTTCCAATTATAAAGCTCCAACTCCCTTAACCCTAATTTCAATCATGCTTCTTTATAAATCTTGCCTTATATACATTTCTTGCATTAGACACTCAAGGATCCTCATCATTATTTTCTCATGATGTGGTTTTGCTACTTTCAAATATTTGCATCCCAAATTTCTTTTAGTAGAAAACAAGAAATATTAGCAAAAATTCAATAAAAAAAATGTATGCATCAAAATAAGATAAATTGGAAAAGTTCAATGTGCCCTAGTCAAGTACTTGCAAGGCAATTGGGGAGCAGGAACCGGGAGCAAGTTAGGAGGGAGAAGTTACATGGGAGGAGGTCGGAGAAGGGTCAATTGAAGGTCAGAGGGGGGCAGGAAGACAAGAGGTTGGAATGGACAATAACCCGACCCCTCATCCCCTTCATCTATCCACTTTGGGGCCAGGGTGAATTGATCCCCTCATTGCTCTGCCTTTGGATGACGGAAAGATGAAGGGGTGCCATTCCCTGTCCATCCCACCCCGACCTCCTCCTTTGCGACCTACCCACCCCCTCCGACCTTCCTCCCTCCGACCTACTCTTGGCTACTACAATATGGCTTGAGCTTAAAAGCCTAGCAATTTTTTCAAGTTTCTTCCAAGAGCTCAAAAAAAATTTGAATTTGTATTTTTCACACACATGAGTTATATTTTTGAATTTCTACAAATATTTCTCGTTTTTTGCTTGTAGAAACTTGGGATGCAAACTGTTTGACTTTGAATTGCCTAAATGAAGACATGCAAATATGATTTTAAGACTTTACGGTAGGGGAACCCAAATGCGCCAAGTGCCTAAATGCACAACTTAAGGAGATAATCACCTTGACTACATCTCCTAAATCAATTTGTATTGTTTTTTGAAGAAATGGTTTTAGAACATTTGCCAAAAACCTATGACTCTCATTCATAACTTTTGCATACAATATTGACATGATGTGTTCTTTAATGCATTGAAATCTCCTATCACTTGCCAATGAGAAAGTGTAAATATTTCACATATTTGATAATAGAAAAAGACTCATATTAAAACAAACAGTGGCAATTTTGGATGTCCCTTGTGAAGTTTAGTTCTTTTGGTACACATGCCCACTTTGTACCTTCAGAAATCTTTATGCATCCAAGCCTTTGGGAAAATTTGAAGGGGGAGTTTAAAAAATTGCCAAGTCGTTGATGTTGTAGCCCACAACCATCTTACAACAAGTTAACCACTACAACACAAAGGAGTCTCGCAAAAAAACATCTACAACTCCCCAATCATTTCAAAATCTTGTTTGATGGTTGTCCAATGCTTAAGTTTGAGTCCATGTGCAAATTCCTTGAAGTGCCCAATCTACTTAGCCTTCACTAGAGTACTGGATTCGGAGGGCTAATGGTAGAGCATATGTATGATTTTGTGATTTCGTTAATAAATGCATGAGAGAGATCATTGGTGCTGCCTAGATCTTGTTGTTGCCTAGATTAACTAGAGATGCATACTTATTCTCTTGAGGTTCGACATCTGCAAAACTATACAACAAAGTCACATTACCATTTTTAATGTTTTCCTCAAGGCTTGGTTTGCATGGCCCACAAAGAATTCAAGGCTAGTAGCACTAGTATTGTTGAACATGCTTGAGGTACATGCACATAAGAAGCTTTAGATTGTTGAACAGGAGAAGCCATAGCTTCAAAAACATGAACAAAAACTTGAGATAGGCATGGCAAAACAAAACTAACAAACCACTGACTCAACACTATATGCGCCAACCAACTCATGATCAACTACATCTCACTAGCAATCTAGTAGGGATCCAAGAGCAGACACGATCAAGGCTATACACTTTTCAAAGCACCACAGATCCCCAACGAACACCACAATAATGTTGATGAAACACTCCACCATTTGCATTGTCCTTGCATTAACGTAGAGCACATAACCACAAAAACACAATTGCATAAGGGACATCCAAAACTAAGTTTGGAGCTTCAGATCCAAATTTCATGGAGATTGGCACTTTGGAGAGGTCAGAAAGGACGATAGAGAAGCAGGTCGGAGGTGATGGGCAGGTTGCAGAGGAGGAGGTGGGGTGGGATGGACAGGGAATGGCACCCCCTCATCCCTCTGTCATCCAAAGGCGGGGCAATGAGGCAATGAGGGGGTCAATTCACCCTAGCCGATAACCACCTGAGCAAGGCAAGGAGATACTAAGTTAACCCCCAAGCACCCCATCCCCCAAAATCTAGCCTTCTACTATGAGACGTTTGACCATTATGATATCCTAGGTTGTCGGTGAAAACTTCTATAAGTTTCCTCCAAAGATGCCTTCTCTACTTCTCTTGCAATCCCAACGGTCATGTCTCTTGGATCTTATTTTTCAATCTGTAGAATCAACTTGAGTGTCTATTTGTAACTTGTTTTTGGAATTTGCCCTCGGCGCTCAAGGGTTAAGCCCCCATTCTAGGAAGTTACATTAACTTAGCAAGGTTATCTGAAGTTGTTGATAACTCTCAAGCCATTGCTTGAGCAGATCATTGAGGAGATCACACGTTAGTTGAAATTAAAGCAGATCCCTCATGAGTCAAAGTCATAGCTTATTAAAAGCAATGCAAATCATACAATCATGCTAAAATTGTTCCCTAAAATTCTTTGGGTGTGTTTGCACTTGGTGTTAATATTTGATGTTAAGGTAGGAGGTTTTAAAAGCACACATGCTCTAAAATCACCCACCTTTGTAAATGTACACTATTTCAACATGTTACTTTTTCATTGTACCAATGATGTACAACTAATGTACATTTGAGGAGGTGGGCGATTTTAGAGCCTTATGCCAATTCAACTTCAAAAATTCAGAACCAATTCTGCAAAACTCCAAAAAAATATGAAATGACTTAGATCAGATGCCAATTCCATTTGTCTTTCAAGGAAAATTTAGTGAAAAATATTTCAAAAAGTTTTACCTCCCAAAACTCTGGTTTAAACTTTATGGAGCTCCTACCTTAGGGGTGATATGTGATATGAATCCACTCCAGAAGTAGATCTCAATTCATTCCTAAGACCCTCAGTAACACCACTCTTTAACACTATGTGAGATTATACCTTTGTTCAATTGTCAACTTCTGAGAATAGATCGGTTCTAAGGTGTTCTTAGTTTCCAATGTTATATTGGTCAAATTTTCATATTTTGTTTATACCAAAGAACACGACATTTGGGTATTGTATGCAAAAGTTACAAAGGGTCAAAGTGTTTTTCGGTAGATAGTCTAAAATAGTTTTTTCAAGATACATATTGATTTGGAGATGTGATGACGGGTGATTTTGGGTGTATTTACCTTACATTGAAGTTTTGATTATCTTTTGACAATGATCACCTTGTGGGGGAAGTTGTCCTATCTAACAACCAACAATTATTCAAGGTGTGTCAAAATGACAACAACTTTATCACTCTCCCTATGCTTGTCTCTCCAAATCCCTTTTCTCCTACTTTGCCAATATCAATATTCCATCAACAACAAAGGTATGAACATTTGGATATCAACTACAACATACCTTGAAGTATGATCATTGGATCTTATGCATAAGTCTAAGTCAATTAGGAAATGTTTGCCCTTTTAAGGTGCCTTGTCATAACAACAATACATAGAAATGTTTTGCATGTGATGGATTTGAAACATTATTGAGAACTTCCGTTAATTAGTACTTAACAATCTAGGTTGTTAGAAATTAGAAAATTCTAGTGAAAATTATTTGTAGTCAATTGACAATTAACTTCAAAAGTATCTTTTCAATTTTCTATATCAATCAAAAATGGATTGGAGTATTCTTGAATAGTCACAAGCATATAGAAATTGTACAAAATGCTTTGTGCTTTTGTAATAATAATTGAGTTTTCAATGTGTCTACACCTTAAGAAAAACTAAAATGTTTTGTTTACAATATTTATTGTCAATAGTAGATCTAATATGAGGAATGTGATCTATAGACAATGTTTTCTAATTTTTGCTTGAGTCATTATATTATTGAATTAGTCTTCAAATTTGCATTTTGCAACATTCTATCTTTACATATTTTGGAGAGTTGATGTATTCCTAATTCTTGAGCAGTTATGTGTATATTTATTTAATGCCACTACTTTAGCCAAAGTCTTTCTTATTTAGGTAGCAAGTACAAAAATAGTTCATTTATTAATGCTTTTTCTAATAAAGAAGCACATGTTAGATTCTATAGTGTACCAATAGCAAATATGTCAAAGTTAGACACTATAATCAGAGACTTATGTCCTTTCAAATTCAAAAATTAATAATGAATTCTACAAATTTTTGAAAAATGTGAAGAAAATTGTGTCAACTATGACTTTCAATTCCTTTTGAAAGGAAATTTATTGAAAAGACTTGGAAGTATACCAGTATACAAACACTTGAAGCTCATTGTAAAGTTGGATTAGATCAATGTTTTTTTTATGCACAATTTTTTGCCAATTGGCTACAACCATGAGATGTTGGTTATTTTTTGTAATGGAAATTTTCTTTTTTTTAGTCAAAATAGTCAAAATGAATTACTATTGTATTTTAAGATCAATAGCCAAATTATTGTTGTATTCTAATACCAATAGCCAAATTTGACTTAAGTATTATCTAGGTTTTGATTTAGATATCACCGAGCATCATCCAAGTATTGAAGAAATAGGTGCCTCCTTCTCCAAAATGATAAAATAAATCCATTGGATCATGTCTTAACCCTAGAAGGACTTGAAAGCCCTTTGCGGTTGTATAGTATATTACTATATTATGTATATAGTGGTATTTGATTAGGGAAACATTGACCAACTATTTTTTAGTACAAAGTAAATTAATGATCACCATAGTATGTAAATAAAAATATATCATAACTCATCTATTAAACCACAATTGAAGAGTTATAAAGCAAAATATAGGTCATATAGAGGGATCCCAAGGGCCTTTCAAAGGTTAACCATAGATAGATAAGCCCATGACCACTAAGTTCAAGCCTCCCTATCCATCACTTTGTTTGCTACCATTTTGCAATTGGATATGAATGAAAAAATTTGTATTTATTTCTTGTATTTATCACATGTCCATTAAAAGTCATAAAAATTTCAAATTTTTTTGGAAAAAATTGAAATTATTGTGAATTTTTTAAGAAAAATATGAAAAAAATTCATATCAAATACCATGTATATACAACAAAAACTGAATTTTTTACTAAAGATGTGTATTATAGTTTAAAACATTATGGTATAAACCAAAGTAATCCTACCCATCTAAAATTAGAAAATCAACAAATCATTGTTGTAGGCCCGAAGTTTAGATTGCAACAAAATATTGAAATTTATGAATTTTTCAAAATTTCCAATTGGAGTAGAAATTGAACTTCATAAGCTTTATGTCATTAGTTGAACTCAAATATCATATTATAGCTGAAATTCAAAATGGAAATGGAAAGAGAAAATAGCAAGAAATGGTCAAAATATACTCCAAAGGTGATCTGTTTTTGAAGCATCTTCTTCTTGAGAAAAGTCAATATCACCATAATGAAGGACTTTGCAATATTGTTCATTGAAATGTACTAAGGTACCCTCTAAATAAATAATTTGGATGAAATATTATTTTTTTCCATCCTATAGTTGCATGTGAAACAATGATTGGAAAAAACTGGCAGTTAGTTCAAAGTTAGCTGGTGGATTCGGGAAAAAAAACGGTTGCATTTTGCAATTAAAGGATGCTGAACCGGGAAGAAATTTCTAGAATTGGAAATCAACCGGTGCCATCCAAAATTTGGAGGATATTTGACCGCCTCCTTAAAATATTTGGGGGATTTTAGCTGCCTTGCCCAAAAAATTATTGGCTAATACCCGGCTAATGAAGGTATGTTGCCATTAGATATCAACATTTGCACTTGTGCTAAAGGCCCTAATATGAAATTTTGATTACTAAAAATTGAAAAAAAAATGAAAAAAAAATGAGAAACCTTACCAGTTCGTAGCTCATAGAGTCGTGGCTTGCCACCTTGTAGTGGTGCAAGGCACTTCCCGAAGTTGCTAGAGGAAAAATTTTGAAATCGCATGAAAACATCCAATTTGGATAGTGTCATGCAATTGGCTTTAGGAGGGCCTACCAAAGATTGTGACAACATAATAGAAGAGGCCATTGACTTGTGGAAAAATTCTTCTAAGTTTTACCATTTATATGCAAATCTTGCTTGGTACCTTACAGGGCAGCAAAAGAAATATTTGAAGAATGTAAAATTGGTACTTCCTGAACTCTTTTGATTTCATGCAACCTTTTCATAACCATCCTCAACTCCATATTGCATGGGTTGGGGGATCCTTGGCCTTTAAGTGGTGAAGGACTTTGTCAAGTTCAATTCTTGCTAAGGATGCCATATTAATTAGTACTTTCATTTTTAATCTTTTTTTCTATATTTTATACAAATTTTGCAATTTAGATGGTGCCAATTTCAATTTAGGGGAAATTTGCCAGTAAAAAATTGAAATTGGAGGAAATAAACTGGTACTTTTTGTGATTCAAAGGATGTAATTGGTGCCCATTGAAAAAAAAAACGGTTCATTTTTGCGGAGGGAGGAAATCAGCTGGAGGACCTTGAAAAATTTCCCAAACACTGATGTGAAATCATCCATCGAATGCTTAGTGTCTCCAATATCCTTCTAGGGTTTAACCTTCAAACGTTGACATGGTCATTTTGTGTCCGATGGATGACAGAGAATCCTTCTAGTAGGATAGAAGTGCAACTATTTGTCTTCCCAATTTTTTTGTGAAAAGGGGAAGTCTTCTACAATAGTTTGTCTTCCAATGAATATTTTTTATTTTTTTAAAGTAGATGATGTCACATAGTTTTAAAAGGGATGGTTTTCACAGTCACTAGTTCATCTTTTAAGGGTTAAAAGACATTTTTTTTAGCACCTACCTTTCTGCAAACATTAGGTCCTGTTTTTGGAATTGTAAGCTTATCACAAACATAAGAGAAATGGATCCTTTTGGGGAAGTGAGGGAAAAGAGTCCAAAGAAGAAGCTATCATTGTTGTACAATATAGAAGCTTAACTTGGGCCCAACCTTTTTGAAGGTGTAAAGAGGCCCTTGAGGATGGTCCAAACTTCCATGGCACATTTTCACTTAAAGAAAAAGTCATACAATTAAGCTTAGACTAGATTGATTAAAATCTACAGAGGAGAACATTAGTATGGTGCTCTCAGATAAGCCCATGATGAGGCCATCAGGGGACCAAGTGAAATTCCAAGATGAAAAAGGGCACCTCCTTTTTTATTGGCACCTAAAAGAATTTTTAACTCTTAACCCCTAAATGCCCAAGGCCAGTTTGGAGCTTCTTGAAATTTGCTCTAAATTGAACAAAAAGTCAACATTTTCGTAAGTTGTACCAATTTCTTTTGAATTGTAACAGTACAAATTCAAACTAGACATGTTAGAGATCATAGAGGAAAAGAAAACATAACAATATCACTTAGAGATTGAAAGATTATAATGTTTGATCATGAAGGTGTAAAAACTATGAAAAAATTTCAATTCACTTTTTGCATGTCAACTCTAAAAAGTTGGTCACTAAAAAAATATGAGGTTATAGGGCCTAGCATGCGCAACTCCAATCAATTTAGAGTTTTTCAAAATCTATTCTACAATTTTTTTAAATGAATTTCTAATGTGATTTTGCCTCCAAGATCTAGTGTATTTGAGGCTCATTTCCAAGAGCCCTCAACACTATGGGAAGTCAAGATTGCAATGGGTATTCTTGCACAAAATCTTCAATAGAAAAATCATAATCCTTAATTTTTAAGATCAACTTTTTGATCCTAAAACTAGACTTCAAAAAGAATTTTCCAAAAATATAAACTACTACTAATAGTAATTTGGTTGGGTTTTACTTAACTTCAAAGTTTTTGAAACACTAAAATCCGGTGCCTTGGGCATCAACAGTGCTAGTATGTGAGCCCAAGAATACGAGCTTGTGAGCATTGAGCCTACATTATAGGTACCTATAATATAGATACCACATACTATAGGCATATGTATCATAAACACCTATAATATGAGTATTTGTAAAATATATACCCTATAATCATAGACAGTTTCTATGGTTTATATACCTATAACATAGGTGTATAGTATTATAGGCTCATGGGCTCACACTCCTATGCTCACATAACAACAACCCTCCCTTGGACATTAAAGGGTTAAAGGACACGGCCCCATGATTAAGGTAGTCCTCAAAACTCCTCTAATTATTAGAGCAATAGGTACATTCTTTGTTTCTATAGTGAACAATGTTGTCATTCATTGGTCTCTTTTTAACATTGGCTTTAGCGTCCTTCAAGAGTTAATTGAATGATTTGGGGGAGGGGGGGGGGGGAGGGGGAGGAGTTTTCCATTAGATTCTAATTGACAAGAATTTTAATTTTCTCTTCCTTTCCATAGCCACTCTTGGAATCATCAATAGCGATATATATCCTCAAAGAAAGGGAGAAACCTTTCAAGTAGGAGGTCTATAAAGCGCTCAAGCCCTAAAAATTGCCCACCTCTTTAAATATACACTACTTGTAAATGTTGATTTTCCATTGTACCAACAATGTACAAATGATGTACATTTCAAAAGGTAGGTGATTTTTAGAGCCCATTGCATTTCAACTTCCAAAATTCATAATTAATTCCGCAAAGCTCCAAGAAACACAAAACAACTTGGAGTTAGATGCCAATTCCATTTGTCTTACTGAAAAATATTTCAAAAAGTTCCCCCCTTCCCCCTCAAATTCTATTCTAACTCTTAAATGGGCACTTTATGCACCTCCTACTTTACCATACCACTTAGAGTTTTTTTAATCCAAATCAATGCTTCATTGAAGTAAATTTAGAGGGACATTATTAAAATATTTATTTTAATACAAGATGGAAAAATTTCACCAACTAAAGAAACATTGATACTACATGATTTTGGAACCAAACTTATCCCTATGAGAGCACTACTAGAAAAAACCATGACCAAAACAACAGAAGTAGAACTGAAAAATGTATTTGGTTCTGTTGTTTTGTTCATGTTGTCCTGGTCAAAATTACATTCAAATCTATTTTACAATTTTGTTGATTTGGACAATTATTATTATTTTTTATATTTTTTAAATGTCATGTTAGCAAAATAGTTAGTTGCTACATCAATGTTGTAGGGACCACTATGTGAGCACTATAGTTAGTTGCCATGTTAGTACTACAAAAGTTGCTATGTCAACAGCACAAGAACCACCACATTAGCATATGTTGGCAACAAGGTTTGAACCCAAGACCTCACCTATGCAAACCAAATTTTCAAACCAATACACCATGGTTAAATTTGCATGTGCACATTGGAATATCAAAATGTTACTTATAAAATTTATTGAATTTCTATTGATTTTGTCTAAAAAAATTTGAAGTACCTAGAACTATAAATCTATTGGGCTTTTACAGAATTTTGTTAAATTAATCAAGTCGTAATCGCTAGTGCCCATAACAACAAAAAATTGTTGATTTTTTGTTATTTTGGTCATAGCTTTCTACTAGTGGGGGAATGAGGATGTGGTCATCTTTTGTTAGAATTCTCATGAGGGTGCTATAATATTCTTTTCAAAGCCCTCTACCTCCCCACTAAAAGTTTGGGAAAGAAGATGTCTCTACCTTGATACATCAAGGGATGTTAAAATATAGATGGAAGGGAAGTCTACCTCCATTGGTGTCACTAGGGGGGCACCACATACTTGCAAAAGAGGGCAAAAGGCCCCCAAAATGAAGGTTAAGTGTGTTTATGACTTTACAATAATGTAGAGGGTCCATAGAGGGTTCGTGTATTAGTTGACTACATTCTTGGATAAGCCAAACTCTTTAAACTAAATTTCTATAAAATTTCCGTGAAAGACAAATAGAACTAGCATTTAATTAAAATTGTTTCATATGTTCTAAAGCTTATGGAATTAGTTATAAATTTTGGAAGTTAAAACAATATAGGGATAAAAAAGCATTCTATTCACTATTAGTACATTCAAAATTGTAGTATGTATCTTTGTATTAGAGGATGCCTTTTGATCATGGGTGTTTTTAGACATTAGGGGAGATTTGGGGAAAGAAGGATCCGTTTCAAACCTATTCCCCATGTTGTTCCCACAATAGTGAGGGCATGGCTGACTACTGTTTGTTGTTATAAATACTAAAATTAAAATATTTTAAAATATTTTTCAATCCTAAAATTTAAAAAAAAATTAAAATTTTTTGACGTGGCTATCATATGACCATATTAACATTGTTGTAGTGCCGCAATTCAACGAGTTCCCCACTGTTGAGAACTTGCAGTCTTCTATTTGGCCCAAATCTCATCTAATGACCTCCTACTTTTTGTTCCAAATTCCAATTCTACAAGTCTTAGTTCAAAGTCAAACTCCAACATCTTTGGGGTGTAAAAGGTGAATAAAAATTATCACATAAGGGACCTACGGATGTTGATACTAGTTGGAGAAGTGTGAGCAAATATTTGCGCACCCTTGGCAAATATATGAGCACAACCAAGTTCTAGTGTTTGAGGGGAGAACTCTATTCTAATGGGTGCCTAACGTTGGTCTATTGTGCCTTCCAAGAAATGGATCTTTTCTAAGCCTCCTAAGTCCTATAGTTCACCATGAATCCCCAAATTATTCTAATGTAGAGCTATTGCCTTGATCCTCTGATTGTTGTGACTTTCTACTAACTAAAAGTGGACAAAGTCTAACCCTACTAACTTCAAAATCAGTTTATGCCATTTCTAAAAACCTAATATGCTCGGAAATCGGATGTTCCTACAAGGAGCTACAACCGGATGAAGTTTAGCCCTTGAAGAAGCTGCCTAAACTTCATCCATCCCTTAGGACCCTCTATCCAACTCGGATGATGCTGATCTTTGGACCCTAACTCTAAACTATGATCTAGTGTGCGAGTTCCAAGTTGGGGCGTGTATGGATGAATTTCACCCTACTTCATCCATGTTGGATCCCAAACTTCATCTACTCATAACTTCCTCGTTATGAGTCGGTTTGGAGTATATTTTATACTCCCAGAGCCCCCTCATCGTCTACTCTATGATTCTAAAGCTATATCTTACCTAATTTTTTTTCCTAAGGGTGCTACCCACTCCTAGGCCTCGGCCCTATTCTATTAATGTAGAAATTAACTAGCTAAATGAAACGAGAAGCAATGGAGTCATACCTCAGCTCCGGGTTCCTCATTTAGGTGTACGAGGCTTCTCTTCAAGACGTCCCTTGCCGCCATATCACCTTCGTAGGGTTGGATGAACATCAGATGGATCTTGTAGGTTGGATGTGAGTGCACTTGGCAAGCTTAATCCCCCATTTTTACCTTCCCACTCCTTTTTCTTTCTTCCTACTACGTTCCCTTCTTCTCTTCACTCTCCATGTGGAGTGAGGTGGTTCACTGGCCACCTACCTTTAAAGCCTCACCTGAGTAACTAATGGTCACTAATCTACCCCCGTTGCACTACCCCTACTAAACTATTGATGACCACTACCACTAATTCCTAATCAATGCTCATGTCCTACTGAGCTACTTCTAAAGGTGGAGCCCCCTCCTAATGTACTACTAATTCTCTCCCTTCTCCCTCATTCTTCACTTGTTTTGTTGTAGCGTTGGTGGAGAGAACGAGCGTGTGAGGTTGCTTTTCTATGACTACTTTGATCCGACTCTACTCTAGCTTGCTATTCCTTCTCCTCCCTTTCTCCTCTACTTTACTTCCTACTGTATTTCTCCTCCCTTTTTTCACTATCCTATTCTATCTTTTAATTCTACCCATCCCCTATTTTTTCTAGACCCCCCAGTACTAGATTTTCAACTATTGGTCTCCCAAATCGCCAAATTCTCCGCCTAGAGTCCTAAATCGTTGGACTCCTTGCTTAGACTCCCTAGTCACCAAATTCCCTGTCTGGACTTTCAATCACTAGGCCCCTAGTACTACTTGGAACTCGACTCGGTTGGTTGGGCTTCTGATATTGCCTAGGACCTGGTCTGGCTAGCTAGCTCCTAGGTACTACCTAGGTCCTATTTGGCTGAGCTGGTACTAGGTTAGTAGTAGGTTGTCGTTGGGGCTAGGCTATTTGTTTAATTTTTTTTGTTAAACGAATGGAGCTTGGGAGATTGGGGGCAAATGCCCCACAAAAGGAACGTATGGCTTGGAGAGGACACCTAGGACAGAACTACTAGAACTTAGAACCTACTTTGGGGCACTAAACTTTGACTTGTTCCCAAAACATTTTGGGAACTAAACTTTAGAGGTGAGTACCGCTTAGGGTCAAAGCTTCACTGTCGATTTGGGTTTAACACCAAATCTAGGATTTGGAGGCGCCTAAGGGTTCAAAACTCCACCGTTAAATATGACTTTTAATACACAATCTAGGACTTTGGAGACCTAGGACACTCTCTCCACATGACAAAACACAAGGGAGAAGGCACAAAGCCCTTCCCACGGTTAGTAGACCAAGAGTTCAAGATTAGAGCTAACTCATGACAAGATAACCACAAAAGAACCTAAGACTTAGTAACAACGGAACAAAGTGCAAAAGAAACCCCAAGACCTCCACAATTTGCAACAAAACTAACCAAAAGAGAGCAAAAGAGAGAGCAAAGAGAGCAAAAGACTAGCAAAAGAGAACAAAGAGAGTAACAAAAAGACGAACACCACCAAGGTTTTTGGCAAAAATGCCAAAAGTTCCAACAAAGTGGACCCGACAGACCCAAATATAAAATGGGGGTGTTTTGAGAGGAGAAGGGTGCCTCCTTTTGTAAGAGGATGGGCACCCTCACTCACCTCAAAGTTACAAGCCGAGAACTCTATTCCCAAGAATGGGAACCCTAAAAACCCTAGATTTCCTAAAAGATTTGAACCTATGTAGGGTGTTAACAAACCTTAGATTGCCTCGGGATTTCTCCTCATGCAAGGGTATTGGCAATTAAGTTCCCATTACTCACAAACCAAGAACCTCGTTCCCAAGAGGAGAATGCCCTAACCCTAATCTTCACAAGATCTATAACTTTAATTGAATGTTGACTTCTACATTTCTCTATTAGTCCACTTTTAACTTTGGGAGTTTAACTCCAATTGGCAAACAGATTGCGTCATTGGCTCCAAAAGGCCATTTTTATATGTGCAGGACCCCCACCCCTTTTTCTTCTGCAAAAAATCCATCAAAACCTAGTGCCATCCCTCGTCAAAAAGGATTAAAAATCTAGCTTGTTGGTGTTGCCTTTTTTGAGCAAGGTGATTGGCCACGGTGATTTGGAAGGTCCAAGGGGGTGAAAAAAGACCTTTCATTGACTTCATTTCAAATTCACACACTCTCGAGACATTGGTCAACTCCTTGTCCGCATTACCACTTCATTAAATTTGGAGGGGATCTTCCAGTTCAGGTACCTCCTGCTATCAAAATATCACAAAACTTGTCTGGGAGCCTTATTAATATAAAATAACCTAACCTAATTTTTAATGAGATTTTACCACCCTTCAGAGAATTTCCATGAATTTCCTGTAGTGGATTTTGGCAATTGACCGTCTGGAAAGAATATTTCTGCAAGTCAAAAAATTCCAAGACTTTTTGTGGGACCTCTCAAAGAGCTCCACAATGGCCATGCAAGCTCATATTCTTACTTTGCACATGTAGGGAAAGGGAGGATAAATCCCACCCTTTGTTAATTCTATGGAAAATAGGGAATCTTTTGTGTACGAGGGGATCTTGGCCTATGGACTTCGCTTTCAATCCTCTAGCATACTCTAGATCCCAAATCCACACTCGGGTCTCGTGGATTTCTCCACAAGCCAATCTTGGTATCATAACTCATATAATGTTAACAATTAGGCTCTATGGTTTCAATGATGGGATGGGAAAACAAAGACCAACCTAGGGACCTCACAAGGCTTCTCTTGGCACAATTCCTAGCTAGCAGAGGCTACTATTTAGCAGGTTGGGGCATAGTTGGGCAACTACACTAAAATCTACTAACTTCCACTATTTGTGGTTCTAACATATGTATAGGTGGGCATCTAAGGGGTAAATAGACTTAAAATCCTAAAAGAGGTCAAATACCTAATTTGGTATGTCACAACCTATTTTGGCTTTAGACTTTTGGGGGGCTTTTTACACCAAATTACCTACTAAACTACGAAAAGCAGAAAAAAGAAAAACTATGAGTCCCAAGTCACAAATTGGAAGCTCACAAGAGGCCAAAGTCCCAATTCTAAGAGCACTTCCAATTAAGACACTACCCAACCACATCAATGGTTCAACTAAGGTGAGGCCCTTGAAATGTAATAAACATTAATCTTGTGTGGTCATTCTTATTCCTTGCATGTTTAAAGGCCAAACATTCTCCTTCCCACATAAAGCATTTGAATGAGCCATGAAAAATCTGCAACTTAGTTTGCTAGAAGAGGATCCATTATCATTAGTCCTTTTTAAGTTTTGTTATGTGTATCAATCAATTAAGACTTTCCTTTCTTGCACAACTACAAAATCTTTGTCTCTACTTTTGTTTTTTAATGCAAAAAGTCCCTTTGGCTAATTTGAGTTTTAACTTGTTGGCTTAGCATAGAGTCAAGAATTGCAAAGAAGTCACCACAACTAAGAAAAGCTCCTAATAAGGCTTGTTGTGGAATGGTGGTGGGTTAAAATATAGCGAATGTGATGTGAAGATGTTGTAAGTCCTAAGTTTTCATGCGTGCAATATTGTATGGAATTTATATATCAAATCACAAGTCAATTTTTTGAAAAATTCATTTGGAGGGACTTCAATCATAAAATCTTCAATAGAGAGAAGAAATCACTCCACAACAATGTATAATTTATTAATTGAGTATTTTTATTCTCACATTTTATTTAGAAAATAGTTGGGACTTAAAACCCGAGTTGAATCTCCATTTAATCTCTAAGTCCCACTCTTTTGGTGCTAAAACTTCCAAAAATTATTGCCATGTAGGTAATTCTAAGTCCATGGGGACTTGAGAATTGGAACCTACTATAAAGCCCTAGGTCTTGATTTTTAACTTTTCACGAATCAAATTTGAGGACTTAGTGGGATTTGGATATATACATGAACCCACACTTATTCAATTTCATAGAAACTCAAGGAATATTTTTTAAACCTAATTTGGGAATACATATTGCCCATTTAGTTTTGAAGTTTTGAAACACAATTTCTAAAACCATAAAAGAAAAAAATGTGGAATAGAATATTTAGCTCCTCAATTCTTTGATGCTCTTGAGACTAGAGAAAAATGTAGGTGAAGACATAACAAAAGGGGATGAGAGTTTTGGAAAGTGATAATAGAAAATTAGATAATTATCTAATACTACTTCAAAGAAATGTAGAACTATTTGAGAGGTAAATATTAAATGTAAGATTTCCAATGTTGGCAAAAGAGTTATATAATGCTCAGAATTTTACAAATAAATATTCAAGAGTAGCCTAAGCTATACTACTCTTGATTTGCAAAAATTTTAAAAGTATAATTTTTATTTTCACTAATTTTAATAACGTAAATCAAATAATATGAGAACATATTCATAGTATTATAGTATAGCGTATCTATAAAATAATAATAGAACAATGATGTTTTTAAAAGATGATATATAGAAAACTTACTAATATGAAAAATTTACTTGTAAATTCAAACAAAGGTGAATTTAGTTACAATTCTATATATAGAGTTTGGTTATAATACAATTCCAAATTTCTATTTCTAAATATTGTGATGTGATTGAAAGTGTATATATAAATTAATATTTATATAAAATTATAATCTATATTTGTGGTGAACAGATGAAAATATTTAAAACTTGTAATATTATTTTAATTATTCAAAAAAATTACTCACTTCAAAAATTAATGACAATAGAAACTTTTCTAAGAAAACCATGTTTAATTTTAATTTTTAGACTGTAAATTATTATTTACAAGGTTTCATGTTTTAAAATTTATTTAAAGCTTACATTATTTAATTTATCTTCTAGTTTGAAGAAGAATTTCATGTTAAAGTTATATTAAATCCTGATATAAAATCTTATGCTAGTTTGTTACTAATTTTTCATTGTAATTAATTTCTATACCACTTATAGCATGTGTAGAAAGAGAATCAACTTATATTTAAGGAGTGAATCGAGTAGAAAATAATTCAAAAGATGTGAAGTAGTTTTTTCTTAAAAGTTTATGATTGTTGTCACATGATGAGGCATCAAGGGTCTAGCCATGATAGTTGATATTTTGCCATATAGATTATGGGTCTTATGTTAGGGCCACTTCACACTACGGCACAAGGTCGAGAGTTTGTCGATTTCAGCCAATGAGATTGCAGAAACCCAAGAGTTCAGCCTCTCAAGCCTTCACACAAGGAGGCACAATCCAAAGTCTGTTGCCCACGTGTCCGCCTACATGGCAACCAAATGCCTACATGGTGACGGACTCTTGATTAGAGTTTGGGTCTCCATTTCTAGCCGACCCAAACTCTGATCGAGAGTCTGTCAAATTTTTTTCAGAATTTGACAAAATCTCAGCCATTAGATGGGACTGTTTTTGTAGAAATAGGTAGGATGCCCTCCTTTGTTTATTTGTTTATTTGTTTATTTGTGTCCCCATTGGGGTTTGAACCCTAGTCTCCACCATTACAATGGGGAGTCTTTGCATTCTATGAACCTACTTCCCTTCAATGTTTAATGCCACCTTTTTATTCCATTTATATCCTTCATATTCCTTGTTTAGTGATGAGAGCATGTGCTATAATTATTTTTCCAAGGCCATTTTTTACTCCTTTCTCATGTTTTTTAACCTTTTGCTTGAAAAAATTGTCACCTGGGTGTCAATTTATTGAAAATTTCAGAAATTGGATGGATTAGAAGTCGAAAAAATGGAACAGGTTTGGACTTTGGGCTAGGACTTTGGCCTTTGGAGGCTTCACACTATGGCCGGCCGAAGGCTCCAATTGCTAGTTTTTTTGGCCTATTTATTGCTCATTTCCTTGGACTCTCACCAAAGTTTGGCCACTCAATCCCACGGCCTCTTGACTTGGACGGCCATAGTGTGAAGAGGCCCTTAGTGTTAGGGAGTTTTGCCCTAACTTTGGTTTCCTAGGGTTTGGAAATTATAGTTGAGAAAACTAACTTGAGTTGACACTCTTGTTGTAAGGTTTTCATGGTTATGGTGATTTAGCCTTGCACTAAAGCTTTGAGTTACTCTTGTGATGCTTGCACTCTTGGATTCTATTGTTGTAGTAACAAATACTTACCTAGCTTGTGGAAGTAGGATTTATAATTCTTTCACTTTACAAAGATTTGAAGGAGTATTTATTATGCATTCTTATACGGCTTGGATTTCATATTTAATGTTCAATTGTGGCACTTTGTTGTGTTGTGTAGTATAATCCATATTTATACTATACTACAATAAACAAAATGATGTAAAATAAAAGTTAGATATTGCTGAAAGTTAAATATTTTTGAACCAAATATCAATCCACCACTAATCCACCACCTAATATTGAGGATTTTATGTCTGTCACTTCCATTAATTTATTGACTTCTATTTCTAGTTTTAGACTTGCTCTTTCCCAACACTAATAACATTTTTTTATAAGATTCTTATAACCAATGTAGTTTCCATTGATGGATAGTATGCTTTGGATGTATTTTGAATTTCATGGGAGGTAAATATTAAGTCAAATTTATAGTATTAATTTCTAAAATTTCATAACTCTTCAAGCTCAAATATGATCCAAATGAACTTGAGTCTCTCTACATAATTTCTTAGCTTCTTCAATATAAGTCAAATTTCAATAGAATTGGAAATCATAAATAGTAGAATTGACTACCTACATTGCCACCAATTTTTTTGAAAAAATAAATAATTAAGCTTAAAATGAGAAAGATTTGCTTTATTCTCATGCTAGAAATTTCTTTTTGAAAAAATAACTTTCCAAATTTTTTTTGGCACGTACCCACTGACCAAGTATGGTGGTAACACTGTCATTACTTGACTGTAATTTCCATAATTTGTCTCGCTTTCAAAATTTGTCATTCTCAGTGGATGTCCACATATTGGATGTATAATATGGTTTTCATCCACAATTTGGAAAATTCATCTAAGATTTTTTTTAATTCAAAGTTTTTTGGCGATTTCATCCAAATTTTTTGACATTTGTTTTTGGCATTTTTTAGCCAAATTCTTTTTCCTAGTGCAATTTGGCACCAGAAAGCCAAAAAAAACACCCTGATGGACTATATACTAAATGGTGAAATTAGATTGCCTTAACCCCTGAGTGGTTCAAGGGACACATTGTGTCCTCTAGATTTATACATGGCCCTTATTCTCCAAATTCCATGAAGTTTTGGTCATGTATGTAAACTACAAAATTGAAAATAAAACAATCATTGATTTTCTCATGTTTTTACAAAAAATAAATTGTAATGCTCACTGTTGAAATGAGAGGTTGTTAAACAAGCTCAAATGTGTATTGCTTCCACAACGTGTACACCCATCCATCCCTCATGTCCACATCGCCCATGACAAGGTGTGTTGGTTTAGGGTTTAGCTTTAGGTGCTTTGTAAGTTTTTGGAAGGGGAGAATGACTGGAATAGCAATGACCATTATGGAGTACTTTATCCTATTTGCCCATCCTTACATGAATTAGGGTCATTGTCTACTCATGTGAAGTAAATTTGGGACTTTGAATACAATCTATATGTAGGCAAATCCCCAAACTAGGGAGCCTCAAGCTTCAAAATATTTTCAAAATTAGTAATATGTCCACTACAACCAGGATGTGTGCAACTTGATAGAAAACTTTGGCATGCATTTAGTGAAAAAAATAAATGAAATGAATAGTAAACCATTCATATGCAAGGTTGGGTATACAACACTTAGGCAATGTACATATGTATTAAAAGACACCCAAAATCACTTAGGGGTTAACCCCTAAAGTTCCTTGACTTTGTTATCACCAAAAATTCTTAAAAACTACCATTTCTAATACAAGTACCAAATTTTTGAAAAATATCATTTTTGGACACATGTAACTATAGGATCTTGTAGCAATCAAGATTGAAAAGACATGGAAAGAATTTCAGAAATTTCCACCTTATAGATTGCAAGATATTAGCATTTGAAGTGGCAAAAATCCTTTGAGGGGCCCTGTGAAAAAACGGGTAGGTGCACTTCACAAGGTCACATTTGTATGAAAAAATGTCCAGATGGTGGTGCTTCTTTAGATTCATTCTTAAAGGCAAGTTAGCTACATGCTTGAAAATTTTCAAATCATTTGGAATTGTGCAACATATAGGAAACAAATAGTAAGTAGAAAGATGTAGAGAATGGTTCAAAATACTGAATTGTTAACAATTTATTAATGGAATTGAAAAATGCCAATTCCAATGGTTGTAATGTTATAATTCAAAAACTGCACCTAATTTTTTTTTTTAAATTCCCCCCCAAAATTGAAAATTGATTAAATAAAGGACTTAAAATTTTACTTTAGAGTAGAGAATCCAAAATTGCCCACAAACTAAAATATCTGATAACTTTTGACTCATTGATCAAAATGGAATGATTCAAAGCTTTCCATTTATATAAAAATATAAAAAAACAATTTCAAATTATTTTTTGAAAGAAGTGATTTTTTCATATCTACCCAAACTACCCAAGTTGAGAAACAAACTACATATTAGGCCATAACTTTTGACTCATATTTCCAAATGTCATGAAATTTAGTACACACGAAATATATTACTCGTCCACAACTTCTAAAAAGGTTGGGCCAAAAGCGTAGAAATCTTTAGTCAGATGTACTTGCTTAAAATTTCTATTTTGCCAAAAACACAACCTCTAAAAGTCCAAAGTCTTCTCTAAATTTGACAATTTGAGAAAAATCATTATAAAGTGCAATTTGGAAGCATATTTTGGAATTGATATACAAGTAAAAGTTGTAGATTTTGATTTGTAGATTCCATCCATATGGTTAGATTCACCAATCCTATTACTGATATTCTTTTATAAATTTTGAAAGAAAAATTTCAAAATTCCTTCAAAATTTGATTACAAGTAAAATATTATCATTTTTTGAGTAAAATTTTTTTTTGTAGTGGATTTGAAATGAGGTTCTCTCCACATAGTGACTTTTAGAATTTTTTGGGTTCTTAAAATCTATGGCTTCTTTTTTGCAAATCTAGTTTTCAATGCAATTTTGGCTTGGTCAACCACTCGACATACTTGCACATTTGTAATTTTGGAAAAATATTTATTCTAGTACCACCAAATCCAACCCTTAGACTAGACAACAACTTCATAAAGTATCTCCATTAATTAGAATAACTTTCATCCAAGCATTTAGGAGGATGAAACTCAAGTTTTAATCTGTTCATTGTTCAAAAAATGGATGTTGGAGTACTTAGGGGTTAACAATTAAGTTGCCTTATCCTAAGAAAGTTCCTTTACAAGACATCAAAGTCAATAAATACTTCTAGAAATATTTCCAATTGTACACATGGAGGTTTATAAGTCTCAATTACAACAATAACTAATTCAAAAGAAGTACATTCTTAAACAATAACAAAAAATATCTATATAGTGACAAATGTAGAGAATTTAGTGTGAAGCCACCTAATTTCACCATTTTGTGTAGTTCCCTAAAACATTCATTGACTTGATTTGAGCATAACATTTGGAGAAAGGTTTTTCTAAGCTTGAAAATTTTGGTAGTACAATCCATGTCATATTGTACTAGGGGTGCTAATATGTGAGCCTAGAATCATGAGCACATGAGCTTAGAAGATTCTACAACTACGTAATAGATGTCTATATTATAAAAAAATTCATGATTATAGGAGATCTATGTTTATAGATACCTTTCTTATAGGTGGTTAATTGTTTATGTTATAAACCCTTTTAATAGTTGTAGGACAATTGTTCAAGGCTCATATGCTCACATTTTTGTACTCACATACTAGCATGGTTGGATTTAATGTCACATGTTTTTGCATTATGTTTCAAGAATAGTCCTATATATACTAAACAAAAAGCATATACCTTTGGCCAAGGCTTTCTCACAATACCAAGGGTGCCCCTATTGGTACGGTAATTGTAGGATTTTAATTGCCATAAAAAAATAAGCAAACAAAACAAAGTAAAAATAAAAAACTAAAAGTATTGGTGTTATGACTCAACCATTGAAAACTTTGATGGGCCAAATGGCTCAACCACTCTTCGCAACCAATTTTCTAATTTCATGACCCTATAATCAATTCAAAATTCCATATCTTTAGCCCTATCAATTGGAACAATGCAAAACTTGTTTTGTGTAAACATCTTCACCGAGTTGTTTTTATAAATACCAAGCATGCCCCAGTTAGCCCAATAGTAGTTGAGATCCCAACATCATCACAAACAAACAATTGCTTATCTTTTTAGTATATACTAGTATGCCATGTGCCATTGCCACAACCATTATTATAACAAGTGTAATTGCCACAGAGTAAAATTCCTTCAAAAATCTCATTTCATATCCATTTCTTAATTCTTTCAAATAATTTGTAGCACTACTCTTTAGTATCATGTGTAATATCAATTTTTGCATTATTTAAAAAATAGTTGGTTAGCTTACAAAAAAATATGTCAAACAATTTCTTAAAGTAAAAATAAAATGGTCAAAAGGTCAAAATGGGAGTGAAAGTAAAACTAAAACTAAAATAAATGTCCCAATGTCCCAATGGTTGAAGTATTATGTAACTCATCAACCTATTGGCCCAATGATTCAATGGCTCTCTACAACGAGTTTCCTAATTTCTGCCCAATTTTCTAAATTTTGGTATCATAAAAACTTTAAAATTTGATAACACTCACCCATCAATCAAAACAACCAAACTTGCTTTGTACGCACGCACTCTCTGAGGAACTTTTGTTGACACCAAACATGCCCTTGTTGGTCTGATGGACTAAGAGATCTTGACAGACGTCCCAAAACAAACAAAACAAAAGATTATCTATTTTAATAGTATAAAATAGAAGATTTTGCATTTTATTTTGTTTCTAGAATTACCACCCTAAAATCTTTAGTACTCCTAGAACTAAACCCAATATGAAACAAATGATCAAGTATTCTAGTATGCTTTTATTCTCCTACATGGCTAAGGTAAATAATATTTTTTTGGAGTTTAGGATTCTTTTTCTTTCCCACCTCTTTAAGGTAGGCCAAATAGAATTCTAAAGGACCTTGACATCTTATATTTCACAACCATTGATTTTGTCTATTTAATCCCTAAAATATTATGGTGTTCTTAGGCCTAAAATTGCTTCAAAATACTTGTATCCAAATCAAGGCTAAAACCTTCATCGATTTTTATTCTTTAACCCCTAAGAGACTAAGAAGTCCACTTTGGTTTTTTTGAGAACTTGGGCAAGCTCTAAGGACTTTTGAAGTTCTAGAAAAAAATACTATTTGAAGTTTAGGCACATTGAACTTATAATTGGTGCATATATTCATTCTAAAATTTTCGGAGGATGTACTTGAACAAGTTAACCAAAGGATGCAACAATTGGATTTGTTATAAATTTAATATAGATGAAGATATTAACCTTGCTTCGGAGATGAGTATTTTGAAGCTTTGGGGGGCCTCTAAATTTGAAAGAACCATAGTATACTTTAGTCAACTTATTCAAGTACATCTTCCCTAAATTTTAGAATAAAATCCCTACCAATTGGATGTTCAAAGTCCCACCTCAATTCAAAAAGTACTTTTTTCTAGAACTTCCTAAAGGTGAAGTTTTGTCTTTCAACATTTTTCAAAAAAACCATTCAATCCAATTTTTTTTCACATTCATCTTTAAAAGAATTATAAAATAGAAGGTGAAATTTGATGAAAGAAAATATTGAATTGTTAATAACTTTGACAAAAAATAGATGTCAATTTCAATGGTAAAAATGTTCTAGTAAATGATACATATCCTATATTTTTGTTTTTATTTGAGATTTTCAAAATGGATTTCAAAATGAAAATTTATATTTTTCTCTACCTTCTTTGCCTACAAAGTAAAACACCTCATAAATTTCACTTTGTTATTTAGAATTGCATGGTTCAAATATTTTTGAACCATCTATCAATCTATAGTTGTCAATCTATTCAATTAAATGAATTTATTTAACCCCTAAAAGTTGAGAGTCTTCTCCATAATTAAAAATTTGAGAGAAATCATTATAAAGTGCCATTTGGAAGAATATTTTGGAATTGGTATATAAATTGGAATAGGAGACTATTTGAGATTAAAAAAATAGTATCAATTTAATTCATTCAAGATAAAATTTATGATTTTGTTAGATCTACCATGACATTTAAAATATGTCTCCTATATGACTATATATAAAATAAGGTGGGAGGAACATGATTCCTTTAAAAGTGTGTAGTAGGATTTATAAAATAATTATGGCCTCAAGTACTTGGATGAAGAAGTGTAGTTTTTGTCCACTTTTTGAATGAAGTATATGTAGAAGAAAATACCTTGGGATTTTTTTGGGTGAAGGAATGCCATGGGCCATGGCTCTCTCAATGGCCAAAGGGTTTTGTAATGATGCCTTGTTGTAGTTGTTTAGGGTTTAGATTTTATTATCTCTATGTTTATTGATTTTTCTTTCAATCATATCCAAGTGCTATTGGTTGTTGTATTTTGAATGGTACTTTGAATGGTATGCAATTAATATTCCTTGTTGTGTCTAATGGTAGTAATTAAATGGTATGAAATGCTTGTTGCTTAGACAATCATTTTTGCAATGCCATAGTCTTTTGTAGCTGTATAATTTGTAATAAATATAGTGTGCCAAATATAAGTCTTTCTAACCATTTACAAATAAGTACATGGTGATAAAAAAATATGTCAAAGTAGCTTTTTATCTATAAAGAGGAAGGAAAAAATACTTGTATGTAGATACTACCTCCCCATTAAATATCAAATTATAATCATACATGATCACTAAATAAAATGTGTGGGTGTGAACCCCCCAAGGGTTACCTTAGTAATTGAAAAAATGCCACAACAAGTAGGATAATTTTTTTTGGTGCAACTATTGCACCCACCTTATTGGGTTTTTGAAAAAAATGAACACTCTAGTTGAATCATCTTTGATTATTTCTAGGTAGATTCAAATTTTGTTACCCTTTTATTTAGGTATCCTACTTGATATCTTTATCAGGCCTTATGTATGGGTCAATATCTTAATACTTGCTTTAATCAACTAAAGGACAATAGTCCGTTGAATAGACAATTGCAAATCATGGTAGGTTCCTAGAGGTCAATTTTAGACCGATATTTTTGAAATTTGAATACAAAGTGCATACAATGAATTCCTTCATGTGGAACATGTGAGTCTAAGTTATGATGTCTGAAATAGTACAAGTTGTTTGGGCAACATGGGATAGAGGCAAAGTTCAATGAATAAGATGAACAAGTTTAGAGGACCCCGTGCAAAGTAGGTCATCAAGTACTTTTCAAGCGTTTGGATGGGAGCTAGGGCAAATTAACCCCTTCTTTGCTGCGCAATTTAAACACTGAAATTTTTTTATTTGCAATACATGATAAAATTTGCAAATTTTGAATTCATATTTGCAATGAGAGGCACCAAATTAGGTAGGGTGTGAGTGTGAAGAATTACCATAAAATGAAGAACAAAATAGGTGGTAATTTTTTACAATTATCCTTTTGAAGGGCAATGAGGGGGTCAATTCTTCTTGGCTGTTGGATGGGGGTCTTCTCATAATGAAAGAGACTTTCAACAAAGAAGGGGGCTTCCACATGTAAGAAGAGAAGACAACATGTAAAGTGGGATTTAGGACAAGGGTAGGGGTCTTCAAGAGGGTGGAGTCTTTAGTAAACAAGGGCTTGAAGAAGGGGGTGGGGTCCTTTGGCATAGGAAACTTGAGGAGTTGGCTTGTATGCTTTGCTCTGCTATTTAAGAATCAAGTAGTTGTTGCAAGTGATGGAGGGAGTTGCTATGAGTAGCTAGAAGTTGCGACATTTAAAAAAAATTCAATGCAACTTCAAATTTCTTTATTGCATTCCAATCATCTTGGACTAGTATTGTCACGTCGAGCAGTTTAAGGTCACCAGACGTAATGAATAGACGGGCAAACTAGACCAAGCGGATGAATGGTTTGGATAGCGTCAAATTCTTTATGTAGGTTGGTACAATTGTATTCTTCACCTAGTTTTTAAAATTACTTTGAATTACTTTAGTTACTATGTAGATGAGTTTAAATGTTGAATTAAACATTGAGGTTGCACGGATTTGCATAAACAACATTTTGTTGTTTTTGTTTTTGTTCCTTGGGTTGCTTTTGTGTTTTTGGTAAAACTACATTTTTTTCTTGTTTTAAATTATTTTAACTTATTTTTTTAGGGATGTTAAAGAATTTGTCATTTATATGATTGAATGAAACATTTGGATGAATGAGACTACTCTAACCATGTAATTCTTTCTTTTTTTGAAATTTTCATTGAATCATTTTTTGTAGATTGGTAGAACCACATTTTCATTATTTTTTTTATATAATACCTTTGGGTTCTGTTTGTATGTATATAGAAGGGTTTGTCATTTACATAGTTGAATGAAATATTAAAATTTATACATCCAACATTTTCTTCACTTTGGGTTGTTTTGGTAGGCTTAGACAATCACATTTTTCTTCTTCTTAATTTTCTTTTAAGTTATTTTAGTGTCTATGTACAAAGCTTTGCTCTTTAGATTGGTGATTTGGATATTGAATATTCATAGAATACACATCAAACACATTTAATTTTCATGAAAAATTTTAGATTACTTTTGCGTCTATACACAAAGATGTACTATTTCAACGGATGAGTAGAACATTGGGGGTGCATAGGGTTTACAACTACTATATTGCAATATTTAAAAACCTTTCTTTAGGTTAACTTTGTGTCTAGATGTAAAGATTTTCTTTATACATAAGTGAATCGATAAACTCTTTGACATACCCACAAAAGTAATCTAGAAGAGCTTAAAAAGAAATAAACAAAATGTGGTTATACCAAATTATGAAAGCAAAACAAAGAACAAAACAAATATGATGTGGTTCATGTAAATATGTGCAACCCCATGTTTAATTCAACCCTAAACTCTTCTATGTAGCCACTAAAGTAATCATAAGTAATTACAAATACTAGAAGAAGAATTTAAGTGTACCAATCTACATAAATCATTTAAAGCAAATAAAAAAAATCCTAGGGTGATTACTTAGTGTATCAATAACAAACCACGTGTGTTAAAGTGATTTTTTGCCCTCCTATATACTTTTTAATAAATAATAATTTCAACCTATAACTTTGAGCTTTGTTTCATAATGACTATAGGTTTCTATTGCCAAAAATTTCCAAGTGAAATAACATATGAAATGATTTTTAGAATAGGTTGAATAATGAACTAAAATGACATGTTTTTTAACTCAAATATTTATAGAGAATACATTTTAGATGACCATTGCATCACTATTCAAGAAAAATGAGCTTTCAAGAGGGTGTTATTTTTAGGAATTTTTTGTTCATTTTTTAGACAATTTTTTCTTATATAAAATAGGAGTGTGAAAAGTTATTTTCAGCTCTATAGTGTATCTTTTTACTTCAAAAATTTGTAACTAATTATAATTGTCTAAAACAAATACCAATAATTCACAACATAAACTTTCAAAGTCGGAAAATCTACTCATATTTTTTTCTATTCTTTTTATTTAAATTTTAGAATATAATATAGGAGGTCTAAAATCTTAAGACACGTAGTTTCTAATGGACACACCAAGTGATCTCCCTGAGAAAAAAATACAAGTAGGTTTGATATGAGTCCTTGCAAGTTCAAATGTTCATTTCACTTATAAAAATGTCAAACCCTTCTACATACCCATTAACCCTAAATTACTAGTGTGCCTTTATGGGGACAAAATGGATTTTGGGTAGGCTCTTATAGTCTCAAGAATTGTTGTAATTTTGTGAAATTTTTCATGAAGATAAAAAATAAATGAACTCTTGGGGAATTATAATTTTTTAAATTTTAATTGGTCCTTAGGCTAAAAAATTACAACACATTAAATCCAAATTTTAGTTTGGTGGATTGAAAATATTATTACAATAACTTTCAATAAAAAGTGAATTTTTTTTTCTCATATGTTATACTTTTATCTATAATGGAAGGTTGGATTTGTTATGTGAAAGTTGTGGACAATCTTATTTTTCAAGCAATCAAAGCATGTTCTTGAAAAAATAACTTTTAGAATTCATTCATGAATTCAATTTTCAGAATTTTTCAAAAAACAACAACAAAGTTTCACAAGATCAAGATCTCTTCTTAGAATAATCTCACCATGGTAATTAGTATGTTTCATTCCATCTCATAGCTATTAATAGTTTGGACTTTCCTTCAATTTTGAACTTACCTCTACTTAACTATTTTTTAATGACTTAAACTTAAATGTGTATTTTTTGAATTTTATCTTCTAGACTCTCAATTCAATTCTTCAACATTCAATTTTTTTAATTTCATCATGAATAGTGCAAAAATATGAAGTTAAAAATAATCAAAGCCAAAAAATCTAGTCAAGCAAGGCGCATAAAAATCTAATTTCTACACTTCAAATGCAAATATCTTGTAATGCACATTGTCAAAGTTTTTGAAATTTCTTCCGCATATTTTTAAAGTAGTCTAGTACAAGATCCCATGGTTAGATTTGCAAAAGAATTTAAGGTTTTATATTATTTGCAATAGAAATGGTTGTTTTGAATGGATTCTTTAACCCCTAAATGCCCTAGGCACCAAATTTTGGTGTCAACAATACTTTGAAGTAAGATAAAACCTAACCACATTGTTCTTTTTGGTAGTTTATATTTTTGAAAAATTCTTTCTGTAGTCTAGTTTCAACATCTAAAATCTGATTTTGAAAATGATTCGTTATGATTTTTCTATTGAAGATTTTGTACAAGGGTATCCATTGCAATCTTGACTTTCCGTAGGGTTGGGGGATCTTGGAAATGAGCTTCAAAATACACTAGACTTTGGAAAAAAATCACATTCAAAATTCATTTAATAAAATTGAGAAGTAGATTTTGAGAAGCCATAAAATGATAAGAGTTATGCATGTTAAGCCCTTTAACCTCATATTTTTTTGGTGATCAATTGTTAAGATTTGATAGATCAAAAGAAGGTTGAAAGACTTCAAATCACTTTTGCAATTTTAACACCATCATGATTGAACATTATAATCTTTTAATCCATAAACAATAGTGTTGTATTTTCTTTTCCTACATGATCTCTTACATATCTAGTTTGAATTTGTATAGTTACAAAAAAAAATACAACTTACCTAAATGATGGATTTTTGTTCAATTTAGAGCAACCTCCTAGAAGCTTGGAAATTGCATTGGGCATTTAGTAGTTAAAGGAGAAAACACCTTTTGACTTTAGGAATTATGACTTGACCTTTTTTTAAAAACTCAACTAAACAAGACAAATGTAATAAAATCCCAATAAATCCAATGTTCAATTCACTAATTTAAAGACAAATTTTTCTATATAACCACTAAATTAATCCAAAAGAATTCAAAATAAACTAAACAAGGTAGTTGATGTAAATCTCAATGCAATTCCAATATTTCAACAATTGAAATGGCAAACCCTTGACTCCTTGTACCTATCTACAAAATGACCTAAAGTTAAATTTTTAAACAATATTGAATTCACAACAATCAAAGTATCAAACTTAGTACACAAAGTGATTTTTATACAAAGACCCTTATCATGTTGTATTATAAATTATAACAATGGATAATTCTTACCAAAATCTTTTACAATTCTTAGTATATCAAATTTTAGAGAAAGGTATTTTTCTAAATGAAGATCTAAAAAAATGTATTAATTTCAATTGCTAGCAATAAAATTTATCATTCCTTAGCTTTGGAAGAAGAATCCTATGGCACATTGAATGAGTGGGTTCCAAAAAGAACCCAATGCTCCTATGTTGTAAACTATGCTCATAGTGTCCTTGCATGTCATTGGATGTTCCATCTTGGTAGCAAATTCGTTTGTCAATTTGCAATTGGAATTTAGGGAGTTTGAGGGCCTGTAATATACCATTGGAAAGGTCTTTTGAAGATCTTTCCAACAACATATTACACACTCCGTAATTCTCAAAATTGAAGTCACAACACAAGAAAGAAATCAACATCCGCGCCCATTCTAGCGTCCAAGACTTTAAGTTAAGTTCTTGCCCAAACCTAACTCAATCCCCACCCACCCCACCTAAGTCCTTGCCTAGACCTGCCTAAGTCCCCACTCTCTCTATGCGTCCATATTTGGACACTCCAAAAATAAAAAAGATTGAGGAGATGTCTTGAATGGAGAAGGTTTTGGGAATGTCCCGAAATTTCATAGTTTTGGGAGTGACCTTCATGCCTTTGCGTCCTCGCTCGTCCCTACATATTCCATCTTAGCAATAGATTTGTTTTTTAATTTGTGATTTGTTTTTCGGGAGTTTGAGGGCGTGTAATATACCAATTAGAAAGGTATTTTGAAGACCTTTCCAACGACATATTACACACTCTATAATTCTCAAAATTGAAGTCGCCATATGGAAAAGAAATCATCGTCTAAGCCCCTCCCTATTTGCATCCATGCCTAGAAAGTCAAATAAGAGTTTGTGCCACACTTGTCTTGTATCTGCACCTAGATAGGTTGCCACTTGTAGAACACCGTAGACATGGTTAGTCAACGTAGATTTTTTTTATCTTATAAGAAAGTCAACTAAATGCTGACTACATCAAATAGGCAGTGCCTCCATTAGATGGGCAAATTGGATAGACGGGCAAGTGAATGGTCTATCCAGTGTGACAACCCTATCTTGGACATATGATGTATTTGGCAATTGACACAACATAGAAGCCATGATATCTTAAAACATGTTGACATCCACAATTGCAAGCTCACACAACCAAGAGAAAAAAATTGTTAGTGTAAGTTGTCTTCTTAGGACTCAAACTAGACTGAGGCAATAATGAATAAGCGGTACAAAGTGAAAAATAATTTCAACTTATCATCACTACACACACTTCAAACTACAACTTCTATGTGAATAGGCAAAATTTATAAGCATAAATTAGAATTTTGGAATAAAGATGTTCCTACTCTTAGGAGCTTCAATTCAATTGCATTATTGGTGAAGAGATATTGTAGCTTCACCAGAATCTCATCACTACTTTAAAAAAAAATGCCAAGGAGGCAAAATTATGTGCCTAGATGGAAGGAGAAAGGAGGAAGATAATCTCTGCTATTTCAATTCCTACAATTCAAATTTCTTGTTGCAATATTTCTATCTATTTTCAAAATTTTTTGTACTTTGTTTACTCACATTTTCACTTGTTTATTTATAGTCTATTAACTATTTGGAGGCCTCTACACGTAATTAAATCTTGTTTGTAGATAAGGGATGCTAGTACTAATACTACATTGACACCAAAAATAGAGTCAACTTCACCAACTATCATCACTTCCTTCCATCCTCTACAATAACAAAGTCCACCCTGATCCTGAGTTGTAATAATAAACATCACTACATCTCTTAGAGAAATTATTTGAAACTATGATTCCAAATTCTTGAAATTGCTAAAGGGAGGGGAGAGGGAAGGAATTTAGCTCCAAAGATCTCTTTGAAGACAATTTATAGGATTTTGATAATGTAGGAGATGAAGGAAGAATGCTTGAGACTTCATGGTGTGATCCTAAGTGCATATATGACAACAACTTTTTGAAAGTGAAATAAAAAAACAAGGAAAGATGAGAGGCATACCTAATCTTAGAAAAGTCTATGAAGTGCTACAAGTCAACAATTTGGTGTAAGAAATAGCGCACAAGAGGTTGTGGAAGGTAGGTGGAGTTCCAATGACAGGGTACAACAACAAAGGTGTAGACAAAGCCCAATGGGTGGAAGGAGAAGGTAGTGGTCTAAGAGATTGAGGTTTAGAACTCTGCAGGGAAGAAAGAGGGCAAGGTGGGATTGGTGGTGGAGAAGAATGAGGACTTTTTTATGGCAGCCACACTATAAAGGTAAATGTAAGCAATGTTGGTAAACTTGGGGACAAAAAATGTTGGATGACTTTATTGCTTACGTGGATGACAATGATGATAGGTAAGATATTCCTCTAACAACAGAGACTCCATGACAACATTGGAATAGAATGGCTACATTAACATAAGAAAGGGCCCATATTTCATTGTCCAAATATTTAGAACATGATCATGACTAAGGATAGAT
The DNA here is from genome assembly GCA_963920665.1 of Straminergon stramineum. NCBI lineage: Eukaryota > Viridiplantae > Streptophyta > Bryopsida > Hypnales > Calliergonaceae > Straminergon > Straminergon stramineum. Next base: position 31,264,171 of record OY987265.1, read on the forward strand.
TTGAGGCCTTCACAAGATGTTTACACATTAAAAATCCAAAAACTTATGGGCAAGACAAAATTTTATTGGATTATGACAATATAGAGGAAGTTGGATGGTTGCTAAATGCCATTAGAGATTCATGCAAGGGGACTTAGTGTTTGGAAAAACATGCACCAATAGATGATGTGATAATAAGGTACAAAGACTGAAAGACTTGTATTGTCCTTCATAGCAATATATGCCTAAGAAAATCAGAAATGGAATATAAAAGGTTTGGTAACTTTGGTGTTTCATAGACTATGTTTCCAAGTTTGTTTCAAATTTTGAAATTTATTGTAGAAAATCTATAGCAGTTGAAGGAACATCTATTACTCAAGAATCCACATTAATGCACAATTTGGTGTTGAATATATAAGTGAACCACCAAGGAAAGGGCTACATCATAACAATTGATAATTATTTCACTTCTACTGGACTATTCAAGAGTTATTAAAAGGAGACATTTATGCGATAAGAATTCTATGCACAAATCAAATGAAAATACCATTGCCCATTGTTATTGAAGAATACTAAATTTTTTGCATGGACTTCTTAGAGGACATTGGAATGGTGTATCCATATATGCATGACTCAAAAACCATGAAATGTTTTGTTTGGAAGATAAGTGATTGGTGTTTTTACCTTTCTATGCATATTCCTCTTATCTATTTTCTAGTGAAATTTTGGGTAGTCACCATACTTCAAAGGAATGGTACAATGAGGGAGAGGATCCAAACTTCTCTCGTCTACTTGGAGTATACAACTCACATGTGATGTGGATGTTGCAAACCACCTACATATTTCATATTGCTCTCAAAACCGATCCTAGTATCATATAGATGGTAGCACCATTTTTTTCAGTTTCTATTGGATATGAAAGTGGAGAACATGTTTGCCATTTATGTTGGTAAGTACCAAAATGGTGAAGAGTGGAGGAGGTCAATGATGTATCTCCAATTCTGTATAGAATTATGCAAAATCCTTGTACATAATTAGAGAAGATGAAATCATGAGGAACCAAAAAGTTATAATGAATATTGTTATCCCTCAATCTCAAATTTGAGGGAGAATTGTGTAGTTGTAATGATGGTGTGACATGGCCTCATACATTTTGCTACAAATATATGTGCACTCATAGACGATGTTCAGAAAAATATCATGACAATCTTCACCCATGAGGAGAAGTTAATGCAAGTGATTTTTTAATTTTTAGTTTTTCTTGTTCAACATTTTTCAAAAGGTATTATTTGTCATTTGTAGTGAATTGTGGATTAAATTTTAGCAACTAGTAATTTGTTTAGATATCTAAAATATACAAGTAAGGTAATTTATCATTGAATTGATTGAAGTATGGGACTAATACATGCATTATTTCTTTATTGAACATGATGGCATTTTGGAACAAGAAGGAAGCCAATCTTCCTTTCTACCTTGCTTTATTTGTGAAGGAGACTTCAAGATAATGTCACAATGGTTAGTGGCAATGTTGAATTAGTATAAATTTGTTAGTTTACCAATTTTTTCTCAAAAAATCCTATTTATAGAAGACATGGGTTTATAACATTTCATCATTCGGATTTGTACAAAAAAGATTTATGACTATGCAAGAAATTTCTAAAGATTGGCTAGTTTGTAGTTGTTTTCTTTGACCACCTTGTATTGCAAGTTGATTTTGAGTAAGATAAACATTCCAATTGCATCTGAAATTTGGCATGAGTGAACCTAACATCATATAATTGTGAATAGTGAAAATCCTCATTCATGTATAGAACAAAAATATCCAACCAAGAGGGATTGAATTTTGTTGTCCTTATCGGTCAAGGCCCCAAAAAACTTTTTTTTCATCTTCAAATGTTAGAATCTTTCAATCCGTGTTGTCAAAATGGGTAGAATTTTTTTCCACACATTGCCTAACTTGTTGCACATACTATTCTATGGTTGGGATCCAAGCAGCAAAGTTTTAATTTTCTAATGTGGACAATGCATCGAAAGTTGGGCAGTTTTGGACTTTTCGTTTCCCAAAACATTCTCTCCTTCAAACCTTCATGAGTTAAAACCCTTGATTTGGTGTTCCCAGTCTTGAACTCCCTCAATCGGGATCTCTGATTCCAAATATGAATTCCAAATTTCCAAGTTCTATCATCCATGCCAAAGAATTCAATTATTCCTGCATTTTCCCCCATCATGTGCAAGTGTGAAGTGGATATAGATTTTTGCCCTCCCCAAGATTCCCGCCGGACTCGTAGAAGGGGCTCGGTAGTCCCATGTTGTGCAGATGCGGGCTTGCCCAGCCAGGGACGCAGGGATTGCAGGGGGACTGAGGCGAGCAGAGTGCACGGCTGCAGAACAGAAGCGAACTGCTCCAATCTTCAGGCCCAGGCAAGCAGGCAAACAGGCAAGCAGGCAAGCAAGCAGGCAGCCAAGTTTTGGGGTGCAGGACAAACAGACATCATCATCTTATAATAACGTATACCGTAGTCCTTCCGTCCAAAACAGAGAATGTATCAATCTTTCGTGCCAAATGCCAAATGCCAAAGCCGGTAGTATCGGTAGTCGTAGTCATAGGCCACATTCTCCACCATCCCACCACCACCACGTAGGCTTCAGTCATCAGTCATCAGTCATCGTCTCATGGATTCAACATATCTCGTTGCTGGTTCTTGCAACAGGACTGATTCCCATATTCCACCGGAATTCCTTTTTGTACACTACGATACGCCAAAACTCTTGGACCCCACCCCACCCCACCCCGCCCTACCCTACTCTACCCTACTCTACCAAACCATACCATACCAACCTCGGTATCTGGAACACATACGTAGATTCTACTCCACCCCAAACATACACCCAAGCAACGGAAGAGAGACTGAAAAAAAGTGAAGAAAGATGAAGAAGAAGAAGAAGAGCAGAAAAAAAACCTGAAAAATTCTCGGCGTGGTGCTCAAACCTGGACCGAGGAGTGTGCAACTTTGCAGTATAAATATATATGGCACCCGCTCTCTCCAGCAATTCGTCTCAACCAGCGAGTGCATGTATGCTTCATCACGCTAGCTCAGGACTCTCTGCAATTGGCAAACGTACGAGTCATGTGTGGGGTTGCCGTGGAGGAAACCTTGACTGATTGCGTCTTCGGCTGCAACGAGCCTCCGCTTCGGTGAACCACTTCGGTCTCCTGACCTTTCAGCAGGTGAGTCAGTGCTGCATGATGATTCATTGATTCACATACACTCACAACGCACAACTCACTACTCACACTCACACTCACACTCACACTCCTCCTACTTTACATGTTCGCGCTTGTGCCTGGAATTCATGGAAGCAAGCTGGGCCTGTGGGTGTCGGATCGAAGGTGGCACCTTTCTAGCGAGGACGTAGTTGTGGCTGTGGTTTGTGGTTATTTTCAATGTTTTTAATTTAGTAACAGATTTTTTTGCTGGCTGGAAGTGCATTGTGTGGGATTTTGTGTTAGAAATCCAATCTGTGTTGAGGTGGGGACGAGGTGCATGAAGAAGACGAAGAATGAGGTCGATTAAACTGCTGTGAGAGAGATGCTGTTGTGGTGGTTAATTTGTAGGGGCGGTAACTGATGCATGCATAGGTTGACGGGTTTGGGGTTTAGGAGATTATTTATTTTATGGAATTTGGTGGTAGCGCAGCTGTGGGCTGCCCTTGGGTTTTTGTGTATGCTTGGGATTCCCTGGGGTCGTTGCTGGTGGTGCCGGTGCTGATGCTCAGGACGTCCTTGGGCCTTCAGTTGTTGTTGGAATTTCTGGTATCGAAGGTTTGACTTGATGCCGGTGCTGTTGACATAATTGGGGGACCACTCGCACGCATTGCATGGCCATAATAGTATGTCGTGTGAAAGCGAGGTGTCGAGCTTTGGGCACTTGATTGAGATGTTCACGTGTAGCAGCCCAGCAATACAGCCTGGGACGTCATCTTCAAGCTCCCCAAACTTCTGCACTCACTATCACAGCGCAAAGATCCCCTCTATTTTTTCGCTTCATCATCTTCTCCTCCTCCTTGCTGCTTTCACAGTCTTTTACAGGCTTCGACAGACAAGCGGTAACATACATGGGGTGGGGGTGGGGGTGAGGGGTGCAATCAATGATTCTGACCGTCACAATCAAGCTTTGAAGTCACGACTTGTCCATGCTTGGAAACTGTTAATTAATCAGTCAGTTGTGTGGTCTCAATTGCGTTGCAGATCAAATCAGCGCGCAGTGGATGGATCCCAAACCGCGAGCCGCCTGAGGAGAAAAAAGAGCGACTGTGCACGCAAGACGGCGACTGCGAGCGAATTTCCCGAACGGAGAAACCAAAGTAAGCACGCAGGCTTCGGACTACGGAGGCAGAACAGAACAGACAGACAGACAGACAGAGAGACACGGTGACGACGATGGTGAAAGGCGAGAGCAATGGCGTGCATGTCGTCAACGGAACTTTGCACCATTCTGCATCTGCTGCAGCCAAGCCCACCCTCACTGTCACTCGCACTCCCAGTCCTCCTCCTTCCGCAGTTGTGGAGCCCCCCAAAAGGAGCTTATGGTTTGAGGAGGAGCTCGAACAGGACCTGCGTTGGGTGTTTGGCGTCTCCAAGTAATGAGCTCACTCACGCTCCTTAGTTTGCTTCATCAACCAACAACCCTCCATGCCACTTCATTTCCTCTGGATCTTTATTAACTTGTCCTTGTCAGAATCGGAGACTTGCTGGACAGCTAGAGCTCGGCTTTGGTCCCGTCGTTGTGCTCTTAACATAGATGTCTTTCTGTTCATAAACTTAGACACGGGGAAACACGGCAATCAAATGGTAGAGAATGATTGGACTGGGCCAGAATCAATTATGGTACAGTCTGGGTCCCTGCTTAAGAGGTCCATCGGCATTCGCTTGGCAAAATCTCCGTGGTAAGATGGACAATTATTATATGGGCGGCCGCGTGGCCCACCCGCCTTCCAGCAGGAAAGCGAAGCGATGGAGCCCCGAGGTTTCGAGGATATGCTACGCGATCATATCTTCTGTTTTGTTACGGCACCTGCTTTTCTTAGAATCGCTAGCTGTGTGGAAATTGCAAAAGCGGCGCGGGTTGTTTGTTCTCATTAAATAGCATTCGGCCATTCGGGCACCTCTAGCTGACTTCCTAAATTAATTTGGACCCTCCTTGACTTCGTCCCTTGAGAGTTTGGGAACGCCGATTTCTGGCAATGGCGTGCAAGCTCCACCCGCAAAGGAGCTGGGTTCGCTTTAGGCCTTGAGGATTTTTGCATGCTCAAAGTCTTGAAGGGAGGTAGGTTAGTTTTGCAGTGAGTGGTAATATAATTAGTTGTGTGGAAATTTTCCATGGCGATCGACTGCTGGATTATCCCAGAGTTCGTTAGAGGAGTCCAAAATGAAATGCTACCGTACCATGGATCGATCATTTTGTGTTTTGTGATAGTTTCTGAGTTGTAGTGCCGGCCATTGCGTGCAGGATCCTTCACACTGGAGTGAGTAAGTTCCAAGACATCGAGCTGCTGGAAAGTGGACCGTTCGGCAAGGTCTGTCTGACTGTGAACTGCATCCCGAATCTATAAGATAGTATTTGCTACTCTCAGGTGTGAGAGATCGAGTCAGTGGCTTGAATCGGAGGAGCTAGCTAGAGTGAGTCTATATAATGCACATATAAAATTTGACAGTGTAGTCGTGACATACGTGTGCAGGTCTTGATTTTGGACGGCAAGCTTCAGAGTGCCGAAGCGGATGAATTCGTGTACCATGAGTCCATCGTCCATCCTGCTATGCTGAATCACTCCAGGTAAGCTTCCAGTTTCCGATCGGTACACTAGCTCCAGGTTCGGTACAGTCAGACTTGCAAGTAATAATCTGCAATATTGAATCATGTTGTCACGTGACTCACGTCACATGAAGAAAGGACGAGCAGTACGTTTTCACCGAATTTGTCATTGTTGTGTCAGATCTGTACAAAATGGTTTGCACTTCTTACTGTCGGTTTGAACCACAGTTCAAGCAGGGTCTTGCAACCCGGGGTACAGCAGGAACTAACAGTACGGATCCCTCAAATGATGAAAGATTGAGCACGTGCTCGTTTTTTATAAGAGCGAGCTAGCGAGCCTTTTAAATGAGAGGGGATCCTTAAAGTACACATGTCGTCAATTTCGTTAAATTTGCCAATATTCGTACTGACAAATATTGTGATATGTATCTAATTTCTGGCCACAAAACTAGGACAGGTATCGATTTTGGGTTTAGGATCCGCATCCTGAACCGCGCCAAATTAATGGAATATCACCAATTTAATAATTTAACGAAATCGACCTTACATGCGCTCTCCAGGTGCATCAAAACTTCATTTTTATAATTATCTATTATTTTGTGTGGTGTTGTGGTGTTTGCAGCCCAAAGAATGTGTTCATTATGGGAGGTGGCGAGGGGTCCACTGCACGGGAGGCTCTCAGACACCGAAGTGTGGAGAAGGTTGTCATGTGTGACATTGACGAGGTGAGCTTCCAGAGTTACTTTCCAATTGTGAGCACTGCTCTAAGTTTAATTATTCAATTATGCAGTTTATCCCATTAAGGAATTAGTTATTAACTTGTACTCGAGCGAAGTGCGTTTCATACTGCATGTGAATGAATTGTAATGGCCGGTGCCTGTCTTCAGGAAGTTGTCAATTTCTGCAGGAAGCATCTCACTGTCAACGCTGAAGCTTTCCGCAGTGACAGACTGGAGCTTGTTATCAACTGCGCCAGGTGTGTGCATGCACGCTACATAAGTTAGCCTCCATCCCAACTTGAACTGGCTTGTGTATTGGGGATCAGTGGTCCCAAATGTGATTTTCTTTAAATCTTACTTAGCTCAAGCTGCTAACTAAATGTTTCTGCTAAAAATTCAGACTCAACACTGGTATTTCCTTTTTCTTTTGTAGCTATAGAATTGTTGCTAAAGTTAACCACGTAAATTTTGAAAACTGTTTGGGATAGACGCTGAGGTTGCAATCTATCTATTGTACTTACGGTGAATGGGTTGATTATAATGATGTTACAGGGCAGAGCTGGAAAAGAGAACGGAGCAGTTTGATATCATTATTGGAGACTTAGCAGACCCGGTGGAAGGAGGTCCTTGTTATCAGTTGTACACCAAATTATTCTATGACACCATCTTGAAGCCCAAATTGAAAGAGGGTGGGATCTTTGTCACCCAAGTGAGACACGAACTCTTACAAGCTCATTAATTCATGAGTTGCTGACATTATTCATTGATCCGTGCATTAAGTAATCACCTTGATCCTTCAAAATTTATGTAGCTATAGAGTATAGTTTCATGTAATCCTACTCATTTAACAGCGAGCACATGGGTAATTGGCTGATCACACTGCAGGGAGGACCTGCTGGGATCTTATCACATGTCGAAGTCTACTCTTCCATCTACAACACATTGAGAGAAACATTTAAACGTAAGTTACTTATACATCAATGCCCCAACTTACAGTCAGTTCAGCTTGTGAGCTGATTTTTCCTGGTTATGCTCTTCATTTGAATGGATTGAGTCGTATTGATAACGATGTTGTACTTTCCATTCTGTTCTGCCGTATTAGAGTTTGAGATTAATCGATATATGACTCCAATATTCAAGATTCGTTCCATCGGCGTCATTAGGATCGGAGCGCCAGAATTGTGGCATTCAAGTTCTAAAAACGAGGGTTGCTGTAGATCTGAGGTTCTGACGGGTGCCGGGAAGAGTGCGGCTATCTCTCTTTTGCCATGAATTTGATGTTCAATCAAACTAAGCTTAGCGGTCTCTCTCTGATGATTGTGGGTGATATGGCTGCTTGCAGATGTAGTGCCCTACGCAGCTCATGTGCCATCTTATGCTGACACTTGGGGCTGGATTATGGTGAGTCGTTGCTAGTCTACTCCATTTTCTGACTTCATCATTTAGTTAAAATCCCATTCCTTGAATTGTGAGTAAGGATTTTCCATCCGATGATGAGTTGTCTCAGATTGTAGAACGATGTTCCTCTGTATTCGTTACCCGACTAATGTATTCTTCATTCCCTTGTTAACTCAGGCATCTGACGCGCCAATCCCGCCACTCAGTCCTGAGGAGACTGATCGCCGAATAAATCAACGTATTGATGGCGAACTGAAGTTCTTGGATGGGCAAACCTTGTCTGCATCCATCGCCCTCAACAAGCATGTTCGCAAGAGGTACATGTGAAAACATATCTGAATCATCTGATGCTCCCAACCTGTTGCTCGAGCATCGGAATCAATCAAAGCTTTTTCTTTCAAATCCAGACTGAGGCTTGTTATGAAGTAAACGTTTAGATAGATAAAAAAAAAGAAAAAAGAAAAAAAAAAGAAGTGTGTGCCTGAGGTTGGAGATTGTGGGTTTGTTTGAGTCTATAGCTTAGCAGCAGAGCGCCATGTGTACACGGAGGAGACGGCTCGGTTCATCCATGGGCATGGTACTGCACTGAAGATGTGACTAAGCTTATGTTTGTACCCTTCTGAGGCTAGTAGCGAAATTTTAAAGAAAAGTCCTTTTTTCCGGGGTCTGGATTAAATAGTTTTTTAAACCAAGTTTTGCTCATCCCCTACCAACTGCTTGCCCGCCACTTCAGTCACTCGTCCTTTGCTGACATAACTTAGTTCCAACTTTTAAGGACACCAGTTGGGTGATTCTCAAAGTAGAATTTCCCCTTATAGAGGATCAGGGACTGCTTTTCAGCAATTATATCAAAAAGAAGACTTCAACAGACTTCAAATAGGCCGCGTTCAATTAAAGAGAGATATGACAAATATTTCATACAAATATTACATTGGCAAAGTCACCAGAGACTGCAATGGTGGACAGCAGTCACTTGTGTTGCGAAAGTGATGACTGTTCTAAAATCATAGCGATGCCGTAACATAAGGCTCACACTTGTTCTTGTTGATAATAGCTTTCTCACTTCAAGGAAAGTCACATCCTGAGTGAAGGATTCCTTGTTCGGAGTTGGAAATTGGCATGACTTTCGTATGGAACCTTTTGCATATTGGGGTATATATTATTAACCATGTGCTTCCTTTTGCATAATGTGGAATATATTATTAACTATGTGCTTGTTGAGTGTTGACCATTGCATCACTACTAGTCCTTGGTTTGTTATAATGGTAGAAGTATGTTAAAAGTTCTTCATTGATTTGTGGAGATTGGTAGCTACAATAGATTCCAATCTAAGGTGGTTGGCTGCCCTTTCATGTGGGTTCGTATTATTGTAAGTAGGCCTCATATAGTTTTGATTTTGATTAATTGTACCTTTTGGATATATATAAAAGTAATGGTTACAACTCTCATGTTTTGAAGTTCAAATGTCAAATTTTCACTTAGGATTATTCATCTTATTAGTATCAAAACTTCTAGAATTTGTATTGTATTTGTATAGTATCCAAATAATACAATTTTAGTCTAGTAAGATTTTCTTGAAGATGGAATGAAATGCTTAACCCCTAAACATCAAAGTAGATGTTTTTCGGACACAAAGAAGACATAGAATTCATGGAAAACCTTGTTCATTAAACTTTATAATCTTTGTATCCACATAGTGGATTCTCTCAAAAATTGCAGATCTACACTCATCAAGAATGACAAGAAGTTCGCTTGAAACCTCTATGGTGACAACTTTAGTAACCAAGTCATGTGCACTTCAATTTCTTGTCTTTTTTTAGAACTCACCTCCAAACCCATCATTTCCTTATGGGTTAAAAGATCGATGTAGTCACTTAAACCATGCAAAACATATTTAGTAGTTGAAAAATCATGAATCCAGTGATGAAGTCAAGTTTCCTATTCTAATCCTTAAAGAATGAGGTTAGTTGACTATGTGGTCAAACTTTAAAATCTCCCACTCTATACGGGTTCATTTTTGAATAATTTGAAATTATTGTGAATTTTTGACCAAAAAGTGGAGAAAAGTCATATCAAATACAAAAACAAAACAAACTAACAAAATAAGAATATTTCACCATAGGTAGAAATTCTAGTGTAGAACATCATGACTAAACCAAATTTTCATGTCATTGTATGATGAAAAACTCACTAGACCATGCCCATAGGCCCAAAATTCAAATGGAAATAAAATATTCTATTTCAAAAAAAATTCAAAGTTTCAAACTAGATTCATAAGATGGGTTCAAATTCAAGAAAGATAATTTTAAAAGCTAAAATTTAGACCAAAAACAAAGGAGGTAGGAATTGCAAAACACACTAAAAACAAATCTCTTGTGATCTATAGAGTTGGCATCTTCTATGGAATGAAAGTTGAATATTGAAAACCTATAGAATTTTGAGAATCAAGTTTTGTGACATGCTTGGTTGTCTTTAAAAAAAGAACAAAACTTGGTTTTTCAACTCCCCAAATACAATCATCCCCTATTGAGAAGCTTTTCATCACCAATGGTATTACATACACATTCAAATGTATGGGGTGAAAATCATTTGCATTTAAATAAGAAAAAGTTGTATTCATCAACTACTTTCTAGCTCCTTTTAGGATTCATGTCAATCCATTATATTTAGTCTATGTCCATTCTTGATATGTGTCAACAAAATCAATCACAATTCCCTTCAAAACAAGGACTTCTTTCATTGATATATAAAATAGGCACTTTCTTCATGTCGGGTGATTGAACATTTATTTTTCCTCTATATAAATGAAGAATTCAAACATTGATTTTCCTAAACAAAAACAAAAAGTAATAATAACTATTGTATTGTGAATAAAGAGTTCATAGGGAATACTTCTACCAACTAAGCTACATTTACCCAAAGGTAGCAAGCACCAGTCTTCAAGGGGCCTCTCATTGATAACAAGTCCCTAATTTCTCCTGCCATTCAACCAAATTAGGTCTACATTTGTTCAACTTTGTGTACACATTGTTCATAGCTTTACAATTTTTCAACATGGAAGAGTAATCACAACCAAAAAACAATGATTTCAAATCAATCCATCTTGACATGTTGAATCCTCCTAGAATGATGTTATTTTAACATCATTTCATTCTACAAAAATGAAAAACATATCACAAGATGTCAACAAAGTTTAGGCTATATTCGATTTATCATATAAGTCTTGAGATGTTGCCCTTCATTTGGTCCCTCTTTCATTTCTTCTCCTAGATTGCATTTGATCCAATTGTTATTTCTTTTACATAGAAAGCATGATTGCATGCACTCTAGTTACATTGAGTTGTCTTCTCTCTAATATTAGGATTTTGGTTACACCTTACAACTCTAAACTGGACAATGAAGTCATTAATTTTAAGCTCCAGAAGTGCAAAATAGCCTTTGACCCCTCCCTTGTGACCTAGAGGTTCGAGGTTCAAGTGTGGGACCAAAACCTCAATTTAGGGGGAAGACGACACAATCTGATTATATAAAATTCAATCTTGCCTTCTTGTCATTCAAAATGCAATCTAGAACTAGTTGTCATTCCAAACAAAGGATGACATTTCACGACTCAAAGGATAACTCTATTATATACACCCAAAGCTGGCGAACCATAACACTGGCTACAGTGCATTGTATTTTTCATGAGTACTAGTAACAGGATTCATATCGTGAAGCATAATCTCACACAAGTAGGAAAGGCGGATCTGGGCACTGGCCTGGGCACGGACGAAAACTGCACATCTTCGGTGAGTCGTCGACTTGAGAGAAAGCCTCAGAAAAAACCCTGGAGATCCATTAATCTAGAAATAGATGCATGTAATGTCTCAGTGATCCAGAACACGATTAGCATGGCAAAAAGATCAAAATTGATACCAATAGTTTCAAAGTCTCATACGCTGGTTGCTCTGAAGAATCGCTGAAGCTGCTTTGATAAACAAATCAACCACAGAATTGAATATAATAATAAACTAATAGGTAACTAACCAAGAAAGATGTCTACTGAGAAGACAAAATCTCCTTCCAGTAATAGAACCAAACCCACATACATACTGCGCCTCATCATCATTTGTCTAATATTTTACACCTGCTGCACGAAAATTTCAAGTCTTATACGACGTAATTGCACGCATGGTGTCAGAGAAGCTCGGTCTTTGCTATTGAACTAGAGAGCTGTCGGAATTGTAGATAAATGAAAAAAGAAACAGCAGGCGGCATAAATCTCATGCTACTTATACGTGCTCTAAATACATATGAAAAATTACGAAACTAACAGTATGAGATACAACTCTGGCTGCAAGAAGTGGCCAGTCATGTACCTCGCTTCGAGATGCCCAGCTCTAGCTCCTGGACACTGCTGTTCAAACAATATCAGCAGCCATAATATCTCATAAGATTGGTCGATCCCCAAAACAATTACTGAGTCCCCATAGTACACAATGTACACAAATCCTCGTCTCATTCTGTTAGAGCTTTGTTGACTGATCCTCAAGCCTCGTTCTTCAAGCGTTTTATCAATGCATCAATGAGCTTCTTCTTCGCAAGAACTCTTGTTCCACGACTTCCTCCAAACATCTTCTCCGGAAGATCCTTAAACTTCTCACCAATGAGAATGATATTTTTGGGGTCAAGCGCATTGTAATTCCTCTCTCGAATGACTGGATTCAGGTAAAGGTCAGGCTGCGTAGCCGTGAAAAGGTTGACTGTCTGACGAGCCTCTGCTAGAAACGACTTCAAGGGCAGAGCTCCTGGAACCCTATCGTGAACACTAGTCTGATACTTATCATCCGCAAATGCTTCCAGCATTCTCAAATCTGTGTCAATGCCCATAATTGCGTAAATATTAAACCTTTTCACGTCCTCACTCAATATCGTTTCAAGGATGCGTCGAGAGATATGCTCAAGTACGCCACTGATCACTTTATAGAACGCAGTTGGTGGCAGGATTTCCTGGGATGTATCCGCTATTGTTTGCAGGTAGATGTAGACATCATTCAAATAGTCGTTGGCAACTTGCGGCTGCTCGTCAGGAGTCCAGTTGATATTCATAGTCAGATTCATGAACTCGTCTACTTTTGACTTCACCAACTTGATCATAGTGTCGTGTGCGACAGCTTGCGAGTTTCGGAGAGTGGCCTGAGCAGCCAAAGCTCCATGAGGACCCTCTACAAGTCGAGTAGGAATGCCACACAGCTTTGCAGCATGTTGTGCAAAGTAGTCACACGCAGTCTCCAGTACTGTCATGTTGGCAGCAATCTGCATAGCATGCGATACTCCTAGTGTGGGACTTCGAACCAGCCTGAGCAATGCCTCATTCAATACTGTCACCAAAAGCTTATCCAAGTACCTTTTCACAAGGTCGTAGTAATCAATGTGACCTCCGTACGCCAGGAAACTCACGGAGTCTTCGATGAAAGATCTCACAGTTCGACAGCAGTCAGGTACTGTGGCTGAGAAGGGAGCAATATACGGGAATGTGGGCATCACATCCATACTCTGAAGGTGGAAAGCAAGCACATTCATGTTGTACTCGTACTCCTTCCTCATCATCATCTGTTCATAATTGTCGTTTGCAAGATCATCATTTATACGGTGCCGGCAGTCTGTTAGAAGAAGCTCATGGTATTTGTCTCTCATCGTGTCCAGAACCTCCAGCAACGGTCCAACCTACAGAAAAGAACATGAATATTAAGATTACGTACTCGACAAAGATACCAAGGAAGAAGATTGCCCTTACGACCAGATATCGAACCCACAGTACCTGATAACCATGTCTTCGCAAGGTAGCCCCCAGCAAACTGACATAATCCTTCACCAAAAGAAGATGGTTCGCATCCTGCATTCTTGAGAACTGATCTTCCATGACTACAGTCACTTTACTAATAGCTGACTCCCACAGCTGTTCTGTTCTCGCACTAGTCATTAGACCTCCTGCAGATCTCAACACACGGTCCTCTACAATAAAGAACCCAGCTAGCTGAGCGAAGTACGACTGATGCGACTCCAAAAATGACTGAGTGGTTGATATTTGTAGATCCGAGTTCAGCTGTAGCTGCCTGTTCTTAAAGTAATACTCCCTAAACTGATCCTGCATGCCCAGGCACGTATTGATGTGGTATGCCCTGTAGACCGGGGTGAGGTCAAATTTCAGCTGAGAATCATCTTCGTCCAAATCTTCCATTTCCAGCATGTATACCAGCTCTTTGGATCCCGAGCGACTTTGCTCTTCTGCCTGCCGCTGCCGTCTTCGAAGCTCTTCCTCCCTTTGTCTAGCTGATGACGCTTGTCCAATTGAGAGTTGCCCTATTTCACGAGAAGCACTTCGGATATGGACAAGCCAATCGTTAAATTCCTTGTTCACCTTTCTTTCAATATGTGCTCTACAGACAGGGATCTGTCGTTCCAGAAGCAGCCGCAGAGCCCGAGCAGGTAGGACAGGCATAAAGTCCCGCTCCATGATGTCCAAGGCCTTGAGAGCCGGATAGTAGCTGTCGTTCATGACATGCTCATTCACCCTCATACACAGGTCCACCACAGCAGTGCATGTTTTGAGCGAATCGATCGCCTGCATCAGATTTTTCTTCGTGCCATGAGACTGTATCAGAGCATCCAGCATCCGCAAGAGAGTATCCCCGACCTCCTGCAGCTGCTTGTTTTCTTCCGCAAGACCCGATTTGAGCTCATCCGCATCGACAAGCACATACCTTAATTCGTCGACTGCTCGAATAAACTCCGTGTAATGCAGCTTGCACAGATCCTCAATTTCGACCTCCTTCTTCTTCACGAAGCCCTTGAGCTGGTGAACCAGCGTCTCCGGCTTGCCAATCTCAAATGCAGATCGGATAAAAGGACCTAGGTCCTCTCCATTGCTTATGGCTGACGCTAATGCCGAGTCGTCCACTCCCCCATCCCCATTCTCTACCGCCCCCGCTCTCTTTGGCTTACTCATCGCAGCAGCTAGATCCTGGAAAACCTAAAAGAACGACACTCATGTCAGCAAGGAAAGAGTTTCCCCTCTCAACTTCGACGGACACCACTATCATCACTAGGGTTCGACCACTACATCCCCATCCACACAGGCAACATCTTCGTTCTGACCCTTCTACAGCAGTTCGACAAATCGAACAACGAACATTCCCAGACTCAGCAATCCAACTTACGAACTCCGTCGACAGAGCTACCCGGACCACCAAATCTAGCACAGAACTTCCAAACCCTAGAACTTCAACACCATTACGAATTCGCAATCCAATCCCCAAATAAACAAGGCCACATTCTACAGATCCGCATCGAACTCACCTGCGCATTACCGATCGCTCAAGCTCCCACGACGCTCCTGCGCTTCATCGTCCGATTTGCACGCCCAGCCCCGCAATACACAACACAGACACGAAACGCTTCACAAAAGCTTGTCTCCGCCCCTCGTCCTGGACCACCCCTGCTGCCCGAGTGGGGCGCTGCCCGGGAGGGAGAGTCGGGCAGTGAGTGTCGTGAGGGCAGGGGAGCGTGAGTGGGCGGGGAACGCAGGGGGGAACGAAGGGGCTAGCCAAAATGTTTGGCCTCCCTATCTACACTGAATAGGGGTATTAAGGGGATCCATACTAATTAATTGACATTTCACACTAGATAAATATCTACTTTTATTCTACATCAGTAGTTATTGAAGTGTCCCAGGGATGTACATCATGTTTCAAACATTTATAGTTTTCCACAATCAATCCCTTTAATTTTTTGGTCCACTTAATACCCCTATTTAGTATACAAGACTCCCTTACTCTTAGATGTTGTTATTTTATTCTATACTATAGCAAAACCACCCATAGTCGACCACTTAAATAATCCTATGCATTTTCAGGACAATATAAGGCAATGTAAATTTTTTGCCATGTAGAAAGTTAGAAATCAAATGGACAACAAATTTTTTGGTAATTTTATGCTTTGAGTTGAAATTACTATGAGTTTTGGAAGTCCAAAGTTGATTTGAACCCATACCCAACTCTTAGAATTTTCCATAAATGCTCATTCAAAGACTACTTCAGCTCTCAAAAGTCAAAACCAAGGACATGCATCATAGCACTGATAGTTTGAAGATGGTTGGAAACCAAGACCTCATGGTTAGAAATCAATCATAGTCTCTATTGAATTTCCGAGTACCTATAGATTGCCCATAGGGTCCTAGTCAAGAATGGGTGGCTCTACCATAGTATGTCATGTGCCATCGCCACAATCATTAGTATGTCATTTGTAAGTTCATTGTCACAAAAGTAATGGACAATCCTTTTTGAAATCTCCTTTCATACCCATTTTTTAATTCTTTAAATAATCTATAGCACTAATGCTTAATATCATGTGTGATATCAATTTTTGCATTATATTTTTTAAAATTATTATTATTTGGCATACAAAAATAATATGCCAAGCAAATTTAAGAGCAAAAGGTAAAGTAATGAAAATAAAAAAGGTGAAAGTGAGAGTGAAAGTAAAGTAAAAATAAAAGTATTGACTTGATGTTGCAACAACTAAAGTATCACATAGCTCATCACCTTATAGGCCTTATGGCATGATGTCTATCTACCACCAATTTTTTAATTTTGGGTACAATAAATACTTAGAAATTCAATATCTTTTGTCCCATCTATTGAAAAGCAATGAAACTAACTTTGTACACACACATCTCCCAAGGGCTTTTTGTCAACACCAAGCTTGCCCTTATTAGCTTAGTAGCCTAGGAGATCTTGACATAAGTGACAAAAAAACATAAAATGTCTATTTTAATAGTGTAGATGTATGATCTCAAATCATTTCATTGAAGACACAAAGATATAAGAGTGTATATTATATTTACACATAGACAAGAATCAAAGTACATACCATAATCAAAAGCAAATTATATTCTACCCCCCTTAATCTAATTGCTTAGGAAACCATCATAATACAAATCAAATAGTTTGAATGTGAGATAAGTGTACTCTAAGGAATGATAGTATGGCAAGTGTGTAGGTCCAAGTATGTTGATAGGAGCCACATGGAGATGTTAGTGAGGTGCTTATGGAGGTCTTTATTGGAATATTCTATTTACAAAATGTTGTTTATTCATCCAAAATAGTCTGTATGTCATCTATAATGAATTAGTATTAGAATGTTCTACCAAAAAATGTTGTTTATTCATCCCAAGTAGTCCATAAGTAATCCATAATGGGTCCTTACTTTATCCCATTAAGTAGTGGTTACAACTACTTTTTTGTCATTTTAACACTTAAAAACTTAATACACTTATTTTTTTTCTTTGTATTATGTCAAAGAGCCATAACTAAAAAGCTATGCACTACAATGTTTTTTCATACTTCAAATCATATTCAAGAGTTAGAATGAAGATTCTTCCAAAAAAGAAGTGGTTACGCCCAAGTTGGCTCCTATTAGCATGCTTGGACCCATGCAAGATATTCCATAATGTCTATTAAAGGAGGAGGTGAGTATAACAACAATAGGATCAATTATCAAAAACTTGTTCTTATCACATCTCCATCGAGGGTTGCAAATCTACAAGGAATCCAATCACAACAACCATTTCAAAGCCACATCATTGTTCACATAATGATTTTCTTCGTTTTCATTGTATTACATCATGATTATAATTTATAGATTACACCTTGTTAAATAGACAAATTGTTCTATAGCTTTTGTAATAACATGACATAGAATATGTCACACCCTTTAGTGACACTTACCACCTTAAGTTCACCTTCTAGTGCTTTCCCAAGCACTTAACCTTTTAGTGACACCAAGGGTTACGCTCTCCTAACATTGCACATGCCATGCATCCACAATGTTAGGTTCCAACTCAAGTCATAGGATTCCCCATTCTTCTATTGTCGTGATGTAGGCCATTTACTAGTTAAGAATTAGACATCTTTTTACTTCTATGTTGGTTCCAAATAATAAAGTAGTTAGGCTTGTTGGGTGAAAATTGAAGGTTGGTGATGCTTTAAGTTGTTAGTAAGATAGGGCATTTTGTCCCATATTGTTTGTAGCTTTGAGTTCCTTCTATGGGTACTTAAAGTACTTAATTCTTCCATTATTCTAATCTTGAATCTTTTCCAGGGTGAATATATTTATAATTGAGGGTTGTATTATTGAGGGTTGTGCGTTTATTTTTTTAAGTTCCATTGAAGGTTGTAAGTGAGAGTGAACTTGCTAAAGTAGTAGTAAGTTTATTTTCATCGAAAGAAAGTGTTATATATAGGATACATATTGTAATTAGTTATGGTGAGTGGGACTTGGTATTGGCTTTAGAGTTTTCTTGTTCATTGGGATAATTTTTCCTTTTTCACAAACATCTATTATAGTTAGAAGCCTCGTGCTTTTCCAGATAGGTAGAAATACGTTACAACATAAGTGGTGAACTTGACGTGAAACATCTGGAGTAATAGTATTTGAGAATTAACGTAGGTTTGAGGTGTATGATGGATCTTGAGGGTAATATAAGTGGTGATGGTAGAGGATCGCAAGATGGTCAATTTGGTGGAGGAGTTGAGGTACCAAATCCTAGTATGTTGAGGATGCTAGAGGCTATGAATTTGCTTGTATGACAACAACAAACAATACAACAGAGGAAAGCCCTAGCAATAGAAGTGTTGCATTCCATCGTCAATCAAATGGATTAATTTGATGGATGTGATGTGATAAAATACATTCGATTTCATGCATGAGAAATGAAGTTGAAAAAGGTTTTTGAGGAGGAAATGATTGCAAGCTTTGAACTCACTATGATTCCTTAGATTCGTGGGAGAATGAGGGAGTTGCAAGAGAGCGATGGAGGTAGTAAGCAAACTTTTGCTCAAGTGTTGAAGGAAGAATATTCTATGGAAGACCTAGAGAGGGTGACAAAAAAAACATTTTTGGAGTGGGTTGCACATCCAAGCAAAGGTTTGTCAACAAACGCGCTACTCAAAGAGTTTGAGCACTAGTTTGTGCAGTTGACAGGGATAGAAAGAACAACTTTGGAGGTAGAGAAGACAAAATTATTTATTCAAGTGACGGATCCATGGCTACTAGAGAAACTTGAACCACTTTTGGAGGATCATAATGAAGAGCGTAGCTTAAAGTTTGACTGGAAGGATGTAGAGGGGTGTCACAATGCTCATCACGAGGTGTGCTCGTGCCACCTTAGTGAGCAAGGGGGACGTTGGGGGTGACTCCCCAAGCCTTGCAAGAAAAGAAATGAAGGGGACTAGGAGTCCCAAGCGATCAGAGCACTGTAGCGCTTTGATTCGAACGAATTAGGGAGCGTGTTACACATGCTTGGAAATCTTGTGAGAAGACGCGTCCATGGGTTCAAAAAACGTGAGAATCCAAGTAGGGAGTCAAAAGTCATGGGGGTCCCCAATCCTTCGTGACTTCCAACACTTCCATTCCAACCTTTAACTCCCACAAGACACTGGACATGTCATTTGATGACATGGGGCGGAACTTCCATTGATGTCCAAGCACTCAGTGGAGGCACTACTTCCCACCGATTCTAACCACCTTTGAATGGAATCCAACTTCCCACTAGATCCAACCCATTTCATTTTAGGACTCACTAATAAGTACTCACACCATTGCCCAGTGTGGAGTAGGACACCACCTAACTAATATCAAAGAGTGCACAAGCACTCCACAGCAACACACAAGTGGTGGTGAGGCTCCAACACTAACCTCAACACCCGGGGTTACTTAGGTTCACCATAGCATCATCCGTGAAGGAAGAGGAAGACCACCCCTCCTCATAGTACTCTCAACGGGATTTGGCAACTCCCCCCCATACTAGAGGTCATCGAGAACCTCCAAGATGCTCCCCATCTTGGAAAACCATCCAATTCCAAGTGGTATCCCCCAAAGACTACCGATCTTTCCATCAAGATAGCTTTTAGCTGAAAGCTCTAAATCCCAAATGTGATCCCATTTTCGTGATTTGCATTTTTTTAGATCACTGTGGACTATTCACTTTCTCCAATACAACAAGTATTGAGGAAGTTATGGCCCTCCATAGGTACGAGTCCCTCGAGAGGTGTAGTTCTTCGGGACTCCACCCTCTTTGGATGCTCATAATTTTTAGCTCACAGCTCATCTCCTCATGAGCCTCATCATTCTAGAAAGTTTGTTTCCTTAGCTTTCCAATGATATATGGCATGCCCTATTTGGCTCAAAGGAATCCTCCCAAACCTTGTTTTCCACGTCCCCACGTCTCGAGATGCAACTAAGACACTTCCTACTTTGAGGAGCTATAACTTTTGACTCCCTACTTGGATTCTCACGTTCTTTGAACCCATGGACGCGTCTTCTCACAAGCTTTCTAAGCATGTGTAACATGCTCCCTAATTCGTCTGGATCAGAGCGCTACATTGCTCTGATCGCTTGGGACTCCTAGTCCTCTTCATTCCTTTTCTTGCAAGGCTTAGGGAGTCACCCCCAACGTCCCCCTTGCTCACTCCTAGCACGAGCACACCTTGTGATGAGTGTTGTGACAAAATGAGAGCTCATAAGTTTGGTAGAGGTCACCAAGTGATATGACAACTTGTAATTTACAAACAATTACCACATTAAGAGGAAAATTATACTATTAAGAGGCTTTGAATTTTCTTACTAATTTTAGTACTATTGAAGTGAGTATGATGATGGTCACATGTGAGCGCCAAATTACCCACCCTTGGTAATTCGCATACACAACTAGGTTCTGGGTTTTTGCTAAGTGACTCCTATCTTTAGGTGTCTAAGTGTGGTCCATTGTGCCTTCCAATCAATAGATCCTTTTACTTAGTGCCTAAGTGACCTCAAAATTGCAAGATTCACTTAAATTACTTCCAATGTCTTAGCCGATCAAATGGATGGCCTGCTATATGATCTAGATGGAACTTACATTAGGGTAGAACCAACATAAGAAACCTCTAGTTCATCTTGTGTCATTTCTAAAAACATAAAACTCGACCCTATCCGACCTTCCTAGCTAAAGTTATGGGGGATTGAAGTTTGATTGCTACTCAATTCCTCAAACTTCATCCATCGATTGCACCTAGCTCCCCAATTCAGAAAGATCCAAAAATTTTAGGAATGGGTCACAAGAATTACTCCTACCTAGATTTGTGGTTGGGCCCTAATCGGGAATTCCTACAAAATTTTCATCCAAGCCTTATCTAAACTTCATCTGTTAATTTCTCCTAACCTATAATTCGGAATCAACTTTTCGTTTTGGCCCCGGGACCCTAGTTGGTAGCATCCTTTTGAACAACTTAGTTCTCTTGTCAAATTCAGAGTTTAGCTATTCTTCATCCAATTTGACCCTAGACTTCATCTAGCGATAACTTTCTCAATTTTGACCTGATTTGGGCGTGCCTTAGGGTTTGGGAAAGCTAAGGCCTCCTTATTTGAGTTTATGTCCTTAGAAATGACCTGACCTACTGAATCCTAAGGGTCTGACCTAGGGGTAGGCCTCAGCCCAAGCAACTAGTTTCAAGTTGGGGACTGAGAGAAAAGTTGGAAAGTGTTAACTCATACCTCAGAACTAGAGTCGTCGATGGCGCCCACTGAAAGATTTACCTCCTCCGCCATGAACTCTTGTGCCGTGAGACAATGAACCACCGTTCTAATCATAAAATATTAGGGTACAAGAGGATAATTATTGATTTTATTCTTTTTTTTTTTTTTTTTCCTTCCACACTCTAAGGTGACCCAACTACCCTCTACTTCTACCTACCAAGCCAAACTCAAAGAGATGTTATACCATCCTCCAAGGTTGAGCTACTTCTTACGTCCTATGTATTACATCCTCTATTTACGTATCACACTTAATCTCGTGGTGACCATCTAATTCTAATCTAAGAGCTTAAGTAAGCCTCGAGGATTTCCCCTCCTATCTTATCTGCTTCTACTCTTAACCTTTAAATTGTCCTTCCTCTTGTCACAATCTCATTCTTTTGTCCGTTTGCTCGTTGCTTTGGTGACGGTTTACGAGAGACGGGGAGCTCAATTCCCCACCCTGATGGTTTGTTTAATGTGGTTGGATGTGTCGTAGGCCTCCTCTCCTCTTTTCTTCCCATCTTAATTATCGGACTGCCCGCTCCTTTTCCTCCACTAAAGACAACTTCTTTCTTCTTCGTAGCCTTGGACAGTCATTTTCTTCCAAACCCCAAAGCCCGAAACTCCCTCCAGTACCTAAATATCAAACCCTAGTACTCCAACTTGTAACCCTAGATACCCCAGCATGAACCCCCGATACCCAAAAAACCCTAGTCACCCTAGTAACACACCCCAGTACCCTAGCACGTAACCTCAAAGCCTGGGACCCACCCTAGTAACCTAATATCGAGTCCAATAACCCCAACCTGGGCCCCACCTGACTCACTGTCGGCAGTCATTGGTACCGTTGATATCTAGCCCTGCCCCGCTTAATGCCCGGCCTTGGCCTCTCGGGTATCGGGGTTCTAGTGGACTAGGGGATTGGGTGCTAGGCTAGTTTGGGCTAGTTGCTGGACTAGCTCTTGGGTTGCCGATTCTTTGTGAATTCTAGGGGAATTGGAGACATGCCATGCCTATGGTTTGTAGGTGTAAATTAGGTTCATGGGGTCGCACCTTCACTTGATTTCTCCCTAATTGCTCTTTACCCTCGACTTTAACCTCTACTCCTACTTTTGGAAGGGCCTAAATCTTGGTTTGTTCCCAACACTTTTAGGGAACTAAACCTTGTGGGGAAAGAAACCACGTGGTCTCATGGTTCTCCCACAAGGTCGTTTTAACGCACTGCTAAGACTTTTTACCCCAAAGGGATTCAAAGTTTTGTTGTCGTTTCTTCTTTTAACACACTGCTAAGACTTTTTACCCCAAGGGGGTTCAAAACTTCGTTGTTGTTTCCTTTCTTAACACACCACTAAGACTTTTTATCCCAAGGGGGTTCAAAACTTCGTTGTTGTTTCCTTTCTTAACACACCACTAAGACTTTTTATCCCAAGGGGGTTTAAAGCTTCATTGTCATTCCCCTTTCTAACACACCACTAAGACTTTTTACCCTAGGGGGGTTCAAAGCTTCGCCGTACAGGCAAGACCCACTACCCTCACATCCTCATGTCTCTCAACAAGAAGGACCACGTCAATGTTAGGAATAAGAAAAAAAAAAAGGAAGGGACCTTTGACACTCAAAGGACTAATGACACGAATTAGTAACATAAATGGCTTGAACTAAAGCCCCCCAAAGCGTCATCGCTAGTCATATGGGGGTTTGCTCTATGGTTAGTACACATCAAAGCAAAGAGAGTGACCAAAAGGGTCTCTCAAGGGTAAGCACACACAACTTCTAGTAACACGGTAAGTTAACAAAGCTCCCAAGCTCAAGCTTGGAAGAGTTAATACTATGCTCACTCAAAAGGCAAGGGACCCACAAAGACTTCACAAGCTCAAAAAACAACAACAATGGCCAAAAGTGCCCAAAAAATACCGTTGCAAGGCTTGTAACTAAAATGCCACAATTTCCAATATAAATTAGATCCAACGGACCCAATTACACAAAAAGGGGGTGGTGAGAGGAGAAGGGGTGCCCTTTTATACTCTTTCTTAGGCACCTACCTCCTATTGTTTATCCAAGTTAACCTTATCTTCGTTGATTTTCATCCAAAACTCAAGGTTTTCATCCTATGTTGGCCCACTAAACTAACTTTTGGAGATTAACTCTGAATTGCAAACGGATTGTGCCATTGGCTTTAGAAGGTCATTTCTAGTCCATGGGAAATCCCCTCCCCTTTTTCAATCTTCAAAATCACAACGAAACCTAGCGCCAACTTAATGCCAAAACTAGGAAAAATCTCAACTTTGGGGGTTTGACTTTTCTAGCAAAAGTAACTAGCCTAGGCTCCTAGGTAGATATTGGGGAGTGAGAAAAGACCTATATTGGACCCCATTCTACTTTCATATGCTCCCGCTCCGCCAATCAAACCTGCTATGGACTTTAAATTCCGTCAATTGTCGGAGAATTTGGCAGATTCAGGTACTTCTGACTATCGGAATGTTTTGAAACTTGTTGGGGCATCTTATTAACATAAAAGAAGCTATGCTAATTTTTAGTGGAAATTTATTACCACCTAGGGAATTTCTAGGAATATCCCATTGTAGGTTTGGGTAGTTGACCATCCGGAAAGACATCTTTTGACTATTAGAAAATTCCAAAACTTTTCATGGAACCTTCCATGGGATCCCACAACATATGTGTAGGCTCACATTTTTACTCTACACATCAGCCTAGAGGGGACAAAATCCGCCCTTTTGTTTAATCATTGGTGGCCAGGGAATCTTCCACACTTGAAGGAATCTAGGTGAACCAACTTCGCCATTGGTTCCTGGGCATAGATTTGACCCCAAACCACCTTATTTAGACTTGAGATTCCTCCATGGTCCCGTCTTGGTATTTTCAACATCTGCAAGCCAACAATTGGGGGGTCCGCTATTTCGTCGATGAAATGGGGACACTAGAACCTATCTCCAGGAACTGATTCCTATGCCTTACCAGGGTTCCTTCAACCAATTCTAGCCTAGAGATGTCCTTTCCATGTGAGATTTTGAGCCTAATATGCCCATCACTCATAATTGACCAATTTGCTACAATTAGTTGGATTCTAACCTATTTACAACTCGTGGTTAGGTCATTCTAGCCATAATATTTTAAAATTAGACCAAATGCTATATTGGAATGTGACACTCCTATTTTGGTTCTACACTCTTTTGGGGGCTTTTTGTATATAAAAGTGCATTTAAAATGACAAAATACGAAAAAAAAAAAAAAAAAAAAAAAAAGTGAGCCCCTGGTGACAAATTAGGGGCTCACACCACATTATCATTAGTACCACCACATAGGCACACTTATGGCCTTTAGCATGTAGAAATTTGTGGGAGGTGTTAGCTCCATCCTCCCTGATTGAACCATTATGAATCACAATTTCTTTTTAATCAAGATTGAGCACCTCCATTTCAAATTGTGGACCATTGTTTTATGAGATCATGGAGATGGTTTGGGTAATCAAGACAAATATTTGAGCCCATTATAGAGCCCATCTTGCAAATTTTGGTCCATTTAGTGAGTTGAGAAGGCTCTTCCCACCCAAATCTTTGCATTACAAAGCAACCTCTTTTAGGGTTCAATTTTTTTCCTCATGCACACACATATGGGTGTTGCAAAACATTGCATTGATGGCTCCTTTTGTGCATTTCAAAAGTCTCTTTTAGTTGTAATATCTTTTTATCATTGTATCATTCCTTGATTAGAAGGAAATTGAGCCTTGTCAATGGGGTTGCTTTCCAATGTTGCAATGTACAAATGAGGTGGAGCACCAATGATGACATGTACAAATGACTTTGTGACATAACATTCATCCCTTGGATATAATTGAATTAAACGTTACAAGAAATTACCCTCATAGATTCATTCATTGACTCTTGAATTGATGTGTGACATGTGCAAGAACTAACTTTTAGTCGACCATCAAACTTACGGCCCCTAGTAGATTTAGTTTTCCTTCCAATAGTGCTGGCCAACATTTGCTTGTATCCTTGGGTACTACCCATGTCCAATTCCCCTCAATATTCATAAAGTCAATACTTGAATTTTATCAAACAAAATTATCTACCTTATTCACCCCAATGAATCCGATGACATCACTAAATCACAAAAAGAGACTTAACTCTTAACCCTTCAACGTCAACACAAATGTTTTATGTTTGATGGATGACAAGGAATTCTCATGTGTAGGACAAAAGTGCAACTATTCATCAATGGAATTAGGGGTGGAAAGGGGAGATCTTTTGTAGTGGTTTGACTTCCAATGGATTTTTTTTTTTGAAGTAGACGATGTCACACGGTTCCAAAAGCAATGATTTTCACAATTACAAGTCTATCATTTAAGGGTTAAAGTATGTATGTTGAGGTTGAAAAGTGATTGATGGATGATTTCATTGTTCAGTATAGAAACAAAGAATGCAACTATTGGTCCAATAATCAAAGCACTTTTCATGACTGCTTTGGTCATGGGAGCCGCATCCTTCAGAGGTTAATGTAGGTTCAACAATTGCTAAATCATTGTTCATGAAGAATGATTTTTTTCAAGAAAATTTGAAATGGGAGCTCATTATAAGAGAGATTTCTATTTAAATGCAACATCTCAAGAAACTTGTTTCTAGCATGACTACTTGCAACTAATTTAATGTTTATAACACTCTTTGCTCATTTTGCTAGTGTTAACTTATATTTTGGGGAAGGATGATTGAAATCTATTGTGTTTTATGTTGCTTTCAGTTACAAGAGCATCACCACATGCGAGGGCCAAATCTCCATGGTAGATTGGCATTGGCATGGCATTTGGGACCTCAGTGGCATAGTCACTCTCTAGGCTCCCCCATTGTGACACAGAGACAATGACTCCACACTCTTCCACCATCACTACAAGAGAAAGGGGTGTTTCAAATATAGTCCTAGTAGTAATGACCTAGAAAGAGTGTTTTCAATAAAATTCTACTAAAAATACATGTATTTCTAATAAATTTTTACCAAAATCACCCCTTTGAGGTCACTATTTATTGGATAATACTGCTAGGACTATATTTAAAAGACCCCTTTCTCTTGTAGTGCATTAATGCAAAATTTGACTTGCTACGCCTTGTAGCAATGGCAATGGAGATTTTTTAATTAAAAAAAAAATTTAAGTAGCAACTATCGAGAGTGACAACCTTGTTGTGGTATAAAGCTCCATTTTTGAGGACAATGAACATGGATTATGCCATCAATTAATGCCAAAGTAGTCAACACTCAATTTGGCCTATAATTTCACCATGCACTCCAAGTTGAGGCCCCTTGGGCAAACTATGGAGCATCCAATGTTTTGGAAACTATCCCTCACGTCACAGTGGAGATTGTTTTGGCTCTTGAGCCCAATCTATGACATCCTAGCCATGTTGGGCGAGCCACAATGGAGATACTCTATAGTAGTACTGAAATCATTGAAGAAATTTTTGGTTTATTTTTTATCAAAGTCATCATAACTACATTATTATGGCATTTCAAAGCATTGAATGCTATTTGCATTTGGACTAGTGCCCCTTGTGCCATTGCCATATCAACACAAAAGCTTAGAAAGTTATTTTTTAAAACTTTTTAATTCATAAAAACTTCAAATTTCAATATATTTCACACTATAGGTCCAAATGCTATGAAACAAAGTTTGTGCACCCTCTTTGCAAAGAACTTTCCAAAAGTACCAAATTCAAGAATGGAAGATACACGGGCCAAGAGATCTCACCATAACGAACAAACAAAACGAATGGTCTAATTTAATTTATAGATTATTGTAGATATTTAATTTCTCTCTATAATTTGAGCTGGAGAAAATTTATTTAAGATTGCTCATGCTAGTGCTCTATGTGCTTCTTGTTTAAGTTTGAAATTTGGCTTGGCTCCCTCCACATGCCTTCCATCATCCGCGGTATGGTACTCTTTACAATATGTTTTTGGGAGGTGATTTATCACTTAAAAGCTATACAATTTTTTTAAAGAATATTATGCAATAAATTCTCCTATTTTCAATTGATGAAATCATTCAACTGCTAGATAATATAGGGACAATATTAGTCTATCATGGATGAACATATATACATTAGAAGGGATTTGAGGCCTCCAAAAGACTGCAAGTTCTAAGATAGTGGATAATTTTGGAAATGTTGCCAAATTAGTCATTTGATGTGGCAAAGACATTGCCACATCAAATAATATTATTGAATTATTTTAAAGAAAATACTTTTATTTTTATTTCAAATTCAAATTAATTAATTTTTAATAATTAACATTTTGATAGCAGTGCGCTAGGCCGTAGCAAGAAGAATAACCCTAAAACAATATTTTGGAGGCCTAAAATCCCCTCTATTGCTTAGGAATGACTATTTGTGCTTTCATCCACATTTATATGCTTCATTCATGTCAATAGATGTCAATAGCTACACTACTCTAATAGAGATCACTTTTTGAGTTGCCTAGAAAAAATGGAAAAAAGGCCTCTCCCTCTAATTGAGTTACAAACAAGGTATTCCACCCCTAGTCGTCTTTCTCTTCCGAATTTGATACCCTTTTTATACTTTGGTGGTATCTATGATGCAAGATGTGTATGATTATTGTACCTAATAATATGAAGAGTCAATAGATGGAATTTCAATTAGATAGGGGTCTTTTGGGGACTTTTTGTATTTGGTAAGGTAGGAGGTCCATAAAGCACCTATTTAAACTCTAAAAGACTGAGGAGCCTACTTTGAGCTTTTTGAGAACTTTGGCAGGTTTTATTGACTTCACAATTTTGAAGTCTTGCGTGACTTTTTTAGGGTGGATGCTACTCATTATAATCTACATGTGAAGCTTTGTTTCACTTCATTCCGATAAATATTGCAAAAGTTAGAAGGATTTTTTTCTTATTTCAATGTCAAACCAAGCAACAAAAAATATATTCTAAAAAATATGAAAGATTTTTTGGAAAATGATATATATTGATAACTCCTCAAAAAAATTCAAACCATTCAATTCCAAATAATGAGGAAAAATTTATGAGTAGTTTTATTTTGCAACAATGAAGGTATAGAAAACAAACAAAGTCATCTTTTGCTCTCAATTTTGAAAATTTTCAAATAAAAATAAAAATATAGGATATTAATAGTTTACTACATTGAATAGGGATTATAAGGGGACCCATACTAATGAATTGACATTTCAATCTATATAAATATCTACCTTTATTGTACATTATGAGTTATTGAAGTGTCCAAGGGAAGTACATTATGTTTCAAACATCTACAATTTTCCACGATAATTTCCTTTAATTTTTTGGGTCCCCTTAATATCCCTATTCAATGTAGAACATTCTTACCATAGTGATTAACAAGTTTTAATTTCTTGTAAAATTTATTAGCATATTAGTTTTTTCTTTCATTCAATACTACTTCACAATTTACAATTTTTTTAAAGATGAATATGAAAGTTTTTTTGTTTAAATTTTTTTTCCTATGTTTTCAACCCGTTTTCCAACTTCTTGACTAAAATGCACAAATTACAGGGCATATGAGTTTTTTCTAAAAGTATTGAAAGACAAAACTTCTCCTTTTGGAAGGACTAGAAAAGCCTACATGTTGAACTTTAGGCACATCAATCTTGCAATCCATAGGGATAATTTCTCTAGAAGATTTAGACAATGTTCTTGAACAAGTCAACTAAAAGATCCTACGGTTGGATTTGTTAAAAAATAATTATAGATGAAGATTTTGACCTTGCTTTGGAGATGAGTATTTGGAAGCGGTTATGGACCTCTAAATATGATGCTCCTTTAGGGGTCAAGAGCTGGAAATTAATATTGGAGAGGTTCAACTCCTTGAAAAATATTTACGAGTCTATTTTCCTTCAAAGACAAATGCAATTGGCATCTAACCCAAGCCATTTCCTATTTTTTTTGAAGCTTTGTGAAATTCGTTATAAATTTTTGAAGTTGAAATGTGGTGGTCACAAAAAGCAACCACCTCCTGAAATGAAAATTATTTGTACATTATTGGTGCAATGAGAAAGCAAAATATGCAAATAGTGTACATGTGGACTCTTTATGGACCTCCTACCTTACTTATTCAGTCTCCGTACCCAGTTCCATACATTTTCAGTATTTGCGGTAGGTCATTACTTTCAATTTGATATGATTGGTTGATACCAGCCGATATCCGTCATGTGCGAGGTGTATACCCTGTTGAGAGGTTTTGTACCAGGGAGTAAGTTAGGAGGGCTGCATCAGAAAAGTTGGGCCAGATTGTTTTGGTGCTATTTTGACACCAAAGGCAGCATACAGATCATTTTAGTGTCATTTTATCCATACTAGGTTGGTATGGAGGTTGGCACCAAATTAACTTATTTGCATTTCAATGCACCATTGTGGCACCATGTTCACATGCCTTGAAATTCGTGATGTGGTATTCAGTCCAAATCAGTCCACACATGCCTTTCCTTTCCTTTTGTGGAAAGGCAAGGCTATCGTAATTGCAGGGAAGCTCAGACTCTTCATTCTGTTCCCTCTTTGGTGGCTTGCAATCAAAACAACCACATGGTCATCAGTTTGGGGCAACACATCTCATTCCTATCTGATTGACCCAACATCACCAACCTTCTTGGGTTCAATATTAACTGTTTAATATTTACTAGCAGGGAAATCATGTGCATGACGAATCATAGAAATGCTCATCATGCTCTAGGTTTTTATTGTGAATATTTGATGAAATAATTGGATAATAATTCTCCGGGATGAATACGCAACAAATTTTGTGACAAGAGTCTGTGGTTGGGGTCATCACATGCACTGCTTACATAATGAAATAGATTTGCCACCAACAAGTGGGGCTCTAGCCAATGGAAGAACTTCAAAAACCTTGTCCCATTTGGATTAGGTTTGCACTTTGAACTCTTTCATATTAACACATACTCATATTCAATTTCTTCTTTGCGTTTGTGGAGTTCTAAGAAATTCACATGTAGATAATGGTATGCCTATTTGAAGGAGCTTTTTTTGGCCCACTACTGTGAGATAGGCCTAATGAATTTAGGCCTAAGAGACTATAATGGTCTAAAATCTCATATAACCATAGATTTGCCTATTTAATCATTGATCTCTTTAAACCATTGATTGATCTTTGTAATTTACAATTTCAAATAAGTAGGGCCCAACTATGGTCTCTATTGGATTATACCAAGATTGACCATGTAAAGTATTATTATTATTTTTTGCTATAAGTTCATATGTTGCATTGAATGATTTAGGATATATGCATTCACATGACATGGTTTTAGGGTTTAGGTCAACTAGCCTAAATTCTTCATGTTTCTAATTCCAAAACCAAGATGTTTGTTGTCATTACATGATGACAAAATTAGAGACATGATTGTTTTAGGTTGGTAGGTCTTATATCCAATACTTTGCACTTATGGTAACATAATCTTAGAAATAATTAAATATTCAAAAGAAATAATGTAATTAAAGATTTAAATTTCACAAGGAGGGTAGAATCTTTTTATTCCTTACTCAACCCTTGGAGGTTATTTCTTTTTTTTGTATGTCAAAAAACTCCCAATCATGGGAAAAATAGTATTCGAATATGGTTTATTTTTAAAACTGCACTTAGATCCTCAAAGCTTTACTTTTATTGCATTTTTTCTTCAACCTTTAGTGTGAATGTATCCTTATGGGTAGCATTCAAGTTTTTTTGAAATGTTAGTCAATTCAACATACGAGGTACATTTTTTGTGGGACATGGGTGCATCAAAATGGATATCCAAAAAAATTCATTGTAGTGGATAGGCCCCAAAACATGAAAAATCCCCCCAAAAATGGTCCAATTCAAAGGAGATTTGGGAGGACATCTTACAAAACACGGTCTTCCAAGGCCATGAGATGTTGCCATGTAGATGCACCATCGTGGGTAGTGCCTTGTCAACAACTTTTTCATCCGGGACCTTGTTAATGTATTACATGACATGGTGTAGGAAATTCTAAGATGTGGCAGTTGCATTCTATCCTCGGTCATGTTTATGAGGACATCTACTTTGACATGGACATTTTTTTGGACGTCCTCAATGACATGAGGTTTATTTATTTTGATATCAAGTCACATACACCATATGTTACAACATGTTTGTAGAGGCATGAGAATGCCACGAATGATGTCTTCAATGACATGGTAGATGGACATGTCTCAATATTTGAGACATTAACTTAGAAGTGTGGATGTTTTTTGTGATGTCCACTTAGATGCAAGCCATATACCATATAAAAGAGGACATTTGCAAAACACCATACACCGTACGATACATATTGTATATTTTAAACAATACTCCACATATGGAATACCATGTTTGGTAAGTATGTTATATGACTAAAAAAACCACTTGTTGTGAGTATATTGACATAAGAAGATAAGGTATATATACAAGTGTGGTAATTGTAGGAAAACAAACCATATGAAATATATTAAACTTAGGAATTTTATTTCAATTTGAATTTCATACATGAGCATTGTAATGAACACTATGTTATTTGAGATGGTGTATTAAAAAACATCTAGATGTTTGAGTTGATGTCACAAAAAACATCTCAATGTCTTTGTTGATGTCACAAAAAACATCTCAATGTTTTTGTTGATGTTGCAAAAAACATGTAGACATTTTTGTTGAAGTCTTAGTTGATGTTACAAATGAAATAAAAAAAAATAGTATTAGAATTCTTAGACGGTGTTGAAATGTGATGATGTGGCATGCTACGACACTCAATTGCCACATCATCTTGCTATTTTTTTGCGAAAGCATACTTTGTGGTTTTCCTTCCCCTATTCTTTTTACATCTAGTCGTCCCTTTACCTCATCCCCAAATAACTTCTAGATATTTACTTGTAGTCAAAATCATAATCCTTGCTGACATGGCACTAACATGTTTTTTTAGACATTGTAGAAAATGTGACTATGTTTTATGAGATGTCACAAAGAACATACTTCTTTCCTATAGCATCATGTTGTTTTCCCATTGATATTCAAACATTCTCTATGATGTCCACCACAATTTTGCCCCCACTACCTCAAAACTCTTTGACATCCTTATGTTTGCAAAAATATGCCATATTTTTTATTTGATGTCACAAAAACGTGGGTTTCTTATAGTGCAATGGAAAAACTTTTTATCTTCTTGTCTTTTCATAGTAGGGGACCTATGTACTTTATGATTTTATGAATTCAACTTTGTACAAGAATCTCTAGTTAGTAGTCATTTCATGTTGCTCTAAAAAAATGCAAATGACATAGGATTTTTATTTTTATTTTTCCATCCAAATTTCCTTATATGGTCTCTTGTATTGTAGCTATATGTGGCCAATTTTGGTGAAATCTATGACCAATCCTTCGATGTCCTTCAAACAAAATTTGTGTTGATTGTAGTGTCAAAGAACCCATAAGATGTAGATTTATAATCAATAAACATGTGTTTTGAAGGGCAGGGTAGGGTGAGATGGGATTAAAGAAAGCTTTAGTTATGATGAAGTGATCTAGATGGATGGAATGGAGTAAAGGAAAAATGGGTACATAGGGTGACAACAAGTTAAGGTGGAGTGGGATGAAAGTGGATTAGGATTGGACATAAGGAGGGTTCAAGGAGGGGAAGGTGGAGAAGGATTTTGGAAGAGTAGGGTGCAAGAGAGTTGTGGTAAGATGAGGGAGGACTCTAGTGGAGAGTGGGAAGGCTCATAATATTGTTAATCTTCACTACATTATGGGCCCTTTTAATTAATATGCCCCCTTGATATGTTAGGTGTGCTCCTCCAGTGATAAGCAATGCTGACAAGTTGTTATTTGTTCACATCTTAAATTTAGCCATTAGATGAGATTTGGGCCAAATAGAAGACTTCGAGTTCCTGACAATTCTCGGTAGTGGGGAACTTGTTGAATTGCACCATTGTTGTAGTGTTGATGTGATTGTGTGACAACCATGTCAGAATTTTATTTTTTTGAATTTTAGGATCAAGTTTTTTTTAGTATTTATGACAGCTACCAATAGTCAACCATACCTTCATTGCTGTAGGAACATCATGGGGAACAAGCTAGAAACACCCCTTATTTCCCCAAATCTCCCCTAATGCATCCCCTTATGTATCCAACAAAGATACCTCTCTCTCTTTTCATGTTTCTGTAGGAGGTGTCCAAGGCATATTTAACAATGTTTTGTGGGGTGGGTGGAGTGAAGGCCAACTAAATAGAGGCGGAGTGAGGAAGTTATGGGGTAGAGTGGCAATATGAATGGGTTAGCAAAGGGCTAAGCTAAACTAGAGTGAGTGAAGCCAAGAGTAGGTAGGAGTGGAGTGGATTGAGTGGGAGGGATAACTTTGCATAGTACACCACATTTAAGACATGTATATTTTATTGGGGGAATGGGGGTTATTTATTTTTCTAGAAATTAACAAATCCTATTAGTATGTTATTTTTTATAAATACCAATATATGTAGTCCATTCAATAATTACAAAATATAAGAAGAAACACTAATGCCATCCTAATTTGATAATAAATTTTACTTTATTGTACTTTTTCTTTATGTAACACATTTCAAGTCATCCACATAGAAGCTATATATAAAGATGTATGACACACACAACATAAATACATCTACTAACATTATATTTCAAGATTCATCCAACAACATATGCAAAGCAAATTATAGAATTGATTAATATTCAATCTTTTGATTTAGGGTGTTTCATTCAACACTACAATCTAGTTTAAGTTCAGCTTCACATCCCTCAGTTCAAGCATAAATCATCCTTCAAAATCTCAATTCTGGTGAATGTAGTATATAATTGTTTCATATATTCTTCACAAAACAAATTCAAAAAGAACCAAACATAGCTCATATGAATTGAAAGAAGATTATAAACAAGTGCCCCTCAAAAAAATTTTAATTGGTGTAATCATCTAGGAATTTAGTCCAATAATATTGGATGAGAAACAATCTTGCCATCCAAAATCTCCCTATGCAAGTGACTTCTATGATTATAAAATAGCTAAACATTCACTACCATTCTACTTTCCAAAAAACAATTCCTATATTCCTTCTTATTGTGAACATTGTTTAATTTTCTTATGCCAATTAACCCCTAAAGGACCAATGCCTTTTTTCTGAAAAAACACACTCAAAACTGCCATTTTTAGAGCAAAGAGTAAAAAAATTTGAAAATTTTATTTTTTTGCACATCTAACCATAGGATCTTACACCTAACTAGTATGAAAATGTGTGGAAAAAATTTCAGAAATTTTGACCACATAGATTGCAAGATATCTGTGTTTAAAGTGAATAAAACAAGTTTTTCTACATATTGAGGGACAAGGTTACTTAACTTTGAACCTCCTTAACTTTAATTTTTTGCACTATAGAGTTTTGAGCTTTAAATCTTTATATTGGAGAATTGTGTTGAGAGTCTAGGAAAAAAAAGAAAATACAAAAAAATTTAATTTTTATTCTTTAAAAAATTGTTAAGTAGAAGTAGGTACAAGATAGAAGGAAAATCTAAATTATTAATATCTCTAAGATGGAATTAAAATGCACTAATCCCAATGGTGAGATTGTTCTAGAAATCAAATGAAACCACATGGACCTTTTTTTTTTAAAATTGTAAAAATTACATTTAGAACTGAATCCAATAAGTTATTTTTTCAGGAAGATGCTCTAATTGCCCCAAAAACAAGATTGTCTATAACTTTCTCATAACAAATCCAAATGGAATTAATCAAAGCTTTCCGGGTAGACAAAAATATAATCTAGAAGAAAAAAAAATTCAAATTTTTGA
Source organism: Straminergon stramineum (assembly GCA_963920665.1). Classification (NCBI taxonomy): domain Eukaryota; kingdom Viridiplantae; phylum Streptophyta; class Bryopsida; order Hypnales; family Calliergonaceae; genus Straminergon; species Straminergon stramineum. Next base: position 31,299,520 of record OY987265.1, read on the forward strand.
AACTTTTTTTTGCTGCCCCCTCTCCCCTATTTTGAGCTTATTTAGGCATAACTTTTGTTCCCGGGCACCAAATGAAAAAAAAATAATATTCCTATGAAGCTAATCAATTTTTCTATCTTCATAAAAAGTTTCTAAAAATCAGGAAAAAAATTGAGACCGTAGGTACCTGCCCAAAATCTCAGTTGTCCCCCGAAGGGACAATGGTCCTTCAGGGGTTAAGGTTAAGTGATACAACTTAACCTTCATTACATCTACTTAACCCCTAAAGTCCCTTGGCCTTTTCTTTCATCAAATTCCACTCCAACCTACCACTTCTATTGCAAAGTGCAAGAAACCAAGAAACTGTTTTTTTGCATATCTAACTATAGGATCTTGCGCTAGATTGGTATATGAATTTTTAGAAGAAATCTCACAAATTTTGACTTCATGGATTGCTAAATATTTTTGTTTGAAGTGAGGAAAACCATTTTCTTGCACCTTGTTTGTGTACATTTTAAGGCTTTGAATCTTCATAGCTTAAATTTTTTGCTCTACACATGCAAAATTCAGTTTTTTTTATATTGAAGAGTTGAGTTGAAATTCTAGGATAAAATATTCAAAGAAAATACACTTGATTTTGATTCTTAAAATAATTGTTAAGTATATGTAGGTCTTAGATTGAATGAAAAACTAAATCATTAATAACTCTAAGATGGAATTGAAATCCAACAATTTCAATAGTGAAGTTGTTAAAATTGCATTTAGAAATGAATCCTACAAGTATATTGTAGATGAAGGTCTTGTTCTTGTCATGCCTTGAAGTAATGTTATGTTGACCTTGTTGTTCTTATTTGTAAACAATGACTCTTGATAAATAGTTGCCCAAAACTATGTCTAATTAAACACACCTCATCTACATTTCCACTCATTGTCATTGTTGTCATTTGTTTCCATTGTTGTTTCTTCATCAAAGTTTGTGAAAAATGGTATGTTCATAATGTCCATCATTGTTTACATTTTGAAACTCAGGTTCAAAAAGCTTATTGAAATCATGTATGATTCCATCCAATTTACTTACTATTGTATGGTTGGTTTTCATTAAGTTGATGCCATGCCTCATGTCATCCTAGTGACAAAAATCATCTATCAATTTCTAAGGTGGAATATTTCTCTTTATTTTGAACACCTAAGAAAGAATTATGTAGATCTTAACCCCAAAGTGTCACGGAGGACAAAAAGTGTCCTCACACAGTTTTAAGTCTACTATAACTTCTCCATCCAAGGTTCAAATCCAATGAAACTTATTGGGAAAGTTGCACTTATTTTTCTAGTTTATGTGGTTAAATTTTCAGATCAATCAAAGATGTATTGCTTCTTTAGTAGCCAATCAAAGAGCACAGCTTTGCAAAAGTTCACAAAATTGCATTTTAGGGCTACAACTTCAGGGACTTGTATCTTCTTCATTAATGATTTGTTTTCAATGAAATTTGTTGGGTTTTGTTTTTCTTGAAGTCTAGTTATTGTGGTAAAATTTTCATGTCAATCCAAGTTGTTTTGAATGTTTGGGAGCAATTCGAAGTCCTAAACCCTATCATTTTTGGAGTACAGTGAACTTTGGTGGCTTATATCGTCTTCGTACAAAGTCCTTTTTCAATAAAACTTATTGGGAAAGTTGTGCCTACAAGTCTGGTTTGTGTGGCTAAAATTTCATGTCAATCCAAGAAGTATTGAGTGAATGAGAAGCATTCTAGTAGAGAGAGGTTCAGCCCTGGATGTGTTTTTTGCAGTTTTTCTAACTATTTTTTGACATTTCAAAGCCGTTTTCTAGACACCATGACTCAATTTCATGAATTTCTTTTCCACCTATGTGTTTGTATACTAGTTTTGAATCACTTTGTAGTGTAATTTTTTTTCATTTCAGTAGGTTTAGAAATCAAATTTCACCTCCAAATGTGTTTTGGGAAAAATTTCAGCATTCATTTTCAACACTTAATCATTATGATCTCGCAATCTATGCAGCCAATTGACTTCAAGTTTTGTGCATGTCATCTAAAACATGTTTACTACAAGATTGTATGGTTGAGATTTGTATAACTTGAAGAAATTTAGGTCTATATAGCTTCAAAAGCAATGATGTTTTTGGACCCCGGATATCTCATGTCACTTTGGGGTTAAGTGTCTAGTTGACAAAAGAGTACTACTACCACATATCATCTATTATATTATATTAAATACAAATTGTCACTGGATTTGTCACGACCCAATGTCACAAATATGGTCATGTTTTCACCCCCAATGTTTCATCATGTCATCCTAAATGTTTTTCATCCGGTTCTATAAGAATTTGATTGGCTATCCAATCTATATTCTCTGAAGTTCAATGTTCCATAGCAACTGGTTAGTGCTAAGCTTAGTAGGAGTTAAAAACAAATCTTTGAAAACTTCTCCCCTCCCCCCGAAGGACCAAAATGCACCAATAAAAAGAAGACCGGCTTAAACACGTTTCAAAAGTTGCTTTGTCCGACTGCAAGCTTCCAAGCAAACTTCCTTCTTTCGTGCAGACAACACAAACTACGTGAAACATCACGAGATTGAGACTGATGAGGGGACTGAGGGAACTTCCCGGCGAAGAAAATTTGAAATCCTCCAGATGGGTTCCTTGCAGAGCAGCTCCTAAAAATTACGTTACGTTTCCTTGACTTAACCTTAGCTTAGCTTACTGTAAAAGGCAAAGCAGCAGGTCAGCAGCAACTGAACTCGGGCAGTAGCAGCCGCAGTTGCAGCAGCAGCAGCAGGATCAGCATCTGCACGCAGCATCCTTAGGACTCGTGGAGCTACTGCGAAGCAACACATTGCAGATCACAGCAGCATGGACTCCAAGCTGCCGCAGAAACCATCGGATGCTTGTTGCTCTTGTTCTTCTTATTGCTGTTGCTGTTGCAGTTGTCTGATCTGAAAACCCCTTGCAGGAGACAGTTAGACAGACAGTTAGACAGATAGCAGCGCCTCGGATGGGACCCTGTCTGTGATTCCCGTGGTGGGTTTATGCGAGGTTTAATAAGAGATTAGGGGTGACAAGAAACCTGAATCTAAGTTAGTCCAGGTAGCAATTTGGGAAAAACCCTAAGCAGGGGATTGCGTTGCGTTGCGTTGCGTTGCGAGGACCATGGCGGCGAGCTTGGAGGTGGTGGCGTCGTTGCTGGGCGTGTCCGTGCCTGTCACGCGCTTCCTGCTCTGTTTCGTGGGCTCGATTCCCGTCAGCGCTGCTGCTAGAGTTCTCCCTGCGGGCCATGTTCGGAATTTGTACGCCGCGGCCACGGGGATGGTGTTGTCATATTACTCCTTCGGTCCCGCAGCCAATCTGTTCTTCATTCTACCGATGATGGTCGGGTATGGGAGCATGATGCTCGCGAGACGGCATTGCGGACTCATCACGTTCGTGGTCGCCTTCGGCTTTCTCCTCTCGTGGTAAGAAATGTCGGTGTGAGTTCGGCATTACAGTCTTACGGAGGTTTAGGCAAGTGTAGACTGACTGTACACTTTGTTGTTTGGAATCTGGTTTCTGGCTGGGATTTGGTTTCACGTGGGATTGGATTTCTTCACCTTGTTCATAATCTCTGAATTTGGTACAGTAGTACTGATCCGTCTTGGTCTTTTCGTTTTGATGCCCTGCTTTTTAGTTTTAGCGTTGCGGGAGTTTTGAAGCTGACTTCGATTTGTTAGATTTGGAGTCGATTGTTTACCTATAAGTGCCAATAGTGGTTGCATATATATAGAGGAGTTGAAGTAAATCATTTAGGACACTTTTAGGAGTGTATGTAAGTGTAGCTATAGGTAAAAGAAGAACTCACACCCTACAGTTTTGAACGATTGAAATATGTTTTGAAAGTTATCAAGTAGTAGCTTTGAAAGTGGTCTTTTGCTTGGACTTTTAGGGGTTAGGATGTGAAAGTTCTGTTGTCGAATAAGTGTAGAAATGCCTGTTGATTTTAAGGAATTAAACCCTAGAAGCCTAGAAAACGTGCGGAAGAAGCCCGGGTGGAAGATGATTGCAACACGGCTGAGGAAGACGTTGGTTTTGCAGCCATGTACTGATGATGAGCGGCGATGCCTGGAAGAATGGAGGCATCGACACGACTGGTAAAACCTCACTTCTCTGGTCTCTTTTGCTTTTTGTAAGCTTGCATTTACTCGAAACGCTGGCAACGTCATGTAGGTGTTTCTGAAAAATCATTCTTCCACTGACGGGTGCAGCTCTTCATGAATACAGTGACCCAGTGTTGACGTTGATCTTGTTCTTTGTGATGGGCCGCAAATTGTGTATGCTTGCCAAGGCCTTGTATTGGGCACCTGAGCCACTTTGTTATCCATGATCTAGAAAGGAGTCCACCCGGTGGGTTATTTCAGGACAGGTAAGTCACGTGAGTTGGTACTTTGATCATGCACAAGAATGCAGAATCGAATGGATGTCAACATCTTGCAGCTCTTAGAGTTATCTTAACAGTCATTCGAAGTAAAGGTGCTGACCTTGTCTGAGTAGGCGTGAGTCTAAAGAATAATGCTGTGAATAGGTTTTGGCAAGCCTTTTGGGGTCGGTTCAATCTGAAGTAGTGTTGAATTTAAGGATAACTCTCTTGTTTGGTGCTAGTTCATCATGTTTTCTAAGAATGGTTCGGGAGAACCGCTCTATCGTCTCTATAGCTGAACAGTCGTACGAAGCAACTGGCGCTTTTGTGTAATATATTTAGGATGTGGTTAACGTCTCTCTAGTATGCGAGAGAAGGCATGATACTTACGTTCTGATGCCTGTTAATTTTATTCAATTGACTTTTTAAGATTCGTATATGTAAAATTTCTCCATTTATTGACTCGTGTACTGATGTATTATTCCAGGTGCACTGATGGTGTTAACTTTGAAGGTGATATCAGCATCTATGAGTTATCAGGATGGACTGATAAGGAAGGAGGAGAGTTTGAGGGTCTCTCAGAAGAAGAACCGACTCATAAACCTCCCATCGCTCGTACAGTATTTAGGTTACTGTCTCAATTGCGGCACTCACTTGGCAGGGCCTGTTTATGAGATCAAGGACTACATAGACTGGACGGAAGACAAAGGGGTACTGCTCAGCTTTCGTAACTTCCTCTATTGTTTTTGTTTTCGCTCCTGTTTCAGTGCATATCTAGTCGGTAATCACATAGCACATGAGATGAGTTCTCCGCACTCTCGTCGACAGTCGTTTTTAAGTCTCTTAGACTTTTACATGTCTTAAGTGTTTCTCCAGTTCCTTCTTGTGCATTCTGCTGTGTCTGTATGTTCCTACCTGACATTTTTCCTTGTAGTCTATGATCAGAAAGTTTAGGAATTGCACCTTGATTCTGAATAATAAGTGTGAAAATCTGTCTTGCAGATCTGGAGTCGTGATTCTGCCAGGCCCATCCCATCTCCTTTCGGAGCAGCCTTGAGAGCTTTCTTACAAGCTCTCTTATGCATGGGTGTTTATATGTACTTGATTCCTCGCGTCCCACTTTCGAAGTTTGACTCGTTGGAGTACGAAAAGTGGGGTTTTTGGCATCGGCTTGAATACATGTTCTTGAGTGGATTTACTGCACGGTGGAAGTACTACTTCATCTGGTCCATTTCCGAGGTCGCTGTTACTATATCAGGCCTTGGTTTCAGTGGATGGACAACTGCCGATAATAAGGAGGATATCAAAGCGACTTGGACTCGAGCTCAAAATGTAGACATTTTGAAGGTGGAATTTGCTAAAAGCGGAGTGGAGATACCCAAGTACTGGAACATTTCGACTGGCACATGGCTCCGTCATTGTATGTTCTCCCCTCAACCCCTGATAGTGATCAAATCAGGAATATTCCCAACTGTGTGTCATTTGAAACAACAGACGATAAGGTGGATTACTATATTACTCTGAGAAAGATGACGATGTGTCAAATGTAGCATAAAGATCAGTTATAAGTGTTATTGTGTCCCAAACTTTACTTTAATCAAACTCGACTTGTTGCTGCAGATGTCTACGAGAGATTGCCCAAAGGATTTTCTGGATTTCCGCAGCTTCTGATCACACAGCTCGTTAGTGCCGTGTGGCATGTATGTCACCTGACCTCGGTCTCGCTATTGTCGGGGTCCCCTGTTGTTTCTTTAAAATTCGTACTAAGCATTCAAACTAGTTTCTTGTCTTTTATGATGTGTATTTTGTAATATATTTTCATCTGATCCTAATCCTTGACTAACGGGGTATCTTATAGAAAGGTTATCATCGACTTCGTCTCACTTACATCTGCGTGGGAAATATGAGCGTAGAGTGGAAAATGGTGCAAAAAGATTGTTTGCTACTTGAAAAGCTGTACTTGGCATACATTTATTGCTTTAATGTTCAAGGAGATTGATTTACTTGTTGGTATTATATCAGGGGTTGTATACTGGATACCTGCTGTACTTCTTCCATAGTGCTCTCATGATCTTTGGTTCAAGAGGTAAGAGTGTCTTCCGAGTTGCGTTTATGGAATCAGAAATAATGCACGTTTAGTTCAATGCCTTTTGTGTATTCATGCTGGAGAGAGGAGGTTCTAACTACTAAAGTTCATTTCGAACCATTTTCTGCTGGATCGCCCGAAAGGAGTAATGAACCAAGCTTTTATTAATTTGCAAAAGTTATGTCTGTCCAGTGATTTTCAAGTGGCAATCAGCTCTTCCTGAGAAGGCCGTATGGGCCCGCAGACTTGGACACCTTATCAACGGTCTTTTTGGCTCACTTATCAACAATTATGGTTGTATTGGTTTCTTGGTAAGTTCAAGCTCTTCTTCCGCCTCAGATTCTCCCATGCAAATCTTTTAACAGAACTTTTTTTTTCCAGTGCCCTTCAACTTCATTGAAGTCCATTTTAAAGGATATTCTATATTTTCGATTTTTAAGTACTCCATTGTCCATATCGAATATGCTTAACATGTTCTTATTACTCCTGGAACAGCTGCTGAGTTACCATGAGACGTTGCAAGCATACAGCAGTGTATACTATGTGGGTACAGTTGTACCCGTTGCAATCATATTATTTGGAGTCGTTGTGAAGCCTCCGCGAAATGCAGTAAAAAGCAAGAAGGTACAGTGAACTCCTTCTGTAGGAATGTTAGATAGCATCTTGACATCGAGTTTATTTGTAAGTCAGCATGAATTTTGGACGCTGGCTTTCTAGCTGCCCGGCATTTAGATCGAACTGTGATATTTGGGCAGAGGTGAAAGTCTTCTCAATGTACTGTGTATTGACCTACTTGTGCAAAACAACTTGATTTTGGAAGAACTAAAAATCGAGAACTCAACTACTGTGGAACTCGACCGTGCAAGCTACATTCCAGTATGTAGTTCTTGGAATCTTCCCCCGCTAGTTTTCACAACCTTATTTCTTTCCTCTTTTAAACCTTTCTACAATTATTCATGCATAGATCGGAGACCTATCTTGTATTGTTTGAGACCAGTTTTAAAATTCTATTCACAGTAGTATAGTAGCTAGAGGGTGGACTTGGACAAAAGACTTTAACTTTTCATTTGAAGCTGACATGACACAATACAGTAAAACCTCTCTAAAAGCACTCCAGTGCCTCGGGATGAATGGCCTTCGAAATGTTTTACAACTTGACGTGTGGGAGTTGTCCGACACTCAACATTACCTTAGAGATTCTTGGGATTGTGCCATGTTCTCAAGTGCCATAGTTTGTTTGCCACCATCTACATTGGGGTTTGGAATGGGCATCTACAATCGCCCAAAATCACCGCAAACTCTCAAGAGGAATTAATGGGAGTTAAAAGAGTTGCAATTTGATTTAGAAGGGCCTATTTTCACCCCTGAACGCTAGATTGGTGACTGGAAATCATCACTTTTGGAACCATTTGACATCATTTATTTAAAAAATAAATAAAAACCAAAAATTTGGGAGTCAAACTATTGTAGGAGATCTCCCTTTTCCACCCCTTTTCCACCCCTAATTTTGAGGATGAATAGTTGTGCTTCCATCCTACACACGAGAATTCCTTGTTACTCATCAAACAAAAAATGTCTACTATGTTGTTTATGGGTTAAGGGTCATTTGTAGCAAGTTTTTAGGTACTTTTAACTTTGAAAATTCAGTAAATATTTTTGAAGTGTTGAAAAATTATAGATATTTGGGTTAGCTTTCTTTGTATGATGTATGAAAATATAAATGTGCTTTGGATGATGATTATTATACATATATGGATATTTTGCTTTGTATATATTGCATGAGTATTGATATACATCCATTTCATACAAAATATTGTAGGCATATAGATGTAGAGTATACATATGTTATACTCATACTTTCACATGATTATGGATCTTCTCCTATCATGGTGCAAATATAGTTAAAAACTTGGAGTTTTCTAAAGCAAGCCTTCTCTACTTGAGAACATCTAAATGCTTTGTGAAGTCTCTTTGCAATCACTTTGAAACCAATATTGAAGGTACATCATACTTAGTGAATCCATTGAGATGTGAGGCAAAGAATGATATCCTAGTTCTTGTAGTAGCTGTTGTGTAGCCCCTCCAAAACATCATTACAGTAAGTAACTTCTTGTTACTATCTTCATCCATAGTGTAAAGAGTATGTGGCTGTTGCAAAGTAATAGTATACACAATGAAGGACTTCGGATATAATCCATACATTAACCCTTAAATGCCTAAGGCCAATTTTGAGCTTCTAGGAATTTGCTCTAAATTGAACAAAAAGACAACATTTCGATATGTTTTATCAATTTTTTTTAATTGTATCCATATAAATTTGAAAATAGACAAGTTAGAGATTCTAAAGAAAAGAAAACACAACAATATCACTCGTGGATTGAAAGATCATAATGCTTGATCATGAGGGCATTAAAATTGTGAAAGTAACTTGAAGTCTTTCAATCTTCTTTTCACAAGTCACATCTAAAAAGTTGGTCACCAAAAAAATATGAAGTTAAAAGGCCTACCATATATAACCCCAATCAATTTATGGCTTCTCAAAATATGTTCTACAATTTTTTTAAATGAATTTCAAATATGACTTTTTCTCCAAGATCTAGTGTATTTGAGGCTCATTTCCAAGAACCCCCAACACTACAAAAAGTCAAGATTGCAATGGACCCCCTTGCACAAAATCTAGAATTGAAAAATCATAATCAATTATTTTCAAAATCGAATTTTTGATATTAAAACTAGACTTCAAAAAGAATTTTTCAAAAAATATAAACTACTAAAAATAGAAAGTGGATTAGGCTTTATGTAACTTCAAAGTATTGTCAAGATCTAAATTGGATGCCTCAAGAATTTAGGGATTAAGTTAGGTTGTTTGTTTGTTTATTTGATACAGTGAGAAAATGTGCATCCTCGAGTTGTGTTCTTGGTATCCTTAGAAAGTTTTCTACAAGAAGGGGTGCATGGACTTTGTTTCGTGACATACGCTCCAACCCATGACAAAAAATATATTGAATTTTGAAACTTTTATGAATTAGAAAATTATTTTTACTTTTATTTTATTGAAAGTAACATCACAGGACATACTAGTCAACATGAAAACAAAGTATGCATACAAGGTTGGACCAAAAGCTTTGTCGATCGATCTTCATGGTGGACACCCGATCTACGAAAACCTTGCGGATCACGAGGTCAAATCACCATTGTCAAATTTCCTCCCCATTGGCAACAAACCCAAGCTCTGCAGAGGAGTCATTCAAACCTGAAATTTATTTGGTGTAAATTTTCTCTTAGAAGCAATTCAACAAGTTCCGAAAAGCCCCAAAATCATCAGCCACAAAGCAAGTGACCTCGGACAAATACTAATAATGAGTACCTTACCAATGAACGGGAAAAACCGGCAGTTAGTTCAAAGTTAGCCGGTGGATATGGGAAAATATCCGGTTGCAATTCGAAAACATTGGCAAAAAATCGGTGAAAAAATCTAGAAAATTTCTATTTCTAGTAGAAAATAGAGAAAATAACCAGGATGGGAACTTCAATAACCGGTTGACTATAGGAATTGGAGGAAATTAGTTGGTGAAATTCAAAAAGTTTCCCGAACACTGTACCTTATAGCTACAGATTTTCAAGGCAGACACAAAATCACAGTTGAAGACATCTCTTTTTTGGACTAAAGTGACGAGAATGTCAACGGCTTTTGCTCTCTAAGCGCAACAAAGGCGTCACTCCCAGCAAGGTGTAAGGTAAGCAAGCCATTGACCCCTAAAGGACGGACCTATAACCATTGATTCAGAGCCTCGTTGCTCATCACTTAGTTTGTTGCCATTTTGGTAATAGATTTGTATGAAAATTTTTATGTTTATTTTTCCGAGATGATATTACATGTCTTCTCTACTTCACAAAAAAATTATATTTTTTGGAGGAAAATTGATTTTTATGAGAATTTTTGAAAAAAAGTGAAGAAAAAATCACATTAAATAGAAAATTATTTCCAAAAATCTAAAAATTTCACCATGTGTGTACATTACAGTGAAAAACATCATGGTGAAAACTCAATTTTCATGTCATTCTATAATTAGAATACAATGGACAATGAAAATACATCCAAAGTTCAAATTACAATAAAATATTCAATATTACGAATTTTTCCAAAATTCCAATTGGAGTAGAAACTAGAGTAGATGAACTTTGTTTTGTTAGTTGGTCTCAAACTCAAAAAATGTCATTGTTTTGGAGAAATTTCAGATTCAGAGCAAGGAGCAACAACTTCTCAAAATATACTAAAATAACAAATTTGACCATCCGTTTATTTTACTTACTTCTCAACTACATGAAAGCAAACACTAGTTAAACTAGAAATTCAATTGGATACTCTTGGTAACTCAACATGAAAGGTCAACCAAATAAAAAGGATGAAAAAATTGTTTTTAATCTCTTCTGAAGACTCTGGACTGTCATCCAAACGCCACAAAATGGCACTAGCGGCACTCTAGGGTTAACTACACACAACCTAAAATCGTACACCACCACACACGAACTGCACATCCATAATATCATGAGCGCATTTGAAAGAATCTCCTTGCATATAGGCCCCCCACATTGTGATGAAGGGATGCAAGCTCTATTTTAGTGAATTTTAGGATTGGTAACTTGAAGTTTGAATGAAATTCACAAGAGGAAATCTTTTTGGAAGTGAATCTTAATATGGCATTCAATAATCGAGCCATGTTTCCAAGCTTACAAATTCCTATAATATTGTGGAGAAGGATTTGAATTTTGTTTGTGTAGTAATTGGCATGTCTACCTTACTGGTCGTGGAATAGCGTCAAACATTTTCTTCAAGAGATGAAAGACTCCATCGTTGCATGGATAGGAGTGATGTGTGCAGCCCAAAAGTGCCACTTTTTGCTACTGTGCCTAATTAGACTTATCAAAATTTCATATTTTCTTGTTGGCAAGTGAAAGGAGGTACGAGAGCACTAAAAAACACGACATTTGGATACTGGATGCAAAAATTAGGAAGGAACAAAGTTTGGTTCTAATAGTTTCAATCTTCTACATTAGCTATATGATTGATTTGGGAGATGCAAACATAATGAAGATGGCGGTTTAGGGTTAGTGGTGCATTTTGGGTGCCCACTAGCTTACTTAGAAGAGATCTTATGGCAACAAAAACATCACTACAAACACTAGAGAGGAGACATTAACATTAAGGGGTGATTCATGTTGATGTAAGAATTCTTCTTGATCCCTAGTGATTGCAGTGTTGAAAGGTAGGATGACCTAATAGTTCAAATATTCTGGAATATTTCTTTTTATTATTTTATGATAAATTATAGTTTGTCTTGGATCATATTATTAGACAGAAAGGGGACCTAATTTCTTGTAGATGCATTTTTTTGATATTGTATGAAGAAAATATGAATTTTCAAGTGCTAAAAATAATTTGTACTCTAAATCAACCCAAACTTCTTATGAATAGTGGTTGTAGACAAGAACTTGTAGGGATCAAGTTTAGAAGCAAGTTAAAATTAGGTCTATTTACGATACTTTACTCTCTTTTTGATGTAAGTCACCATTCATTTGTGCCATAGAAATGAAAATGAAATGAAAAAAATTGAAAAAAGGGGCATAGTGTTACCATATTAGTAGATACATAGTCAAAATTTTAGTTATAATGGATGGTTTTCTAGTGTCAAGAGATTGCGAGTAACACTTATACTATTAGAAAGGAGACATGAAGGGGTAATTTTCTCCAAAGTACCTTAAAGTTTTAAAAACATTTACTTCTTAATAAATAATATAGCCAATTCTTCTATCCTTAAGAATATGATTTGTAGGAAGATCACTCGCAAAATATTCTCTAAGTAAGAGAATACATTGGAACATGAAAAACCTTAAGCTTACATGTACTTGGACATTGCAAAAAAATAATAAATTGTTTTAAGAATATATAATTAAATTTGGCTAAATGTGACAATTCTACAATGATAATTACCCACCAGACGAACCACTAAAATACTTTTTTTTGTCTAAATCTAATTATTATGCCAAATTCTAGTCACAATACATAAATATCTATTACAAAAATTGGAGTATGCGTACTTCAACATTGAACTCCCTATTGTGCAAATTCTGAAACTTTTTGAAGAGTATTTGCAAATCCATAAAATTTATCAAAAATTGTCAATTGGATTCTTCATCATGTAAGATTCTTTGAATGATAAATGAAGGCAGTTTGAATCTTAATTGCACACTATTGCACAACAATCACTAATAAAATCAATGTTACTAGTTCTTACTCAAATTTTTTTAATATAAGGTAAGAACACCCATAACCATTAGTATACCCATAGTTTGAGAGTAGAGTTCCATCAAAGTGTTCCCCAAAGTACCTTGAAACTGTCTTCAAAGTACCTTGAAACCATCTCCATACTTAATTGTGATTGGTGGACCCTAATTTTTTCAGATTTTGATGCTAGAATCAAAGTAGTTTTAGTAGAGTGTGATTATGGGTGCCCTAGGGAGTTCTACTTTGAAAATTTGTAAAAATTAGATGTCTTATCCAAAAATTTTATTTTTTTATTTTAAAAAAATTCATGATTTTCAATTGTTCATATTGAAAAAATATTTTTCTAGAAAAATTTGACCCCAAATACACTGAATTGCTTAAATTGACGGTTATGGATGTTCCTACCTTATGTGAATTGATTTGTTTGATATAAAACCCTGATTAAAAAGGGTTGCACAATGCACATACAGTAAGCAGTTCGCAGAAAAGTAACAAAGAAATAACTGCACTGGAATGCGAATAAGTATAGATGAATTCATATAACAAGAAATACGAAGAGTTCAACAGCAGCAAATCATGGATAGACTAGGTAGATTAGGCTGAATCCAGTGCCATAGTCTGAACTGGGATCATCACCAAATGTGGGGCTGAAAATCTGCAAGAAATGAGAAGTGGAAAGAATTACGTCTCCTTCTTGACAATGTGGTTGCCTCCAGTGGCCACCTTGTACAGGTAGAACAAAGCCATGATTCCGCTGCAAAAAGTAACCAAGAATTAGAATTCAGCACCACTATTGCAAGACCTTAGTAATGCCTAGTACAGTAGTTTTTTTTAATGTTAGTATAATTTCTTCTCAACATAACATTCTTGACAGGAGCTGCAATCACGTTGGGCCAAACTGCTAATTTAATGAAGAATGACCGTATCCAAGATGCTTCAGTTCCCTGATATCTTCTTTCTTGGGCACATATCTTCTCACATCTTGAATTTTAAAATGAAAGAGTTGATATTCAGCGAACTATACTAAGTGCAGCTAAAGTGAAAAGGATCAACATTGCTCCAGAATATTATGAACATAAAAAATTCAAATGAAAATAATAATCTTTAACTTTTGACTGCAATGTTGGAGAATCATTGCAAGCTCAAAACGAGGTAAGCAAACAGCAGTACCTCAATGCAGCCACCATCCCGGCAGGCATCACTTTGCCCGTGGCCATGAACCGTTGCCCCATGATCCAAGTGAGAGCCAGAGATACAGCTGCACGAAATCCATAACGAATCAAAAACCTCAAACTAGATGAGAAGAACTCCGTGAGAGCTCAAATTTCACAACAGCCTAGAACTGGAGCAAGAAGTCAGAACTGAGGTAGAGGTGCTGTTACCAACGAGTGCCTCCCATTCAAAAACTAAAGAATTGCCCAAAGATGTTCAGATAACACTACTTTGACTATTTATAACAATTTCGGCAATATAACAAACTTATGACATGACCTAGAGTGGTTCGCATGTTGAGTACCAAAGATCACAAATAAATCAACACTAGCGGGTATCAGAGCTGGCCCGCATAAAAGGCAATTTCACAAGCACATTCCACTGGCCTAGTATGAGTAGGCGAGTACTTCGCAGAAAGTAGAATTGCGATGTACTGAATTTGGTAACAAAGTTGCAAATTGTGGATCAGGAATGCTTCGCCGCTTGTGCAGCTTAGTATGTGCCATTTTCCGCAACAGAAATACGGATTAAGTCACTTAGTACGTTTTCCACAATTATACATTGACCGTTCTCAATCAAAATCTACGTGACATAGTCATACTGTTCTTGCATCATTAGTAAAACACTTCTCAGGTTAGGAATCCTATACGATGCGGAGATGTTCAACAAATTTATACTTCGATTCACAAGTCTAGGAATACTAACAATTGCCTTAATCTCACCACTAAATCACAAAGATTGACGACACAAGGAACCAATCAATTAAGGCTACTCCGCTACAATAAGCTTACTAATTCAACACCTACCTAAATGCAACCCTCCAAAATCTTGAACGATAAGCTCACATTAATTTCGACAATGAACAACCTCAACATTGAGCCTAGTTTAGGTCATCTATCAATGTAACTTTGAACCCTTATAACTTTTGCATACGGTATCCATATAAATGCATTCTCTCGCAAGTTGGAATCCTCTCCAGGTTGCTAACAAGAAAATTTCAAATTCTGACTATTCTAATACTAACAACGCCCATACTCAGCGCTTAAAAAGTGATGACCTAACTACAATAGGGACGCCGATCGCAAAACAAATGCACCCAATAGCGCTCGCTCCAGTCGTACAACAGGAAGAAGAGTAATAGTATTACCTGTTTCCAGGACGAGAGCCACAGCGGACTTGGAGTTCTGGAGATACGCCTGGTGGCTGACATAGCCAGCCAAGAGGAGCAGCAAGCCACTGCCGGCCCCGCCCAGCAACGACGTCGTGCTCCCCTTCTTCAGAAAGCCGATCAAGCCCCCGAGCAACACCACAAACCCATAAGGGTATGTAAAGCAAAAATCATGCATCTTTGCTGCTACAACAACAACAACCACAAGAGGAGATCTTCCGCAAATGGAATTCTTCTTCGCGCTGGGACCGATTTCAACTTCTACAAATCGACTGAAATACTAACGATCTGGCGGAATTGAGTGATGTAGATGCACGCAAGGAAGTGGAACCCATAGTCATTCTTGACTATGGTGCCGGGCTACTTGCTTGGACGTGGGCGCAATCGCCGTGGAACAGGGATTCTGGAAGAGTTGCGGCCAAAGGAAAGAGGCTTTGGTAGATTGATGCACCGAAGTTCGTGGATTCTTTGCATGTTTAAGAATTGTACATATGGGTTCCGAAATTTGACTGGGAAACACGAGCCTATTGTCACGGACTGACGGACAGTAGCATACTCAGACCTCTTTAATGTCACCCCCTCTAATATC
Source organism: Straminergon stramineum (assembly GCA_963920665.1). Classification (NCBI taxonomy): domain Eukaryota; kingdom Viridiplantae; phylum Streptophyta; class Bryopsida; order Hypnales; family Calliergonaceae; genus Straminergon; species Straminergon stramineum. The sequence continues at coordinate 31,315,246 of OY987265.1, forward strand.
ACATCCTCTCAACCAAACCTAACGCCAAAACAGAACGGAAGTACCAAATTTCAAATTATAGCTCTCTTATGTCATAGAAGATCACAAAAAATTTGTGATATAAGAGCATCTACACCCTTCGGTACTACACTAGGCTGCAATGGCTTTCGACAAGCCATGAATATGCACACGGATAGGGTTGTGGGGTGGTGCGCCTTTGAGAGTTCAAGTGCACAAATTAGACAACAAATGAGTGAGAAATAAGCAAGTTGAATAAAAAATAAAACAAAAAACCTTATGGCAAACTTGTTGTGTAGTGTGCCCTTATAGCAAGGAAGGTATGTCCTCCAATTGCATTGTCAAACTTGGCCTTACATAGGCCCTCTACTGCACCTTGGTAGTGTCAAATCTAGATCCAAAGGTGTAGATGCTCTAAGATCATTGCCACCCTTTCACAGTTTTTCACAACCAAGGAATCTTGAGATAAAAGTCCACAAAAATTTGCCCTGCCACTTTTTCATGTCCAAATTGCACTCGAAAGAAAGAGAAAGTCAATCCACAATCTTCAAGCTATATTTTCGAGATTGACTCTATTTAGTTCCATTTCATTGCAAAACTCTAGGCTTTATGTATGATGGCAAGTGAACAAGATCACAGATATTAAAATCCAAACAAATTACTGAAATCTCATCTCAAGAAGAACATAGATTGGGATTGGGAGGATGGTGTGAGGAGCTTCAAATTTGAAGTGGCCCAATGGCAGGTCTAAATAAGACCAAACAATCCAAGTATTAGTCCAATTTGGTTTAATGCACAAGGTGGGGATGCTCTAAGAGCATTACCATTATAAGGTGGCCAATTTCCATAGGCAAAGTGGAATGGAGGACATGAGACAAACCATGTCCCCCTACTATACCCTTGAACCTCTAGCATATCCCTCTAGCCAAGCATGGCATGCTAGAAAAGTACAATTGCACTATAACAAGCCTCCACAAATTTAGAATTATCTTAAACAAAGGAGAGAATCTTTGAGATGCTTTCATTTTTTTTTCAAGTGTGAGATGCAAGAAGTGAACTTTAGCAAAAATAACCAAAGTTTTGGATTTGCAATCCAAACAGAGCAAAAATTTGGTGATTCTAGAAATGAATTTATGGTCCCAACTCCAACTATGGAAAAATTTGCAAAGGTTGCCCAAGCCACTTCTTGTTTTAGGCCAATATAGGAGGTGCAGTAGTAATGCTCTAAGGAGTTTGTATACCATCTCTTAGCTTGTATGGTTCCAAGTATTTGTTCATGTCATCTTTACATAAATAAACATATTATTATGGAATTAAATACATGAAACTATGTGCTATCTATCAATGTGAAACATTACCATTGCTTTTGTAATGAATTACTATTCTTTTTATATCTATAAGTGAAAATAAATTGGTGATATAATAAAGATGAAAGAATCTATTTAACTACTTAAGGATAAGAGGTAGTGCAAATTTCCAAAATTGTGAAGATGTATTATAGAATGAAATCTAGAATAATAAATGAATGATGAATCTCAAACTATAGTTGTAAAATATGATCCATGGATCTTGTCCATATGGTTAGATCAACTAGTACACATTCAAAACAATAGTTTTCAATAAAATTTGAAGCTAGCAATTGGAAATTCCTATATAGATTGAAGATTTTTATTTTAACAAGAGTTTCTTTTCCTTTAAGTTCAAAATTTGAAGCTCTCATCATAGTGATTTTGAAGATTTTTTTTTATTCAATTATTTTTGAAGGATCATTCTGTGAAGAAAAATTTAATTTTTGAAGTTAGACTTATCAATACCCTTTGAATTATAGAATATTTGTAAAGTAGAATCTTTAGAATTTATACCCTAATAATGTTAAAGAACTAACACAAGAATCTTAAAAAAATTGATGGATGAAAAAATACATTTTTGTGTGCTTGAAAAGTGTTTGCATTCATTACAATAGTTGTTTGAAATTTGAATTTATCTTTCCTAGCATGGTGAGTGCCACCCATTTTAATCGAATATTTAAACACAAATGAGCCACATTACAATAAATGTGGATGGAATCATCTCAAAAGAAATATAAGACTTCTCAAATTTTGAATGAAGTTTATTAGTTGTAGTTGAGGTGACAAATGGAGATGGAGTGATAGATGGATGTACAAAAAAGATGATTATTTGGGCCATCCAATTATACATTCCATGGTGCATGCCAATCCACCAACCAAGAAATCCAAAAAATCACTTCCCCAAGGTATTTGAAGCTTCTTTCAAAGACCATTCTAGACAAGGAAATTGCAAAGTAGGCCAAGTTATCAAAAAATTGCCAATTAGGACCTACTGAGCCACAAGCAACAAGGTTGGTATTGATTGGCAATTATTTTTGATGACTTGGCCAACTTTGCAATTACTGGACATAATAAATCATCCACTACTATTTGTGTCTAGTTATTAATTAAGTGGTTGGTTATCTTCTAGTGACAAAGCACCCCTCTTTGCGTCTTTTCTTGTATAGTGGGGTGATTGTAAGGAACACTTGTCCTATTTCTTGTCTTCTTGCCCTTGGACAAGTGGTTTTGTACTCATAACTTCGGCATCCTTAATCTATATGGTATGAAATTTGGAAGAAAGGTAGATGCATCAATTTGAGACACTACATAATTTTTTCAAAATTTTAAAGAATATTTTACTATTTTTAACCTACCCCCGATTGGATGTCTATTTTGGCCATTTTGGGGGTTCTTAGTACTATTTTCAATCCAAAAATGCGAATTGGAAGCCACAAATTGGATATGTTGGAGGTGTACTACCTTTTCAAGGACTAATGAAGAATTTTTGTGAAAATAGCAACATACCACGGTTGCGCACACAGGGTCAAAGTGACCTTCCTTTGCACAAAAGCTAAGAAGAGGAAAAAAATTTCCTACATGAATTTTTTGGTGCAATTGGAGTGCAATCTTCTCTAGCAAAATGGCTTTTTCTATGAAATTTTTTTGAAATTTTTTTGAATTAATAAAAATGAAAAAATCAATAGACCTTTAGTTTGCTATTTTCTATTGCCAATGGCTTCTGTAGTACTCCATAGTAGTCTATAGTACTACATAGTACTAAATAAATGGTTTAGATTTGTAGGCGCCGAAATTGACAATTCAAATGCACAGACACACTATTGACCTACAGAATTGATAGTTCTTCATAGTACTACCAATCCTACAGCCAAAAACTTTGTTTTTAATCTAAAAACGTGTAGTGTTTCTTGCAATCACTAAGTGGGTAGAGCATAAATTGGCTTGTTCAGACAAGAACATAAAGAATTATGTGGGTAAAAAATGAGCTCAAAAAGTTGTTGAAATACTAATGTTATTTCTAAATTAGTTGCTTTTTTATATCCATATGATTGACTAAAGTAGATTGAAGTTGCCCGTATAATAAAACTAGATTTTGGTTGTATGAGGCCAAAGGTAATAACTATGACCATATATTATTTGGTGCTTTCTTTAGTTAAGTACAAGATACAAGTGGGACTTGTGCTAGAAGCAAGCTTCTCAATAAAACCACTTTGCTTGTTTATATGTGGTAGTTTTCTTTTATAATTTGGTCGAAATAAACTTCTACCTCAAAAGGCACACAATAGATTTTTGAGTTGTTGCCATTGTCGACTTGTCAATCTAAATGTAGGAGAGTTGAGCCATTTGACTTCTTTTATTGCTTGTCCAATCAAAACATGCCACAGTAGCAAAACTCTCTTGGATCTACATTATACTAGCAGAGACCTATTACAATGTAATATACAACTTAGGAGTATATGTATTGTATAACCAATCAACTCTCAGCCTTACAAAAACGGATGAAAAACATTTAGAATGACATGATGATGAGATAATTGAGATGAAAAAGTGACCAAATTTGTGACAATGTGTAATTAATATAATAGATTGGGTGGAACTGCACTCACAAAGTTAACACTGGTTGGTAGTAGTAGAGATTTCTCTCAGATTTCTCTCTCTAAGAGACCAATGAAATTTCTACTTCATACCCATCCAGTTGAAAATTTGCACAAGCAAGCAGTGCGCGTTACCGATCGAAACATGCCACGACGGTGAAACTCTCCTGCATTGAGATTATGATCATACTGATCATATTGCATTGCAGATGGGCACTCACAGCCACTTCAACAGCTATTTTCAACGAAAGGATCTCACTGGCCTGGATATGGGATCATATGATACACTCCTGAGGTATGAATGTTTGAAATACTGTTACAAGGAAAAATTGTTTTGCTTGCATCTAGCAGAGGCTCCCCTTCTACACCAATATTGCAACTAGCTATATACTGTATGCACATATGTATATCCAGAAGCTAGCTAGCTTGACGTCAGGCCACTCTCCATCGATCCATTCGTTGGACTTGCTTTTTTAAAATTTTTCCCTAGAAAAGAATGAGATTTACACCTGAACATTGACAGCGTGTTTTATAATACGACTTCCGATCCGATCCATCGCACAAACATTGATGAGAGCTGGGATGCAACTAAATTAATTAGCCAGAAAGACGTACGCATTTCAGAGAGCCAGCTTGGGAGAGCAATAAAAGGACTGTGATCTTTTGAATACTTGTACATTGTCGATACGCTTGGGCATCTTCAAGGACTGATCGTGGAGCAGATTGTTTCCCAGTTTCTCAGTGACAATGTTGTGAGTGTTGTCAGGCAGCTTCCATTCCGTGACGTCCAGGCCGTTGAGATGATTGGGTTGCGAGAGAAGCGGGGAGAGCGGTCCCTTTTGGGTGACATCGCCTTTGGCTATGGCCAGTTGTCGGTGATGTTGGCTGCCGAAGATGTGCACACTGAGCTTTTTCCGCTCAGCGCCGTTGCGTTTGATCTTTTGGTTGAAGAATGTCATGAGATCTTCCTTCTTCAACGCTTTCAATGCTTTCCCCTGAAATTGTACAGTCACGAAAGGTCATCAACAAGTATAATTAGACAGGATCTCTGTTCTTATAGTACTTTGATTCTCAGTCCATTGACCGCCAGAGAAATTTAAAAAGTCCATAGATGCAGACTACATCCAGTGACTGGGAAGAGCAGCTAGCCAGGTTACTGGGAATATTCTGGTAGCGAGACTATCACTGTTCCAGTAATGTTAAGCTACCTGCTCTTGCAAATTATTTATTCAATCAATAGTAATGGCATAGCAAAATGTGAAACCAAAACAAGAGTCTGTGTTACAACGAATAACTTGGGATGCAAAGGTATGGTTAGCTCACCTCAATGTCTCTTCTGTCAAATTGCAAGGATCCGTCGTTGATTTCTCTCCAATAGAAGTCACTCTCTTCCCATAAATTTTTGTACTTTTCCATCTTTAAATCCATTAAAATATTCACATGGTTCTACACAACCACATCGAGTTTAGTAACAAGAACTTTGAACCTTCACGTGCTGAGAGCAAGTTCCATAAGAGCAGCATTGCGGACTACAACGAACAACCATCAATAGGCAGACAACGAAAGCAACATTATATACTCCGCTTAGATATATTTCCAAAAGACATGTTCGTTACCTGGAACTCCTCATCTGACATCCTCTGGAGTTCCCTCTCAAACTGAAGAAAAAATGCTTCTGTCCTTTGATCAAGTTGCGTCGGATCCTGGGAAAGGCAAGAAAACAAAAGTGTTCAATCTAGTTAATTAAAAACGTGATCAAGAGAGAAATCTCATCTTTAACGTAAAAGGCCGCAGTTGAAGCTCTTGTAAACTAGCTCACCTTCATTGTTGACTGGATGGTGATCTGAACTCCCCGAATGTTCTCATAATGTCTAAATTTCCAGGAAAACATTTGAAATTGTAAGAAAAAAAAATAGTGTAATTACTGAAGACTTCAATAGTTCACAACATTTTTAACCCATGTAGATGGGGTGTCCTTGATGAAGAATGTAGATGAGATGAGTGTAGCTTGCTAGTTTTCCTTTGCTTCAGTTAAAGAGTCTACCAATCGTACATTATTCTGTCTCTAGCCACTTACTGTGGGGAGTGTCTTGACTTGCAAAATTAATAATGCAATATTCATCAAACAAGCCGAATTTTCAAATTTTTTCTTTACAAGACCATACCATTATTGCGACTTTCTAATTAGTCAGGCCTAGTGTCTACATATTAGAACATAGCACACATAAGAAAGAGTGGGCAGCCATTTTCAAAATCAAACTTGCTGGCAATAAAAAAATTTACTTCTCATAAAGGTCAACGAAGTAGCCAAGTTGCTCTACGGTTCGAAGTTGATTGAAATGTTGCTCTTTGGACGTCGACGTAAAAAGCTCAAGCAACACATTTGACCTTGAGCAGTCCCTTTCAGCCTGCAGGATTTCATCATCAGTGCAAGGGCAGAATTGCCAGGGGAGAGCAATTTCTGTGCCTTTTGTCAATCCGGTTAACTTTTTTCATCATATTTTACCCAGTAACGTGGTAACGATCATGGAAGCTTTGATTATGAACCTGAAAAAAGATGCCAACGGCGGAATTTTCATCATCTGGGTTGAATCCAGCGGTGGGATATAACCACTCTGAGCCAGCCTCCAAGCACATGATCCTTCTCTCAGGCAATTGTGACAAAGAGGGAGCTCGAATGTGGACCAGCGACCCCACTGAGAGTGTGTCTTCAACATGTTCCAAGAGGGAGACGGCTTCACTTTTTGTGACATTACCTGCAGATTAAATACAGAGGAATTCTTGAGATGTTCACCGTAACCGGAAATGAGAACAAGAAGACACCACCCCAATTTGAACCACACAAACACAGTCACGCACTGTAGACTACAACAATAAAGAAAAATCAATAGAAGCTTGTGGCAACCTCAAAAGCAGATTAGATCCTAAACTCTCAAACCCTTAAAAAAAACCTAAAACCTTAAAAAAACCAACCCGTACACACATGCAGGGGAATACCTCAACAAAAAACCCTTAATATTGTCTATCAAACTTTGAGGGCAGGTGGCATCTATCTGTGAGAAATGAGATGAACCTCCGATGAGAGCCTCAACAAACAGTCGAGAGAGAAGGCGAGGAAAGAATGCAGTGAAAGCCTGGGCGTCAATTAGCGGCAGAACCTCCAAGCACTCAGTTAAGTGCCACGTTCCATGCGAGAGGATATGATTGATTTCGTAATGGGCCTGCCCGTGCGGTTGCATAAATCGCATATTTGTGTAATTCTTCGCTACTTTTTCCTGTTGGCAAGTCATTCCAAACTAGAAATTTATAAGCACAAAATAAGCAAGAAGTCATAAGAGGCCACTGGTTCTTTTTGCTGTGCAAACATTCATTCGTGGGCACTTAAATAATTTGTCTTCCATCTTTACAACCTTCAACACTAAATCCACAGCTAGTGCTTCTCCCAAGGGAATTAGAGCTCGAGGGCGTAATCGTCTCTCCTGCCCCTTGCTTTTCTAGTATGTACTCTTAGTTGTTGTGCAAATCTCACTTGATAAGAATATGTTATGCTTCATGTGCACTAATCATTTTTCAAAATTCACTTGATGCACTAAAACGAAATACGTTAATAGAAGCAAATTATTGACTGGATCTTACTTTCACGAAAGCGAACCGATCCTCCTTCATTTGAAAGTTCACTATTTTCTCCACAATTTTCTCCGTCCAAGACATCAGCTTGTCATGATAGCCTTCAACCACAACCTGGACATCACGCATACACACTGGTGAATAAAAAACTGAAGAAGTTGGAGGATTTAGAATAAGAGTCTCGCTGTGAATATGCAGCACACTTCTGATTTAACTTCTATACACAATTCATGCATTTAGGCACATATGGCGCTTTTGTTACAACACTGTCATCATGAGGACTAGCCAGGGGATGGATGTACCTCCAGTCCATCTTTACTGGCGGAAACACTGTAATACAGCCCGGCTTGACCAGTATAATAAGCTGCAAACATGAGCAACAAAGCATGACACGATCAACCAAAATGAACCAATATATAGCAACCAAGCCTTGAATTGATGTGAAAACAAATATAATTGAACTTTATGTGAGAGAAGCCATGCATGCAGTTGCATTCCACGTACCATACTCTGCCATTTCATCAGCCAGGAGCCAGGTGAAAATATAAGTGAGAATCGTGGCCTCCGGCGAGTTGTTTGATTCAGGGCAATTAAAACTTAAGTACACGTAAGCCTTGGGAGTTTTGATTTCCATTCCACTCTTGTACCACAGCTTCGACAGACTCGTCTTCCGTATCATGACTGGATGCCCTTTCTGTCCAGTTGAGAATTTATTAACAGATATATAGAAAGAAATAGTCATACCTGTTGAATTAGGACTTTTGATTAAAGACCTCATTCAAATGTACCAGAAGGGAGAGGATGCTAATTAGAAAACGTATGGGACCTGATCCCATCTCCTATTGACTGACCAACCTGTTACCAACAGTAGCTCCAATCTTCCAATCAACAATTGGTTGGGCTTCAATTAGCAATTTGCCCGGGTGTACGCATGACTTGGCTAAATGTCTATTGACACTCATCTTTCGGCTATCTACTGTCACTGGCAATTGGACTCCTACTTTTGAAATTGCATATTAAGAAATTCAGACATTGATACTGATAGCCATTTCATTCAACAGCTCTGGATCTTGTACCCAATAATCACACACTGCTACACATTGTTCAATGGTTAACATGAAGCAGACAGTACAATCTGAACCCTAAACCCTAAACCTCTCAAAAACCTAAAGAGAAGCTCATCAATGAAAATTTCTCACCTCTCCTTCTGGATCTTTAATGCTGAAATCAGTGGGCAGAAACAGATTGGGTGAAGGCAAAAATAGCCTCTCATCTATTGCCGTTTCCGCCCATCGCTGAAAACACAGAGACAACAATAAAATCAACAAATTGTTCACAATCACTAGTAGAACCGAGTTATAGCATGATCTCTATTACATCGCATAACTCCTAAAGTTAGCACCCAGAAAAGGATTCATGGTTTTCAGAATGATGACCAATTCGATAGATCATATCGAGAAAGATATAAGTCTGATAGGACCAAATTTTATATTCTCAAAATCAGTGAAGAAAATTGCATGTTTTGTTCAGAAACTAAATCAAATTGGACGAAGTAAAATTTCCTTCTAATCTAAACAAAACTGCTAAGAAATATGTGGTCGTTAAGGAAGGGTACACACCTTGACAGACAGATCGTCAATCCTTTCAACGCTGTACGGTGTGGTGTACCAAGGCTCAGCATCTGTTGCTTCCATCTCGTATGTCTTGGAAGAGCTGAAAATTCTGTTACCCTGAAAGGATTTTGTTAAAAAAATACCCAAAATAGTTACACGTAATTATCTATACCATGATTTAGGGTTTAGGGTCTAGCAGAAAAAGAAAGGTTTTCAGCACTAATGTCTGATTCTTTTGGAAACAATTCAATTTATTTATGTTGATCTGGTGTCAGACCTGACTTGCTGAGGCTGCAACTGATTTGCAAATGCAGAGATTGTCTCCATGTCGAAGTCTGCAAACAATGCGTCCGTAGCCAGCCAATCTTGAACTGGGTAGTTCTGTATCAATAGAGACACAAGTTCTGTATCAATGGGCACTCGTGAAGAACCCTACTGGACCAAGAGGTAATGGATTTGAAATGAGTACTTCACCAAGTTACCTGCATGGAGTCTGAGAGTCCAATAACATACTCCATGGGATCCGTCTTATCTTTGAAATGGAACCACGTTGCATTCATGGCTCGTTTCTGAAGCAAACGACGTAGCCAGGAATTAGAGCAAAGAAAAAGGGATCGAGATTCTCACAAATCCTTGAAGAAAAGAAAGTAACGTACTTAAACATGTACGAAAGTTGTGAGGAAAATTCAGGGGAGTACCTCTTCGAAAATCCAGGCCACCACTCCGTCCACTTGCAATAGCCGAATGTACTGAAACAAAAAGTCGAGGACTTCTGGCACATGTTCTGCAGAACGCCAGCAGACTCGAGAATGAGCTCTTGAATGAGCTAGCTAGCGCTTGGTCAAATTATGCGAGCTGATGTAAATTGAAGAATGGTCACCACGTACCTTGACCTGCATTGGTAAGCTCCATGTATATGCTGAAGAAAGCGAAATCCAGAGTTCCATCTTCACTTGCTGAGAGACTGTTGGCCCAGCCTGCATTACAGGTCACGGCATACAGATCAGAAGCCAAATTAGCAGCAACTTGAAATTATAGAGAGAAAAATATATAATGCTAAGTATTGAAACACATGCTCCTGGCTCAGTGCAGGTTTGTTTTCCCTTTCAGACAAACAGTATGTCTTGAATGTTGGACATGATTGATGTCTAGTACATTTGACATGATTACCCATTTTTTAGTTTTAAGTTTTTAAAACAACCATACATCAATTCCATTTAACAGAAGAAATAGATATAGAACCAGAAGCAGGCCTTGGTGGGCGAATGAAGTTTTTTGGAAATTACCCAGTTTCTTGAGGAGGGCAATGAGGGATCCTTCAGCTTCACTCTCCAGAAAGTGCTGCACATATGGTGATGCGCCCTTCTTGTACTTCCGAATACTTGACGTAACTGGCCACGTGACCGCCAACACATTTTGATCTTGCACTGGGACGCTCTTCACCATGATCTGCAATTAAAAACACTTAACCAATCAAGCACTGAATGGATAACTGTTTTTCTTCTGACTGGCGCACATGCCGTTCCTTCCCAACAAACAACAGGTGATCTCATCTACTCTACCTCAAAACTTTCAGGAGGAGGTACATTGAGGGGTTAGAATTAGTGTTGTGAACCTGCAAGATTGGTGTCTATACAATAAGTTTTCTGAGGGAAATTGGTAGAATACAGTAACATTTCAGCCTGCACTAACTTAAAATAGTGTGACTCTGGTAAATTGGTTCCACGCCACATGCACTATTAGGAGAACTCAGTGTAGCAAGCCAAGTGCATGAACATGGTATATGTCCAGTTCTCACCTTCAAGTGCTCTGGAAAACATGGTTGACTCGGAAATCTGGGTATTTCAATACTGTTGTTTTTCAGACTAGAGAATTTTTCCCGTACCAGAGTCTCAAGCTTACTCACGGACTCTGCAAATCAAATAGGATCAGTCGTTCATTCATAAGATTCGCATTGGGTGATGAACTTCCATTAGAAGAAATTCCATATCAATGACTCATTTGGTCCCGAGTCTTTTTCAAAACTTCACCTTTTCTGAAGAACTACTGGTTAAATTTGCATGAGAAATTGCACTCATCCATTAAATTATATACCTTGCTGGCACAGGCTTTGAGCTTGTGGTAAGTGAATGCTGACACATGGGTGGTCAACTTCTAGAAAACTGAAGGGTTTTTTTCTAATATAGCTGAAAGTTTAAGGGAACGAAATCAGTGTAGGTCTTACCTTTGCCATAAACTGTGAGAGCCATCAGTCCAGCAGAGTAATATTTGTCGTAGAAGCTGAGCAATTCTTCCCTGACATCTGTGCCTCTTGCATTTGGTCTTGTGTGGAGTGTAATCTTGTTACCTATGACCATGAAATCATTGGAGTGAAACTCGTCAGAGTAACTTCAATTCATTCTGAACTTCCAGGATTGCTTAGATTACAACCTTTCTGAACACCTGACAGCTTCCGCAGTAAGTTACTTGAATCACAATTAATTTACCTGATTCGTACTTGTGATAAGGATGATCTTTGGCGCTGAAATGCTTCTGTAGCTGCAGATTCAGATCAGATGACAATTCAGACTCCTGATGTCATAAGCAAATTGCAGACAAGCGTAGGCTGTAACTTGACAAGAAACTTTTTCGGGCCATTTCCATGGCTAAAAAAATGGCTAATATTGAATGGCTGACAGGCTTCCATCGAGAAATTGTTAATGCTTGAGAAATTCATAGTACACAAAGAGTATGAGTTCAGCAATTTATGAGCTTGTACTAACCTGACAAAGTCGCCAAGAATCAGATAAGAGGTTCTTACTGTTCTCTGAAAAGAATCAATATCCATAGGCCTACGCATCAGTACACTGACAGCCAGGTGAGTCTGCCAAATTTACTGCTTTTGCAACTTGCAAAACTTTTTTGGAGTCTCAAAGTCAAAGTAATGGGGACTGAAATTATAATTATTTTCTCTACTACCAAACTTTAAATTGAAGCCGTATACTAAGAGCAAGCGCTTCCAGGATTAAGGTAGACCAGCCTAATACCACCCTGATTCGCAATCTGAGTATATTAGGACCAAATGCTGGAGGGGCACATATTTTTCAAAGGTGTGTGCATGTTTCACGAATCAAACCCAAGTGGAATTATAGTTTTCTGATTAAAATTGTAATTTCTATGAATTTTTAAAGTGGTCTGCCTTGAATTGATAGAACCGCCACTAGACTAGAGTCATAAAAATCCTATCTTAAACCTCTATCCGCCATTCCATGTACCTATTAGCACTTGAGTATTTACCAATCAAGGACTGACACGTTGCCCAAGTTGGAACTAATGCACTGAAATTGTCAAAAAAGCAAATGGATTTGGGTGAGTTTTAAGTTATGGTGGAGATGGGGCCAAAAATAGGATGGCGGTTATAGGAAGCTGGCGGAAATAGACTGGCCTACCTTAACACGGCAAGGTACAACATACCAGAGTCAACAGCATGAATCTCCCTGGAGGTCGCTTCCTGGGACAGCAATGGGGAAATAAAGAACTGCGCGAACCTATAAAGTCACACAAAATCACATCACAAAGTTCAGCTGAAGTGAAAACCAGTGGACCTTGAACAACGCTTCCATAAGTATGCATATCAAGCCTTAGGAATGTCAAAAATGGAACCAATTCACAAAGGCCGGAACTTGAAATTGAGATTACCTGTCCAGCGCTTCCTCCAAATGACTAGCATTGACGTCAAAATGAAAATTTGTGTGTTCATGCCCGGTGTAAGCATTTGCATAGCCTCCATGCTGAAGCCACCCACATGGAGTCAGGGACCAAAATTTCGTGAGAGACAGAAAACTCTCCAGATGTGCAGTACTAATTAACTCCAGTCTCTTTTAATATTATTTCCCTGACTAAGTAACGTTATGAGATACATGTTCTAGTTTACCTCCTTTTCAAGGGTAGCAGTCAATTGCTATCTGTGTCTATGTGGAGTGGTTAGTAGAGGTATGCATCAAAGTCCTCATTTTCAATAGTCTTTGGGCCAGAATCAAGCCAATTATCTTTAACAGAATGGACGATTCATTAGTATAATGCTCAAAAAACTACAATTTGTTTCAGAGTTATGTTACAGGCCGAACATCCTGAAAGTGCCATTCTAGGGGAAATTTCTCCAATATATCGAAATTGAAACTCAGAGTTAACTCTTCCTTCTCTGTTGCAGATTATAAGGTTTCACAATTGATCAGTCAATGACATTTCGTTGGTTGTAAGTTTTAACTCACTGTATGAAAATTCAAACATCAGCAGTACTCGTTAGACAATCAGTGGACTTCAATACTTCATCTAGGATGAAGATAATTCAGTTTCCATAAAAGAATACCTCGCTGAGGAACTTTTTGTACATCCCCTCGTTGGGATACTTCTCGCTTGCATAAAACAGCATATGCTCTGCATTCAAAAGAAAGCTGATTAAATTCAGAATGTGATATAACTATCCCGATAATTTGTACATTACTAGAATTTGGAGGCTTTAGCAATGTTTAGCAACGTTGGAACCATTTTTAGCGTACCTTTTTTGAGAAAAAAATGAAAAAAATTTGAACGACGTACTCCAGTAAGCACGCAACAATTTTCAGCAAACATTTTCAAAAACGTTGTTCACGTAGCAAAGGTTGAATGTCAATTATGGAATCATGTTTTTGTTTTTATTCTCAAACGTTTCTACAAACGTTGTTATATGGGGTGATTCTAGTAATGTAAACATAATTATGTTACAAACTGACAGTGCACTGCACCATTGAGAAAGGCGGAGGGCAAGGCTGGGTGTATATATATGAAGTACTGAAAGGATGTACTCATACCCGTGAGTTGCTCAGTTTGATATTCGAGCAATAATCAATCTACCGGTACTCAGAGCAAGTACAGAGCAGAGAGAGCAAGAATAACCGAAGTCTAAGACGAAATGAATGAAGAGTCTGTTAGAGTAGCTCTACTAAAAACACCACATGGACAAGTTCCACAGGATAGAAATAGCAAATTTTTGCTACCCTTCTAGGAGCCTCTTTTCGGAGGTAGACTCCACGACGCAGACTCGTATCTCGTACCCAGACTCGCAGAGCACAGAGAGATTATCCTCGTTTCTCTTACAGGAATATCAAAAGTTTCCCAAATTATTTGGCACTTGGAACAGAAGCTAGAAACCACGGAAAAAGCCTCAAACTGGAAAAATCAGTGGCGCAAATTTCCTTTGTTGGTACACTGAAATCTGGGAATGGCAATTGATCGGGAACGAGAGATCATCTCCCTCTGCAGAAACCAATGCCATAGAGCAGACTGAAATTCCTCACAATGATTTACCTTGAGAAAGAGACTCGGAGCTAATAAATAATTTATACGTGGCTGCTGCACCGATCTAGTAGCAGTAGAAAAAATTCTGCACCTGACTAATCGCATCCAAACAGTGAGATCTATATCTATTCATGTATCCTGGTGAGTTGATATATTCATCGAAAGGCAGGTCGAAACTCAAGTAAGCAATCAATCGATGAACCAATTTGGCTTGTTTCTAGAGGGACGAGAGTCGTTGGTATGCAGTCATATATTATTACCTAGGAAGTGAGCCAAGCCCTGTAAACCGTCTGGGTCACTGAATGATCCCACGTGAACATCCATTGCTGCAGCTGCCTGCAATTTAGGGAGCCACAATCAACTCAGATAGGCCGTCGTTAGTGAACAACTTGGGTGGATTTCTTGGCTAGAACAGGAATGATATATTTGCTCTAGTACGCGTGTATGCGCACCCAGAATCGCCACTTGAAATGAAATCAATGCAGTCTTTCCGTTTCAGGTGGCGATTCTGGGTGCACAAACCTTAGCATAATTAAGAAGGCAGAAATGTAGTAATCAGGCCCTTCGACACAAATCTCCTTTCAATAGTCCAATAGTTCAATATCTCCTACTCAGATTATAAAGTTTTCAGTGAGACGGGAATTGAATGGAAGTGCATTTTCAGACTCGTTCAGCATACGGAGAGATGAAATTGAAAGATGTTTGAACCAAGGTGTCATCTAATTAAACACGCTCACCGACACAACCTCTCTCACTTAGACATCCCCGAAACGTCTGCTATCTGGCCTGTTTGATTCTGTTTTAATAGCTCTACAGGTAAGCAATCAGAGAACTGACCGAGAGAGATGAGAAAAGTGAATGTTGGTGACAGGCTAGTAGTACTCCGAACTAATTTATTACCTTGTCTGTGTCCGGGTCACTGACGAGGAGAACCTGGAGACCGTTAGAAAGAAGCACCCTCTTGTATTCCCTGTCGTCATTGCGAGGCTTCACAATTGTAGTCTCCCCGCCTCCACTCACCATGTTTCTCTCCTTCCCACTATAATCAGACCAACCAATTCGGAAACCACGTTCCTAAGCACATGCGCTCAGCTGACTGCTGACAGTAATTCAAATCCTTGCAAGTTTGATAATTAAGCTGGTTGTGAACAATTTGTGAACATTTCAAGTCATTGGAACAAGTACTAAGACCAGGAACCTGCTCAGATTGCCGATAATCCTACACACACGAAGCTGAAATGGCTGTATACAGTAATTCAAATCCTTGCAAGTATGATGAGGTAGTTCTGAAAGCTTGCGAACAGTTTGGACATTTCAAGCCACTGCAACAAGTACTAAAATCGTGAACTTCCTCAGATTGCCAAAAATCCTACACGCATGACGCCGAAATGACCCTCTAGGCGAACGTCCCCGGGGCCTAAACATAAATGGCATGGACAAGGCTGCAAGCTAGTACGGCTCTAAGTGAGGAACAGGGAGTAGCTGCTTGCTTACTGATCACCCCTCTCTTACGCTTCAAATGATTCCCAAGTTATTTTAGTCTCAAAACTTACTTTCAAAGCACAATCATGCAAATTCAAAGCTGATAAGACTGACTGGTTTCAAGTGCTGCAAAGACATAGTCCAGACTAGCGCCTTCCCCACTGCCTGTCACAGAGCAGAGCAAGTGAGGTGCTTGGACATGAAGCAAAAGGTGGATGGAAGGAATGACAGCTCCATACCAAGTCCCCGGCAATCTGGAGCTTCGAGGACACGTCTCTAAGTGATTATGTTGACATTTCACATCTTTCAACCAGGCAGGCGAAGTTATAATTAAGGCTCACATGCGGCCAAGGCTGCTGGCTTGGCTTGGCTTGGCTTAACTTGGAGAATGAGCTAGAAAGGTTTTTAAGTTCTAAACGAAAATCTTAGGTTCAGAAATCTTGTTATCTCTCGTACACCTGGAAAAGTCTGAAACCAGAGGTACCACGCACAAGGTGGGCTTGTCCTGTACACAATCATTCCGTGGATAGCTGCCGAGCTGGCTCCAGATCTGCATACAATAAACAACTAGACGCTAGTACTACGTCTAGACGCTTTCGAATTGCAGCGAGGATCCTGAGGTACACAAAGAGATATGAGACCTGCTAACGTAGTTAGTACATGACTAATCCGCCCCTTCCTTGCAGAAGCAGCACTGCAGGACCTTGCTTGCTGTGGACTGCATGAATAAAATCTAGATTCGAAAGCAAGCACACCCAATTCAAATTGCACCCCAGGAAGGAAAATTTTCCAGTCCACAGCTATCTTGCTAACTATACATTGAATTTATTGACACTGCAAGCTAACAAGCATGCACCTTGAATTGCATGACATGGCAACACACCAGAGTAGGTTTCCAAGTGCGCTAAGTTCGTGTGTATAACAGATCCGATACTTGCTAGTACTCCCTGCAGCCAGGGAGGTTGATGATATATATGTCCTGCTTTGACCTATGATAATGAGTAGGAATCAATAAACTAGCTGGACACAGAAGGTAACGTTCGACTTGAATGACCG
Organism: Straminergon stramineum; assembly: GCA_963920665.1. Taxonomy (NCBI): domain Eukaryota; kingdom Viridiplantae; phylum Streptophyta; class Bryopsida; order Hypnales; family Calliergonaceae; genus Straminergon; species Straminergon stramineum. Next base: position 31,332,280 of record OY987265.1, read on the forward strand.
GCCTAGGACAGCGTGCAGGCCTAGGACCTCTTTGCAGGGGAAAAGTTTAAAGTCTGCAATTGGTAACATGCGGAGTTAATATCACAGGAGCAGCTAGCGTTAGCTAAGCTTAGCTTCACTCCATCAGTCCGGCCATTCGTAGCCGTAAGTGGAGAATCGATCAGAGCAGCTTTTTAAACCCTTTTCTCTGTGCAGGCAGGCCGCATTCATGGGAGCCGTCTCGAGGAGGCCATGAACCGGGACTCCGGGGACACATGATGCATAGCAGACGTGATCCCCGGCTCTTTAGTTGACAACGCAGGGGTGTGCCCCAACCAGCTGCTGTTTAGATTTGATCTCAATCCATCCATCCATCCATCCTAGCCTGGTCTGAATACAATGGTTCCGAATTGGTGGTTTACCAATTCCAGGCGCGGCAATGTATAGAATATGACCGTACCCACGTTAATTAATTATCCAGACTCCACGACTAATTACGTCTTACCTTGATCGAGTTCGCCAATCTAGCTCGATGTGCTCCGCCCGTGGTACTAGAGAGTCCTTCCGACCTTCTTAACTTAGTGTAAGGTCTTGAATGGTCTTGGATTTTGTTTCGCAACTGGATGGCTTTGTGCTTTGTGATGATGATGGAGTCCAAAGGGCCGGACTCAGTTCTCGAGGTTCCGTACCGGAGCTTCCGAGATGGAAGGAATCGAAAAGCCCCGGCCATGGAGGCATGGACTCTGGTTTCCGCTGCGGGAGGGGAGGAGTAACAGCGTCTTTTGATGAGAATTATGGGGGTATTATTACTTCTCATTATCCCTGACTTTTCTTCTGCTCTTATGGATAACTTAGTTTCACCGGCTTAGCTAAGAGCAGCCTCAGAGCATCGCCACCATTCAGCAAGAAACGTGACTCGGGAAAGGAGTTGTGCAGTGTTGAATTCATGTATTTAGACACTGTCTTTTGTTGGTCCCCCACTCTTCCACGCCATAGCACTGCAATATGTTCTTATTTGCATTACGGTTCATGCACGTGTCATGTTGGCGGGCCTCCTCGTATCCCAACAAGATAGATACGACAAAAAGTTGACAATTGTTCCTCAAGGATACCCCAAATTGTAGCTCAGTATAACCGAAGATGACACGGGAAGATGGCATGCCAAATGATGAATGTGACTAGGCCGGCCAAATTTTCACCGTCATTGAATCCACACTGTGGGGTGACATCGCTTCCGGGCTCAGCAACCGCTGCGCCGCGCCTATATATTGGGTAACAATGGTGATGCTCTTAGTGCATGGCCGGAAACAGAGTCAGTACCTGGAATTTTCAAGTGGATCTCATTCCATTTGGGTGACTTTTTTAAAAAAATTGACCTAATGCAAAGCCTGCAATTCAAACCTCAAGTGGACTTCTACGCACTATAAAAAGGAGTAGAAAAGATTCTACATTAAAAAAAGTTTTTTCATGTCCAAAAGGGAAGGTCCAATGTATTCGCACACGAATGGGTGGAAGGGGGGTGCATTTATCACCCATTCACAATAAACTAGTTAGGTCTTTGTTTTTCATGATCATTGCACTAATAAAAAATACACTTAAAATATCCAAAAGGATTTCATACCCATTTCATGAAATTAATTGAGCCATTGGTAATCTCATTGATTTTTATATTAGTTATTTCAAATGTGGTTTCAATTAGTGTTGATTTAAGCCTAATTAGGGATCCTAGAAGGTCAAGGAATGTAAACTTGGAGTTTTGAGGAATTAACCCCTCACCACCCAAGGCCTGAACGGGTCCGAAAACAACATTTTTTTTGAAGTGTTATAGACATAACTTTCATTGAATTATAGAGATTTCAATTGTATAGTATTGTAGTGCACTTGTTGTATGTTACATGCACCAAATTTGGTGTCATTTGATCACATAGATTGCAAGATTATACTGTTCTAGTATTGAAAAAGGATGATGAATTTTTCCTAAAAATACATTTGGAGACAAAATTCGATTTCTAACTCTACTCAAATGAAGAAACTTAAAACTATAAAGTGATTCAAAATCAGCATAAAAACACATTGGTGAAAAAAAATATCATTAAATTGACTCATTGTGTTTGCAAAATGACTTTGAAATGTTAAACATAGCAAGAAAAGTTGAAAAAAATACATCAAAAATTTAAATTCTTTTACTAAAATGCTTCTCAATCACTTATAGCTTCTTGGATTGATATGAAATTGTATGCACACAAACTAGACTAGTATGCACAACTTTTCCCAAAATTTTTATTGAAAACAAACATTGTATGAAGAAGAAACAAGCCGCCGAAGTTCACTGTAATCCAAAAATGTTGGGATTTTGAACTTCAAATTGCTCCCAAACATTCAAAACAACTTGGATCGACATGAAAATTCTACCACAATAACTAGACTTCAAAGGAAACATAACCCAACAAATTTTTATTGAAAACGAACTTTGGATGAAGGAGATACAAGCCCCCAAAGTTGCAACCATCAAATGCAGTTTGCCAAACTCAAATTGAACATGTGAACTTCGATTGGCTTCCAAAAATTCATGAAATCTTGTATTTATCTGAAAATTTTAACAGACAACTTAGAAGAAAGAACGCAAATTTTCCAACAAGTTTTATTGAATTTGGACATTAGATGCAAAAGTTATAGCACTTTGAATTTGACTTGAGGACACTTTGGTCCCCTTGGGTGGTGAGGGGTTAAGGTGAAATAAATTATGACATGCCAAAAGAATCTACTATTCAAAAGGTCTTCATTGTTGGTCCAAGTTTACTTTTTCTTCCTTCCTCTACATAAATTGAATCACAGTCTTGTACAAAAATCTTGAAAGCTGGAGTAACCAAGGTAATCACATCTTTAAAGAATAGACAAAAATTGCTTTTCAATGTACTTGCATGTATGTCACTAGTTTGAGTAGTTTCATATTGTTCTAGCAATAAATATTTGAAAATGTTCAATCATCATCTAGCCAATAGATATTTCTTGGGCTCTCTTAGGAACATAGGTAGAACTATCTTGAATTGCTCATTTATGTTGATTAGCATAGATCATGTTTTGTGTACTTTTTTGTATACAATACACATATCTTATGAAATTCTTTTACCCATCTTAATCTTGTTACTTGTTTCACTTTGAATCTTCATTGAATTCCTTATCAATTATTAATTTGTTCTTGATAGTAAACATAAACTTGAATAGAAACAAATTGCTTACAAAAAGATCCAATTGATTTTGCACAATGGAATACCACTACCATCTTTCTAAAGAATATTTTTTAAAAATCTCCCCACACTTTAAAAACAATCTAATAGAAAAACTAGCCTCTTGCACTAATGCACAATCAACCAATCAACAATTTGTAAGGAGATGATTTAATGAAGCTATCTTTTGAGTGTATAGTCACTCACAGCTTTCAATTTTTAGATTAATTAATTTTTTCATGTCATCCTTACCCTCACCCACTTACCTTTCTGACTTCTTTTCCTATACAAACAAAATGCATCATTATTATACCATTGAGTTATCACAAGACATGCAAAAGTGGATAAGAGTGTACTTGGCTTCTGAATGCTTAGTTTTAACCCCACCCACTTACTTGTATTTTTTAACACACAGTCCCTCTTACAGATGATATGGGATTATGTGATTTTTGTATGTTTATCATGTATCTATGTTTGTATGTCTACATGCCCATACCCTGTATTGTATAAGCATACCCTATATTTTGTGTTGTATCCATATTTTAGTGTCCATACTTTGTATATTGTATCCAAATTCCAGAGGGGGCTCGTTTTTTTAATAAACTCATCGATGGCAGGGGATTTTTTGAATTAGGGAGGAGGGGGAGGTGTGCTAGGGCATCACTATTGCTATTTCCCCCCTCATAAAAATAGATAATCAACGGTAGGGGCGGGGGGTTGATCCCTAAATCAATGGTTCCCAATTTTCCTTGAAGGGCAAGGGGGAAGCAAACCACATGTTATGTAATCATAGGAGATAGTCACATAAAAGTTGAAGAACCCCTTCCTTTGCATAAGGTTCAAGGACATGGGACTAATGAAGAAATGATTTATAAATAAATAAATAAATAAATAAATAATGAAATCCAAAAAGAACTTTCATTGCCCTATAGAAAATGATTAAATATTTTCATGCAATGTTATTCTTGCTTCTATATTTCAATTTTCAAATTAAAAATTTGGGTGGTATAGTCTCATTGCTTAGATGATGGCCTAATATATTTTAATGAAAAATGAAATCTCCTTCCTTGGAATCTACTTTTGAGATGGTGTAGCTAAAAAAATTAAGAACTCCAACACATGCCTTCTTACCACTCTACAAACACATATGGGGTGGTCGTCCTTCCTACCATCTTTTTCTAAGAGCCTTCCTTGTCTCCCACCCTTTGAGCATGCAGATGGTGAAGCCATACTACCATACATACAAGAAGAAGAAAAAAAAAAGTAGATAAATAAAAATAGAAGGAGGCTAAGTTCAATGAATCCTTAGGAAGGTTGGAGGAGGGGTTTGGAGGGGTTGGACTTAACCCCTAAAGGACTAAGGCACATTTTGGGTAGAAATTGTCAAAAACTACCACTTTTTAGGGCAACAAGAAAAAAATGAAAAAAAATGTTTTTTTTTCAAAATTCAACCATACAAATTTGAACTAGACTTCTTTGGGAACATGTGGAAAAAATTTTAGAAGCTTTGACCACAAGGATTGAAAGATTATAACGTTTGAAGTTAGGTGAAAATTTTTTTTCCAACCTCACCCGATATGGCCTTCAAACTTTAACTCCTAGAATGAGATTCTTACACTAAATAGGGTTATTTTTTTTACATTTTCCTCTTGGATCATGTAAGCTACAAACCTAGAAAATTTCAAAATTAGAGGAAGAGTTTTGCACATGCTGCCCAAAGCTACCCGAGCTACTTACAAAGTTTGGGGCAACATAACTTTTGATTTGGGCACCTGATCGGAAAAAAAATTAGATTTTCTAGAAGGGTATACATAGCTGCACATTATATCCAAATTTCATGAATCTCTGTCTGAAAATGACTTTGTAGGAGCCTACTTGAGATTTCTTGCATATGTTGAACAGACACTTGGTCTTTTAGGGATTAATGTCTTAAGAATGACAAGCAATGACGCTAGCATGCAAGCTTGGAGAGGTGACCATGTGAGTTGCAAGCGTGGAGCCCTAAAAACATTATTGAAAATAAAAAATTCCCCTAATTCTTTTTTATCCCCAAAAAATCCAAAAATATCATTTTTTTACTATTTATAGTAAATTTTGTGACCTATGACCGTTTCCCCTATAATTGTGGATTGTGATATGAGTCATTTTTCATTGTCTCAAAATTGTTAATTACTATGTGAAAAGACCTTCAAACTTTGTTGGAAAGTTGGAGCACTTGGTTCAATGACTAGAACCAGAAATACGACAGACGTTGTCAATATGCTAGACAAATGTCATTTGGGAGTAACTCTATTCCGATGTTACAACTAGCTAGATTGAATACATAGAACAAAGACTTATGAATATCCCATTACAATTAGGATTTCCAACATGTGCTAGTATAAGTGGACATGTATATGATGAGTTGCCAACCTAAAGGTTAGGGTGAGATGATGACCACAAAGCCATTGTGGATTTGTAGTAGACATTTCATCCTAATCTTGAGGTGTTTTACTATATGTAATTTTCAAATCTAAAATTGATTTTTCTTCATGACTGTAAATATTACCAAATGTTGCCATCTTGAAACAAATACTAAAAAATGACTAGCTAAGGGGGAAAGCAACAAAATGGGAAAAGAATAAGACATTGTATAAAGAAAAAATATAGGGAAAGAAAAAAAATAGAGATAGGAAAAAAATGGGAAAAGAAAAAAATATGGGAAAGAAATAACAAGAAAGAAGGGAGAATGAAAAAACCTAGAAACAAATGGAAAAATTAAGGGGAAAACAATGGAATTCAACAGACAATGAAGAAGTTTACAAATGGGACAAATATGGGAGAAAAAAAAGAACTCTTTTTTATATCATATATGCCTCACTGAAATAGGGTATAGGGTTGTACATAATTATAGTCATTTACATGAATTAACTTCAAAACAATTGACTAATCAAATTAATTTTGCTTCCATATTTCAAAAATGCATTCACCAGAAAATTCGAAAAGCTTCAAATCATTTTAATTATAATATATGTGAATGAATATAATATGAGTGAAGTACATGAATAAATGTAGCCCTGCCTATTCTGAAACTGTGATGATTCCCGCTTGAAGTAGAAGTACCTTCAACTCATTGAAGCTATGATTGGGAGCATGAATGAATTTGTCATCATAGATGTCCATTTTGCAGAAGTACCAGTACAAGTAGTACAAGTACTTGCAATTCACATATTGTTGTCGACCTCCAATGGCAGAAATAGCCATATGCACAAAGTCTATGCATGTGCATGTGCATGTGGGAAACATTCCTATAATAATTCAATAGATGTTTCTATTAGGATCTACCCCGGTTTCTAATGAAACTATTGCACCTAGGCCTAGAAAGGGAAGCAAAGTTACTGTCAATATTTGTCCTCTAATGTTACTAGCATTCTCCCACTTATTCCTCTACTTTGTTGTTGGTGCATTTGCAATTTGCCGTATGGTTCAGTTGTCTCTCACCATTGGATATGCATCTACATTTGCTAGAGGTGGGTGATCATGGAAGACATTCCTAAATATATTGGACAAGTTAAAGAGTCGACATGGTCACAACGTCAGTTGCTCTTGGAGATGGAAGCTAGCATGTTGCAACAATAATGTCTCCTCTTAACTAAGGTTGGTTCTAGTCAAAATAGGCTATACCTTTGGTACCTCGGGCCAATCTAATATCCACTTGCGCTTTGTTCCTTTTACACAACGTTCTATATCATCTCCACAGAACCAGAAGTCTACCACAACCTCTCGTTTACTTCCATACTCTTCCTTTCTCCCGCGATAGGTTGGAGTTGGGTTTCCTTCTTTCCCTTTGCAATTTTGGTAGTGCACTTGAGATTTGATCCCCATTGTTGAGCAAAACACTTAGCATTTGATTTGTAGCTAATCCTTGTAATGTGCCACTTTGATGTGTCGTAATCGATTACAAATGCAATTGGGACATGTCGGGAAGGGTCTACCTCAGGCTGCTTTCCATTATCTTCGGATGACTCAATAGAAGCCATTGTAGACCTTGTTCGCACACGTGGTTGAGAGAAATTTACTTTGTCCAGTCTATGTGAGTCCCTAACATTGTCAATAGGTACATCCAACTTTCTCTTACTGCTTCCAAAGATTTCTTCTCCTTCGAAATGTGGTATGTGAATTCCAACACCTTCTACTCCAAGTAATGTATTCATTGCCTCTGCTATCTTTTTAGGGTCTCCGTTTCGTCTCGCAACTCTCAACTTCAACTCTCCCTTTGATGAACTAGATTCTGAGGCATGTCCTCTCAAGTAAACATGATAGTTTGTCATTTGCATCCATGCACGAATACTATCATTGCAAGTAGTGTCAAACAAGTTGTTTCCTCGATTTTCGGACATTTGAAGCTACTTCTTATGAACTGTTTCTGATAAGTTGAACGAAGGCAAGTCCATCATCTCCTCCAAAGTCAAACCCTAGAAATCCATCCATAGAAACATGATTTTAGAAATTCAATTTCATGCATTACAATTGTCAACATTTTTTAACTCAAACTTTGTCTATATGGTTTTCAAATGAAAGGAGGGATCTTCTAATACAATAAAATGTACATTTTTTTGGGCCCTATGCAAATAAACATTGCAATAATTAGTTAAGTTTACTTTGATAGTGACGGGAGCGTATATCCCATTTGCATATTTATAATTTTTGTTAAAAAAATGTAATTCTAAGTTTTTCTTCCCAATACCTAAAATGTGGGTATTGGAAGGTAGTACAAAATTACAAAAACAACCGTCCGATCCAATGGATGGTTCCATGCTACCTTCCAGTATCTACATTTTGGGTAAAAATGTATAATCAGAAAAACAAATTAAAAGTCAGGGGTATTTCAAAATCTGTATTTAACTCACATATGCTTATTTGAAACCACATATTATCAGATATCTTTCACATCTAACAATATTGACACAAAAATATAAAAGAATAAATTACAAAACATGGTGCACTTACCATGTCTATGCAAGCTCCCCATTGACAATATCTAAAATGCCAAAATGCAAGTCAATAGTCCAAGTAATGAAGAGCATCTTTAGTAGCAGCTCCAAATGATAACCACCATGAACGAATCGCATGGTAACGTGTCTCCGCCTCATCCATATTCTTCAATTCCTTGTATTATTTACATAGCCGTATGTGTTATTGTTGGAATGCTTTCTTGACGTGCTTCTATGTGTGTTTATGAAGAGAAGTACTCTAGTGCAACAAACATGTCCTCTCACAATTCTCCATTTTGTTATTAGATGAACCATTGCTGTAGACAATAGAAACCGCATTCCAATTGGCTATAGCACTATTTGCCATGAACCCCTTGAAGTTTGGATGTTCAACTCCATGTCTGCCCATATCTACATTTAATGACATCCAAAACTACATTTAGACCTCAGTATCTTCAGATTGCATGTCGCATGTTGAAATGGTCATGACCTTCTTGTATCTAGAATCATACACGTGGCAAGCCATTGTAGTACACTCTTTCAAGCATTGTCGAGTAGAGAGGCATTGACTTGGGAAAATGCGGGGCTTCTAGCTGCAACTAAATGTGACCCAAATAATGGAAGATCCCGTGGTTATATAAAATCACAAACATAATAATAAACCCTTAGATGATGCCATATGAACCAAAATACTATTACATCTCCATACACCCCTCAAAAGATGTCATGGAGTCTCAATATACATCATGTGTGATAAAAAATTGTAGAAAAAAAGTCATATCCTTCATAAACTCCCCTTGAAGAAGTGTTTGATAGATGAATGAGTGCCACGTCCGTTCTACAACTCTAAACTAAGAGTGTCATATGCCCCTATAAAGCTACCAAATAGTTCTACAACTTCTCCAAAATTCACTCAAAACTAAGATACTATCCAACTTTTATGGTTGGTCAAAGTTCACCCTTTCCAACTCAAAGGCAACTCACCTATATTTCACTCCTAAGCTCATAACTTTCACATACTACCTCCAAATTAAGAAAATAAATTCATTTTAAAAAGATAAAATGAATATCTACAACCTTCCCAAGTTTCACCTAAATCTAAAATACTATCCATATTTCATAGCTTTTTAAAGTTTACTCTCTTGAAAACCCAAAAGTATCTCTTCACCCTTTCACATTCAAAACCATAACTTTCACATACTACCTCAAAATCAAGAAAATAAACCCATTTTGAAAAGATAAAATGGATACCTACAATCTCCCCAAAGTTTCACTTAAAACTAAGGTACTGTTTACCTTTTATAGTCTACCAAAGCTCATTCTCTTAAAAATTTGAGGCAACTTGACAACACTTTACTTCCAAATTCATAACTTACATATAGTAACTCCAAACTTAATGAATGATAGCTTTTTGGAAACACAAAAGCAAGATACACAAGCTCTTGAAATTTCATTACCAAATTCTCTATGTATAATGTGCAATATGCCCTCTCAAAGTAACGGGTTCCCCTAAGTAAACAAGGAGAAGGAAGAAGATGACCCTCCACCTCCATGCCATCCACCTAAGCTAATGGATTTTGGCCACTAAGATGTCACATGGGCCATAATACACCTATGGGCCACCTCCTATCCTTAATAAGTCTATTCACATCATCTATGTGGACTTCTAATCCATTAAAAAAAAAAAAAGAAGGTAAAACAAGCTTTACCTTTTGTTTTTACAACTTCAAATAAACAAACTAGAATATTAAAATATTTTCTAATATAGAAATCAAAGAACTAAATGTTTGTCAAATAGAGGTAAAAAAAAAAGTTCAAGTGGAGTATGACCCCATTTGTTTCTTGAGACTCTAGAAAAAAACCCTCCAATTTAACAAACAATTATATATTTTCACATAATGAACACATTTACAATGTGACAACACTTAACGTGGTCAAATATCATCCACGCATTTTGAAGATCACCTCCAGTTTGCATGCACCTCACCAAGTCTACTCCGCTTCCCGATCCCTCGGTGAACATCTTAAAAACATACATCTTCTCTTTGCCTTGGCTAGGGAAGACACTATCAAGTATGAATTCGAATTTTGACTCTTTCTTCATAGTCATAATGTTGTCGCTTACGCCTCCACGACTGTTTGAACGAAATGAAGAAATAACATTTCGTATGTTTGGACAGCTCAAATATTGAAAGCAATCCATGACCTCCTCCATTTTCTCCCCCTTCAACATCTTCTTCTCTCCCTCTCCATTATGAAATAGATAGCATGTAAGAAAGTCTTTGCTAGCAGAGAGAGCAATTGCAGAGTTGGTGACTGTTGGTGTCTTGGCCACCTACTTCGCAATGAGCCCGCAAATCTTTTCTGTTCAATCTCTATACATGCCCATTGCGACAGGGTGAACGTATTTCTTAAGTGGATTGCGGCCCTTGTCAATTTAGGGTTCTCACTATAGGAGTAGTACATCCTAGCATTGCAAATGTCCAAATATATAAGTGCTATCTTGCAAACTTTGTAGATTAGAGTACAATCTTTGGGAGGACTAGCCTCTATTGCGAAAGCAAAGGTTGTGTATCCAATCCATTCAGTTTCATTGCGTTTAGAAGCCCTCTTTAAATAATCACAATTAGAATTTTCGCAAACAAGGTGACCATCATAGTATGACTTACGGAACTTGAGACCGTTAGAATTGTGAATGTTTATCGTCACCAACTTGCACCAAGAGGGGGTCCATTGTATCACTTGTCCATTCCTTCTAAGTTCCTCGTTGATGACGAAGACAAAGATGAGTGACATGGAGGCAATTCAAAGATGACATCTCCATTGAAGACAGGTGGAAGAAAATTCACATGATGGTGCTTCATATTGTTCAGTTTCAAGGTTGACAATTTGTTCCTAGAGCGGTGCATAGTACCTAGTCTCCTCAAACAATCTATTATACTCACTATATCAACTGTATTGGGATGCAATGAAGGATGGTTTAGGAGAGACTGTGTTGGACTACTTGGCGGAGTGCTTAGCATTGAGTTCAATGAACCCTTCTCTTCCCATGCAGATTGTAGACCACATGTTTGCTTTCGAAGCATCGAGTCGGATAGCTCTCTTTCTAATTTGTTGAATAATTCTATGACAAGATCTACTTTTTTAACTTTTATTGCTCAAAGAACTATAGTATTAGGAAGGACATGGAACATTTCAGGAGGTGGAATACATGATATAGTATAAGTGATATACGACATATCCATAGTGGATGTAGCTAAATGACGACTTAAGATCTTAGTCACTACAAAAAATTGGGCACATTTGTAACTACCAGTAAATGACTTTGGGTCCGGTTTCCCTAAACAATGACTGCGCCCTTTGTAATTGCACCAAATCAGGTTTCAACAATTTCTTCAAGACATTTCCTAGTTGTCAATGCGACTGCGGGATGAAGACTTGACGAAGTGCCAAATGACCACAGTCCTTTTCATCTAGTCCATCGTCAAGCTTTTGGTGGGAGAAGCCTAAAGTCCTCCATAGAGGACTTAGTCACGACCTAGTCGTACATGGTGACTATCACGCAACTTTGTCACAGCTGGAAAATGACTTCAAGGTCTTATGCTCAGGGATTTTGGGAAGTTTTGCTTTATTGACATGGACATCAACACCTTGACGTGGACAATAACTGTTCTCCCATTACTCGGTCGCGTCTTTGCGGTGTTATAGAGTTGCATTGCAGTCAGGTAAGAGACACGGATCCACACACATTGCAAGTGGGGGTCACTTATGGGTGACTATGTCAGGACTGCATTAGCACTTACACATGGTGATTTTAGAAGGCCTTGGGGAACATAGGTGCAAAGGGGCCAACAGGTTTAGGGTTATATTTTATGCTATCGTTTGGTACCACTGTAATCAGTACTTGACAAAAAGTAGAGGCTGAGGATGACTGGATAAGGTGTTGGTCTTACAACAACATTAAACTATAGGGCAAATGGAAAATGATAGCGGCTTCACATGATTCACAACACTTAGTGGACAAAGTTTACACATGGGTGCAATGATTATAACATTGTTCTGATGTCCTTCTACCTTCACTGGACGACTATGGGCCCTCTACAATATTACTAAAGAATGATTGCATGTGACTATAGTTAGTGATGTACTAGTCATAGATTCCAAAGCAACGGCAAACCGACATTTGGGGTGCACTGAGTCTTCAAATTTCATCCCCGGTTACACATTTAGATTGCAAGGCTCATACACTACGGATTTCATCATTAGTTCAAAAAGAGATCAGATAAGTGGAGAAGGCAGGTGAAACCTCCAATTTCAGTTGGAGACTCTAGTACTCTTTCTGTGCTAGTAAGTTGTCTTCCATTGAGAATTCAATGGCGCCAACTAAATTAACTCTCTGTAATGGAGCAGTCAGCCCTGCACCCTCCACTATCGTACTGATGAAGGCATCTGTTGAGTTCACTATTTCTTGTCTTGCTCTAGCTTCTTTGTGTAATACAACTTTCCATCTAGGTTTCCCTACCACATCTAAAAAGAAAACTTGTGTGGCTTGGCTAGGAAAAATAAACAACTCAGCCATGCAAGGGAGCTTGTGTCGGAAGTTGACCACAAGGAAGCCAGAGTTGTCTCAAGTGTAGGTGGGATTCCCTCTATTGTCCTTTGTCTTCACCCACTCACACTGCAACAGAATGATCTGTGAATGAAGTGCACCATAATCCAACTCCAATATGTCCTTCAAGACTCCTACATAGTTCACTAATGACTCACCATCACTATTAGATGGCAATTGGAAAATTGAAGCCACCTCGCTATTGTAGCTCACCAATTCGCTGGTGCTTTCATCTTCCACTTGAAAGTGGTTACCAAAGGCAGTGACCCATGCATAACGAGTGGCTTTCTGTGATGGCTTCTTGCTTAGCAATAAGTGGTCCATGTTCTCCGGCTTCTTCAAATCCAAATCAGATTCCCGGACAATTCTCTCAATCCATTCCTCGAGTGCCATAGCGTTCGGATTTGCTTGTTGTTCGACGGTCCACTACTTGCATACGCATTGTAGTTCCTTCATAAGTACCCCCCTAGATACCTACATCATAGCATAATAGACAAATTGTACGATTGTACGAGCAAGACACTCCTATGCTGGATACTTTGTGCCACACATTTCTTTGAAATAGTCCTCAATTCACCTAGTCATGAGGAAGTCATATCAAAGTAATGAACTGACTACATGACTTTGAAATGACTACATCACATCTTCCATATCACTATAGGTAGACTTCGTAAGACAACATCTCTGATGATTGATAGCTATCAACTATTCTAATATTCTACACTACTGAATCACACATAGGGTTCACGTGGTCTACTTACGAGTGCAATTCTTGCATGACTGAGACATTTGACAGCACATATTGGTGGGCTAAGTCACGAAGTTCAAGACTCATCACATATGACCTCCCTGCTCCTTGCAAAACCTCCTCAACGTCACCGTACTCTTCATCTTTGTCCCATACACATCTTTGAGTGGGCTCAAATCTGTGGAGGTACTCCGTCATGAAGCCAATGCATTCATCTTTCAAGTATCCCTCTGCCATGCAAGCTTCGGGACGTGCCATATTACGGACATGTGCCTTCAACACTTTCATGTACCGTTCCATGGGATACATCCACCTTGCACTAACTGGTCCACATAAGTCTAACTCTTTTGCAAGGTGGTAAGGGAGATGCATCATAATGTCAAAAAAGGATGGGGGAAATTCAATCTCCAACAATGCTATACTTTCCGCCACATCAACTTCTAGTGATGGAAAGTCCATGGGGTTGTATATCTTTGTGCATAGGCGCCTAAACACCTTGCACATTCTCATGATAGCCATACGAGGACCGGTTTCATGAGTCCTTTAAGTGCTAGGGGTAGCACTTGTTGCATTAGTACATGATAATCATGGGACTTCAAGCCCCCAAAGTTCTTCTTTCGAATGCACTTGCCTAAGTTGGAAGAATACCCACTTGGTGTCTTCAATGACTCGATACACCTGGCAAACTTCTCAAATTCATCTTTCGCCAAGACGTACGATGCTCAAGGTTTCACCATCTTCCCTGCCTTACGTGGGTGCAGGGTAAGCTACAGGTGCTTCCTCACATTCCACTTTTGCAAATCTCTCCTAACCTTCACTTTGTCCTTCTTTCCAGTTATGGTTTTTAGGAAGTTTTTTGCGAGGTTCATTTTGCAATGCATGATGTCTAACAAGTGGCGAATGAAGAGATATTGTGTCGTTGTTAACACATCATTCAAGGGATTAGGTTTGGGTTCATGTCACTAAAAAGCCATTAGTGCTGACATCCCTTTCTCAAAGGAAACCAGCTTCGTAAATTCGAATCAAATGAAAGACGCCTCAAGCATGAACACCAGAGACAAAGTCTGCACTACCTTTGTTCTTGTATTGCTGTTCTTTCACAGTCGCCGAGAAAGAAATGGCACTGAATAGTCATTCAATTGGATTGGTTTTAGCCTACCAGTAATGAATGACATCTATAGTTCTCCCGACAGTCCTCTTAGTCATGTGACAGTCATTAAAAATGATTGACTCGATCCTACCATTATGATATGACTTCTAGGGTGCTCCTAATAATCCTCTCAATCTTGTGAAAGTCATTTAAAATGACTGAATTGCTCCTACCACTATGATATGACTTCTATGCTACTTCTAATAGTCCTCTACATCCCCTACAAGTCATACATTACTTTAGAAACAGAGTTTCCGACACTCACCTTTCAGTACGGCAATCTCTAGAGAATGCTCAATCGCTTGACACTGTGTACTTTTGATGGATCCCCTGCAGCACCTTCTCTATTTCCAGCTTCTCTCCATGCCTTGCACTCTTGTGCATGTTGTAGTTGCTCTTCCATAGTTATAGTTGGTGGCTTAGGCCAGTTTTCCAACTAGCCATTGAAGTGGTCTTTCATTTCTTCTGACTAGTATGGATGATCTTCAAGTAGCCAGCAGCGAGTGCCTCCGTATGTCTACTTACTGAGCTCAGTGGAATGCTCTACACCTAAGTCCATACCGCACCAAGGACACGCGGCATACCCTTGATGGGAGAAACCTCCCACTGTACCATAGCCGGGAAAGTCATGGATGGTCGACAATAACATAGCACGCACTTGGAATGCCTTGCAGCCAACATCCTTTGTTACGTTGTACGTTGGCACCCCCACCCATAACTCCAACAATTCCTCAACAAGGGGCTTGAAGTATATGTCAAAATCCTTAGCTGTGACTGATTCCCTTCTGGGAATCAACAAGGCCAACAAGATCAAAAACTTCTTTGTGCTCAACCAGGGGGTCAAATTATAATTCAACAACAGTATGGGCCATGTAGACCAAGACGACTTGTTCTACTCGAAAGGATTCACGCCATCAACTACAAGGGCAAAGTGAGCATTATAGGCATCATTGCCAAACGTTGGATCTACATTATTGTGAAAGTAGTGCCAAGCTTTGGAGTCACAAGGATGCCTTACAAGGCCGTCCCCTCCAATCTGGTTGCTTCGGTTGTCTGCATGCCACAACATCAACTTGGAGATTGAGGGGCTCCGGAATATGCGTTGGAGTCATGGAATGATGGGAAAATGACAAAGCACCTTCACAGGAAAGTCTCGCCGATCTTCATCTCTATACCTATGACCACCACACTTTGGGCACTGCAAGTCATGCTCATGTGGACCCCGGAATAGCACACATCCTCTCTCACATGCATGGATTGTGTTGTACGTAAATCCTAGCTTTGCAGTGAGGGACTTCGCAGCATGGTATGTTTTAGGCAACGCATTCTTCTCTGGTAGGAGATGGAGGTGCAAAATACTGAAAAGTTCGTTGGCACAGTGATTGCTCACCCCATGCACGGTGCACAAATTCATGAGCAACATTGTCACCACCAACTTGCTTGATTGAGCTCCATCATAAAGATTCTGCATGGACTCTTCTAACACCCTTGCATCAAAGTCGAAACTCATCCCATCTCCATTAGTGCCCATGTCCACAGCAGCCTCCTCGTCACGAAATTCTTCCTCCACGGCTCTGTCGTCCAGGCCCACTTCCCTACAATCTTCATGGATGGAGTCTTTTGTGGCAAAGGCATCACGAACTTCTTTATGAACTCGGTCAGGTGAAAATGATTGGAATTCCATGCGGTGTGATGCTTGATCAATCATCCCTTGAGTGTCAACTACCACATCCAATTCCAACTCTAGAGCCTCTGATATAAGTGGAACCCAAAATTGCCTCTCCCATTCTTTGTCCAAGGAGTCTCGTCGCCCAGCACCTCTCCAAATTCGAAAATCCGGATCTTTGCCATTTTTGATGAGGTGCTCCTGCACATTGTGGATCAACAAGCGCTTATGCCCCCGACAATTATTGCATGGGCAATGCAACCTCTTCACATTGTATTCAGAGGCTCTTTGCAACTCTCGAATCCATAGCTAATCATCTCGCAGTCGCTAGTGGCGATTATCAAAGAGAGGTAATTTAGCAGGTATCATGTCTTAGGGGATTCGAAATTCAATCTTCCTGGTGGTCGTGCAATTAGCACATAGGGTGATGGTTAGAACTACCCTCACTTGTACATCGTCATTGTAATTATGCTACAATTTTGTTTAGTATAATCTATACAACTTCAATATGACTTACTTCATTGGTAAATGACTTCTATGTGTCTTCTGGAACTACGTCATGACTTCTTCATGTCTATATTAAGCAAAGAGGAATAACTAGATGATGACTTCAAAAAATGATTGCATTGCTGTAGGTTGATTGCAATATCACCTAGCTTCCATGCTGAAGGATTGCAATGATGATTGCACTACCAAAACTTCCTATTGAAATTAGGATATGCAATTGGATGGAAATGAGGGTGAAATTAGGCGATTCATTGGGAGAAGACCACATAATTCTTCTATTTAGTGTGAGTGGGAATTACGTTCAATAAACATTTATTTTTCCGCTTCCCAAAGTTCAACAAAGCAACTACTTTATTTTGTGGTTCAGGGGAATTGAGAATGACATCAATCCACGACGTACTGGACTTTGAATGATACTGGAAAATAATGAGGAACATACTCTCCCCATTCCATTATTACTTGGTTATTTGTAACAACTCTGCCACAGAGAATTTCCTTCTCCTAAGAAGAGACAACCCTTCTACAGTAACTGGCACCGTAGTGCAAACTTTGATTTCAGTGGATGCACTAAAGCCTTTTGTTTCTCCACCTATTCCCTGACGGAGTGCCTCCTCCACTTGAGCTTGGAAACTAACTTTCGGCTTGGAAGTGAATGTCTCGGAATTGACATGGGAGGAACAACCTGTCCTGGAACTTTGAAGGAATACATCATCTCCCTTGGAATCACGGCCTTCAAAACTATTTAGAGCAACAAACTAGGGCTTTGACTAAAGAAAAGAACTTCCAACTAAAACCACCTACATACATGTGTCTCCTATAGTACATATTGCAGGCACAAAAGGCTTAGGCTCAACCTCTGCAGACATGTCTTGCAAATGAGGTGTCCTCCGTGGGCCACTTCTAACGTACTAATCTCCTTGCTCCTAGTCGGAGTCAAGGGTCACCAATCTAGGTCTCTTCCTACGGAACAATGGGGTGGCTTTGAGGACTCTCTTTTTGGGCATTTCGGTCAGGGTGATGTTTTACATACAAACTCTTCCCCCACGATAATACCAAGAACTGTAATACAAGTTTCCTTCTAGTCGACAGGGTTCAATACCAGTCTCTCACAAAACAACTACAAGTAAATTGAGGAAGTTTTACTGCTTTAGTGGCAATGCAATTGTAGAGAAGCAACAATCTATGAAGGCATGACAAATAGTGTTCTAATTTTGTCACAACGCAAGACATGGCAAGAGCATTAGGCATTGCACATATTCCTTTCAATGTGAATGGAACTTGTCTAGGCATTGTCATTGCTGAACATTCTCATAAGCCATTGGAAACCAACTCTTTCATAAGTAACTATAGCTTTATAGAAGACTAACCTGGAAAAAGAGGCTATGCACTTCGTATTCTTGTACAAATTTGTTCCCATAATCCTTATTCAGTGTCCTCCGGAAGTAAAATTGTAGAATGAGGATAAAGCACTAGGAAGTTAATGAGTCTCCTATGGTAGAGTACAAGAACTTCTTTGGGGTGCATTGGGATGGTAGTACTAAAGAACTTCAACAAGTGACATCAGAGTTAGTATATGCAACTACAAACTTCAATATGACTTCAACTAGTGACGTATGAGTCACTATAAGCAAGTTCCCACTTCAATATGACTTGCAAAAGTCATATTTAAGTAACAAACTTCAAAGTTTGTAGGAACCCTGAGTAGCGCTGCCTAAAGGGTGGAGCTAATTTTCGGGGAAGTACTTACAATCAACAAAGACTACAAATCTATAAGGATGGAACCATAATTATGATTCCATAGTTAATCATTGGGAGGGAACTTATTGCACTCAAGCGCAAATCAGGGAAAGATCAGAAGAGTGCACTTTCTCCACTCAAAGAGTTGCGTTGGAGTAATTGTGGATTCCAAGAATTAATTAGGAGTCACCAAATGTGGCCGCACTCATCATGCCCACAACTTCTTCTCTCTAATTCAACAAAACTAAATAGTCTTGATGCATTGCATTTCGAGCATGACCTTCCTTCGAATTAGCCTCCACAGACAAACTGAAGCGCCCGAGGGATAGCACCATTGCCTCTCTCCCGCCCCCACAGCTCCAATTGCATTTCAGTGAAGGTAGTGGATTTGATCAACGTTTGCTAAACAGAGAATTGGAGTATAGTGAGTAGAAGAAGAGGAAGAGAAGTAGAGTAGCTTGCCAATAGAGGTGACTTACTAAAGAGAAAGGACTTTTGATTTGTCGATGGAAAGCCCGCCGCATGAGAAAACGGAAAACAATCTCCTCTGAGATCGCAATGTCGCCAGGATGCAGAAGGCAATTGCGCTCGTTATGGTGGCAAAGAAGGAGTTGTAAGTATCCTAAGCTTGTTGTACCTCCTGCAGATGCAATGCAACAACATGCATGGTATGAGGTAGTAATCCTTTGTAGCATTCCACCTGAAACTAACACAGTGCATGACAATAGAGGGATATCTTTTGTAAATGATCTCCCAAGACCAGGGCAAGAGCAATGAACTTACCAAATTCTGCTTTGATTACTATTGCTCAAGAAATTTATGCCGGCATAGTTCTCGTGAAGGAAAGGTGGTGTGTTTCTAGGGTTTCCACCATAGAAGTCATGTGCATTGGTGTCCATTGGCACTGGAGTTTTCCTATTGTCATTCTTCAGTTAGTCTCGAGTCATTCTTCATGACTTCAACTTCCGCTGTCACTTCCACTGTCATTGATAGTGGTGGCGGGGGACGCGTTCACGAGGGGAGCGCCATGAGTAGTGGCCATGATTCTTTGTCAGAGGCGACGAAGTCCAACGATGCATCCCTCGCACAAGGTATGATGAATCTTGTAATTGCTTGTAGCCATATTGAGCGGCAATCCAACGTGTACGCACCTGCCGTAGGTAAATTGGAATCACACTTCCTTGTTCATGCTCCACAATTGGGATTAGGGTTTAAGGGATCCCCAACTTAGAATTTTGAATGCATTGAGGATGCATTTAGACACTTGCACACACTTTGATTATTGAATCACGCTTGTAGCCTTCAGCCTCAATTTTGAGTGCTTCTGCATGTCACATTGCAGCCGCGGAGAAGGGTTAGGCTTTCAAATAGTGGCATTGGGATTGTAGTGAAGGTTTAGGTCTACGATGTTGTTTGTTTTTCATTTTTGTGGTGCTTTGCTGTGTGTGTAAGGGATGTCCTGTTTGGTTTTCCTTACCAATGCATTTAATACCGCACATTATATCCCAAAAAACACACGAACTTCCAAGAGTTGACAGATCATTTGGGAATGTTTTGTTGGGTAGCTGTAGAGCATGATGTCTTCGACTCCAGCAACGAGGAATCGAAGCCCACGGAGCCCCTAGTGGACCGCAGAACCAAGAGGAGAAGACCAGACCCTATAGCAATATTGCCACCAAAGCCAACCCTCCTCCCGCCTCCCGCACAAGAGCGTGTTTCTTACCAACAACCAGGTTGGTCTTGGGTCCTGGGGTAGTGGATGCCTAGACTAGCACAAGCACCACCTTCATGGAACTCCGAACTCCCGCAGCCATATCCAAGTGCATGGCTTGGGCAAACTAGTGCACAGGGGGTAGTAGGAACGGTAGCATCCCAAGACATGGATGACCGAGTCTCTAGATGAAATAGACAACATACATACGACTTGGAAAGTCAACAACGACTCATAGCAGGCACCAAAACAAACTGGGTGTTTGTGCTGGAGGGTGGTAAAGTGGACGCTACTTGTGAGGGGAAGAATGCTTGGGATGAAGCAATTCGTGATTTTGTCCCAAAAATTCTAGACATGAGTGTGGTGGAGTAGTCCAAGCATAAGCTGCACACACTTCAGAAA
The DNA here is from genome assembly GCA_963920665.1 of Straminergon stramineum. Taxonomy (NCBI): domain Eukaryota; kingdom Viridiplantae; phylum Streptophyta; class Bryopsida; order Hypnales; family Calliergonaceae; genus Straminergon; species Straminergon stramineum. The sequence continues at coordinate 31,352,989 of OY987265.1, forward strand.
TTAAGAGATGCCTTAGACAACAAATTTGAGTATGTAGGCCATCCAATCAACTTGGTTGGATTCAGGACGTCAATGACAAGATATCTAAAGTTGGAGAGGTCTCGGTTGAAAGTCAAGTGGTTGAAAGGCTAGGAGACAGCACCTATTCACATGAACGACGACCAATGGGAAAGGTTGATGGCATACTAGAAGACGGATGTGCAAAAGTTCAAAGTGTAGAAGATGATAGTAGCACATCAAAGCCTGAAAAATTACGCATTGGTTGGGAGGAAGGGGAGAGCTGGGAAGGATGCACAATTGGTAAGTTCGGACTTCATTCTTTCCGTTCTTCACATCATAGCATGTGTGTGCATTTGAGCAATTTTAGACATGGATTCCATTTTGTGCAATGGTTTGAATTGGGAGCCCCTAGGCACTAGGTAACTATTGGTATTTCTGTAGAGAGAAGGGAGGAAAACAAGTCCGGGCATTATAGACCTGGCTACGGGAAGGTGTTCAATTGCGTCTAGTGCAACTATGAAAACTATAAGTTTCACTTGAATTCATTGGCTTTCTCCTTTTCAACGTACATGTTTTTGTGTCACAATCACTGTGCGGTAGGAATGCATGGTTTACCTATAATGTAGTCATAGCTGTGTCATTGGAAGTCGTGAAGTATGACTGGCACTTCCATGGAGTGTTTTTGTAGTAGTGTACGAGTCGCACTATGTCATTTTAGCAACTAGTCACACACAATTGCGTGACTTCATTGGATTGTGGTCTACGCATCGGTGAGTAGGTGGGGGAGGAAGCTGAATCATCGAGGTGGTCAGCCATGGAGTCTTAGAAGAATACTGTCGACATGAAGTTCACCCAATTCCTAGCCACCTCAACAGCCCATGTGGAAGCAATAGATGACTTGCAATCGATGTTCCAATGCTTTTGGGGGAAGGCAAAGCAAATAGACAACGGCAACCCATTGTGAACCCTCAAGTTGGCACTTGGAACTCAAGGTTTTCTTTTTTTTGTTTTTGTTAGTATTTTAGCATAATTATATGCAAAAATGCATAAAAAGAGTGTTTGAGTGGTATTTGGTAGAAGTCCCTACCAATACAATGAGGGGTCATCCTAGAAGTGTAGAGTATATAAAATACTCAAATTTCATACTTCTAATGCCTAGTTGAGAATCTGAAAGGTCGATTAAGTATTTCCGAGAGAATTAAGGGTTTGAGTGTTAGCCAGTCCTAGTAGTTGTCTATGTTAAGCTAAGTCTTACAATTGCATGTGACAAACAAGCTAAGTCCATTTTAGGTCTAGAGAGTCTAATATAGGTTACCATCCAATTTGTAAAGAATTTGGATTAGTAAGTTCTTATTTGTAGGTAACTTATAGAAGAATTATCCAATTTGCAAATAAAGTGATGGGAGAGCGACTGGAGTGTGAAGAAAGGTGATTTTACTCTAAAAGCATGCCAGGAGCCAACATTGGAGCCGGTTGTTCCAAGATTCCCTGATACAAAAATAATTTCCTCCTCGGGTGGAAATTAAAAGGAAATTGCTAATTTTAGCTTCCCTATGAATAGTGCAAAGTGAAATGTAATGTTGCACTTTGGTTTGGGGAGTTTCCTAGAAGCTACCCAAAAAGTTTCGGATTTTTCCGAAACAATTACAATGACTCCATGAGAAGTCAACTGCCTTTGAACATGGTCGTAAATTCCTAGGAATTAACCATGTTGCGGTAAAATCCCACTAAAAATTAGGATAGTGTTTTGTTTGTTAATAAAGCTTTCCACAAAGTTTGAAGACATTCTGACATTCCTAAGTACCAAAATCAGCAACAACATTGGACTTTTGAAGAATTTACGACTTTACGGCGAGTTGACCAGCGTACCAGGAGATGGCGGTGTCCAAATGACGTGAATGAGGGGTCTTTCCTTACTCCCACAAACCTTCTAAGTAATCCTAGTTAGACAGTTTCCTCAAGAGAAACAAATTCCAAAAGTTAGAGTTTTCACTTTTCTTTGGAGTTACCATAAGTTGATTTTACACTTACAAATGGCTAAAAAGAAGGAGGTTGGGGGTCCCACTGACTAATTTGGGTCTTCTAAACACAATAGTGCAATCGTTTTTCAATTTGGAGTTGTTCCCTAGAAGATAGGAAGGGTCCAGCAATAGGTTTGACTTTTTTAGAGTAATTAGTGGTAATTCAAAGTTAATTTCGCAAATATCTTTTGGAAAATTGAAGATTGGATTGGGGTAAGATCTCTTTTCATGTGCAACAATCCATCTTTTTTTTAAAGAAAGACAATTTAGAAATACTTTGGATTAATTAGCAAAATATCTAGGTTAATTAGGGTTATTTTGAAAAGATCTTTGGGAAAAGATCTTGGATTTGATTTATCCAAGATTTATTAGCTAAATGGAGAGGGTTCTAGAGGATTCTTCCATTAAACAAAGATTATTTTGGAAGTACGTTAGGGTAGTTTAGAAAAAATATCTCGAGATCAAAAGTAAATGTTTTTCTACCAACAAGTTACCGGGGAGGGGCCTGGAACAAGTATAAAAGGCCCTTCCCTCAAGGTTGTCAATACCCTCATTTATATATCTAACCTTTGCTTTTGTGCTACCGGCGTGGTTGGAGCACTGATCCAGGTCGAGATCCGACCTGATTTTCATTCTATTTCTTGATTTGTACACTTTGAAAGACAAAAGGATCCCTTCAAAGTGATTTCTATTTTATTTCTTTAAAGTTCTCGAGGCTAAGCCTCCATTTTCTTTGAATTGTGAGAGTTTTGGAAGGGATAGACCTCCAAACTCTAATTTCGTTTAAGAATTCTTGAATACTAACAAATTGTGCTCATTACAATAGAATTTGGTGTTAATAGACTTAAGGCAGTGAAGCTTGACTTCGCCAAAAGTTTATTAAACCAACCTTAGCCCAAAATTCGTTGTATAATGAAGATTGGGACTTTAATTGTTAAAGTTCGGTTTAAATGTTGTCATGCGTACCTCCTTTAGTGATTAAACTTGGATACTTTGAAATTTTTAAAGAATTAATCTTTAAAGTTCGGTTTAAACACTGTCATGTGTACGTCCTTTAAAGATTGACTTTCAAAATACTAAAATTTGATCATTGACACTGTGTATGCCTAGGGTCGCCCCTGCACGGCGAAGTTTTGACTTTGGAATATTTGAAATTGACATTTTAAGTGATTCCAAGTATTAGAGAGATTTCCTTATTTTCATGTTTGAAAAAATGTCTTGCAGGTGTAGTGATTAGGAACATTTGATTTAGTGAGAAAGATTAGAGAAAACCCAGAAAAGTAGTCAAAATTACTTAGTTTGAAATCTGATAAAGCCCTTAGCAATAGTTAGAGAAAACCCAAAATTTAGATTAGTTTCCCTTTAGTTAGAGTCATTAAAATTATCTTAGAAAGAGATTTTTAATTAGTTTAGAATACTTAGTTATTTAGTTTTAACTTTTTTCCAAAAATCCCCAAAAATTAGATTGTTAGTTTAGAATTTAAAAAGTTCCCAAGACCCATCAAAATTGATTAGTTTTAGTTAGAGAATTAATTGAGTCTTTAAGCTTGGAAATTAGATTAGTCAAAAATCCATTAATTTATTAGATTAGTGAAAATTAGCATAGTGGAGTCGTGAACCAATAACCAGTATGAAATACCGGAGCTAGGGAACCTAACCGGTTAACCAGTTCAACTCAATTTATAAAACAACCAGCCGGACTGACCAGTAGGGGAGCAGTACCAGGAGAGGACAGAATCCCAACCAAACGGAAACGAACAACAAGACGAGGAACAACAAACCAGACGAAACCGGACAAGGCATGGGCCAACGGCGCCTCGCCACGTGGCGGGGTCAACGCGGCGGAACAGGAGGACAGGTTGAAAGAACCAGAGGAAGGGTCCAGCAAGGATGAGCAAGCAACGATGAGCCAAAGAGCAGGAGCCTGGGAGCAAGAGCCAGAGAAGAAGAAGCCAGAGAGTAGAAAGCCAGAGGGTAAGAGCTCAAATTCCAAACTACATTGCATCAATTTAGTGCAACTTGGAATTCTAAAATCTCATGAGTCCTTAAGCTAATGCAGTCGTTTCTACTCCTACAAATATTTTTGGTGTTTACTTGAATTTGCTTAGAATTCTCATCTATTCCAAAGTCACAACAAACTTGCAAAACAAAGATCAATGAATCGACATAACAAATGAGAGAGTTGAAGAGTTGAAGAGAAAAGTTGGAGACGAAAGGAAGAAGAAGAATAAAAGGAATCTAAACAATTAATAAGGTAAGAATCTCTTGAATTTTATTTTATTCTCATTACTATTCATTAAATTGTTGGTTAGTCATTAATTAGGATTCCTTAGGGATTAGAAGGCTAGGCTTTGGTTAGGTTTTGTTTTATTAGGGATAATAAGACAAATAGATAAAGACAAAACGCCAACTAATATCTTTTGGATGATTAGGAAATTACCAAATAATTATGATTTATTAGATTTGATTTGATTTAGTGGATTTCAAAGGTTCTGAGGTATTAAAATAATTTCTAATTAATTAGGAATTGTTTTAAATACAACCAAAATTACTAAAACCCCATAACCATTAGTAGGAAAAGAAAATTGATATTGAAATACAACCTAGAACGAGGATTAATTTCAAATGGCGTGATGGATTAGCAAAATGGAGGATGAAGCGGGTTACTACAAAACCATTCATCTCGTGATCCTCGAGGATAGTACGATCAACCACTTCACGGGAAAGGTATGTTAAAATTCTTCATATTTCGTTTTCTTATTTAATTTCAATTTGATTAAAATTTCATTTGATAGAATAAAGCATTAGAAACTTAGGAAAATTAGAAAAGAAAAATAACATTTAAAAATTACAATTATAATTTAATTTAGAAGATAATCCAAACTTTAACCAAAAACAATTAGATCAACTTTGTTTGAAAATTGGATGAAAAATTGATATTTCCATCCAAGAGAACCAAACAAAGGAATTTAGAATTTTAGAAGAATTTAGAATTTTAGATTAATTTAGAAATTATAATTGTTCATTTAAACTAAGAAGTAATTAATGAATGAAATTTAACTCGTTAGGCTTTTAAAACAAATTTCATTCATTATTAACTTTTTCATTAGAAATTTAGTTTTTTCGTGTCTTACCTTGTTGAAAAGGTAATTTCTGAGTTTCCATTTAAAAAAACCCATAAAAACCTAAAAAAATACTAATTTTAGAATAGAAAGTTTAGTTTACGATAGATTAGGAGATAATTAAAAAAGAATTTCTAAAGAATCTTTAAGGAATCATTTAAATTAGGAATCAATCAGGGAATCTTTGAAAGATTCCAGAACCTCTTTTCATTTAAAAAATACTTTAATTTTAAGTGAGAAAAGGTTGGATGAAGTTTGATCTTAATTTGGATGAAGTTCTTTAATTAGTGGTAAAATTAGGTTTAGTCTTAGAATTAGGTAACTAACATAATTAAAAACCTCAACCCCAAAATCTAGATTTATTTTGATTAGTTTTATTATTTTTAACTCATGGATGAAGGTTGTGATGTAGTTTAGGGATCAATATTTCATCCGTTCATTTCTTTTACTAGGGAAGTCAAAATTTAACTTGCTTTATCATTCTAGAAAGGGAAAATTACATTCTACAAGTTAGTTTAGATTAATTTTAGTTTGAATTCATCTTTTAGGTGTTTGATTTAGTTTAGGAATACATGATTTAAGTTCAATTTTGATATTTAAAAACAAAGTGTCCATTGCTTGGAAGGCGCGAATTGAACTTAGATTGGAAACACCCTAAGGAAATTGATTTAACAAGCCGTTAGAACCAGTGTGCACATTTTAACTCACAGGGTGGAGTTTAAAACACTTACACCCATCCATCACTCAGTCAGCTCTGGAGAACAATGACAGAAGTAGGCAACAGACGTTGGACATTGTTGGTGTACACAAGTGAGTGGGCAAGGCAACAAAAGATATCGTCACAGCTGTGGTAGCAGATATCACTCTCTTCTTCGACTCTGACTTGCCATTGATGGATGCTCCCACTACACTGAGCACAAAAGCTATACCTCCTGAAGAAGAGTTGATAGTGCTAGTATCCAATGTCATTGTGCCCAGCATTGTGGAGCCTACCATATCTGCCACCGACCTCCTCCACGTTGCAAGAGTCGACGTGGCTCCAAAATTGCCCCTCATGGACAAAGTACAACCACGGGCTACAGCGACTCTTTCACCAACCGATAGTGAAATCTCGGATAGCGCTGTTGAAAGGGAAGCGGACAATGAAACCACCCCCCAAGAACCGAAGGCTTTTGCGCAAGAGAGAGAGGTTGCACTGGTCACAAAGGTAGGGAAAGGTGCTCCAAATAAATTAGTTGTGGAGGCCCCCATGAGAGAGACAGGAAAGCCTTCTGTGCAATCGGTAGGGACAGCAAAGCCTTCTGTGCAATTGGCAAGGGCAACAAAGCCTTCCATGAAGAAGGTGAGGAGACCAACACACTCTCCACTGAAGGTAAAAGCCACCTCATATGGTCATCCTTGTACGTTGAATGAGGTCTAGTTAACCAATGCATTTAGCACCCTTAGTATAGGATGGACTATAGGGCAGTCGAAATTAATCATATTTAATGTCCATGGGACGTGGTTGGACTGTAGTTCTTTGACAACGGTGAACCCAAATAGTCAAATCCGTAGTACCGCGAAGATTGGGTCTAGGCAAGGAGTTCTAAGGCTAGGGCTGAAGCCATTCTTGTCCCATTGTTTTGCAAACTTTTTTGTAGCGTTTTGGGCCAATAGGAGCGGCAATTACTTAGCAGACGTTATGCCCATGATGTTGGGAGGCTTGAAGGGTGCCATCAATGCATCCCCCTTGTTTTCTTGGTCTGGATATGAGTGTGAGCTTCTTGACGTTGAAGACGGGTTGTCCATTGAGAGGGGAAAAACTTGTCTAGAGTATATGGTACTTGGTTTGCATTTTGTGTAGCCAATACGATGATTATAGACAGTCAAATCAGTAGGGTCACTTGCAATCCAAAAGCCAATGTCATCATCCATATTCCTTTTTAAGTGAAATGGCTTCGCACACTTCGCAACAACAAGGAGTACTTGAAATGTTTTCTGTGGCTACTATTAGAGGCCCTACATTAGTGTCCAAACGTAAATGCATTCCAGACCAAGTACCCCCAAATTGGCCATGAATCCGTTGGACAAATGCTACTGAAACACCAATTTGGATCTTCATATGAGTTTCTTGACATTGTGGAAGGTGAGGGGACTTGTTGGCGGTTTGGTTTGTCTCATTGGGTGTCCCCTCACCTTCACTTCATTACCCAAAATAACACTATGTACATGTGTTTGTAGGGAATAACAAAAGTGGGAGACATAGACAAAGCCTGCATCCACAGCGGAGAAGAAACGAGACGGGCCTTGCAAGAAGGTCCATTCATTGCCCTTCCATCTACATTTCCCTTTCCCGTCATATTGAAGTCATTTTGCTATGCTCAGGAAGTCATATTGAAGTAAATTTGTAGTTACCTGGGGCTAACAAGTCAATTACAAGTCATTTTCAAGTCGCTAGGAAGTCATGTGGAAGTAGTAGTACCTTGAAGGTAGTAGCCGAAGAGCGAGGTTGTCTATAGAAGCCTAGTCTATAGTGGGCCCTCTTTCATTTCCATTTTGATCCACTGAAGATGTCTCTCTTGTTGTGATATGAGACCTACACCAAGTATTATTTAATTTCATATTGAAGAGGTAACTTGCACGCGCTAAATTCCCTCTACCTGAAATTAATAGAAGTTGGGGTCACAAGATATACATTTCATATATGTTGTAGCAGTGGTGATTGACTAATGTGCTCCGCGAGTTGTATGTGCGTGTTCCTTACATTCTGTATACTGAGGGTGGTCATAGGACAAGGTTTCAATGGTGTAGATGTCCAATTCAATCTTATAGATGTCACCTTCTAGTCATACAAAAGTGCAATTATAGTTCGTCTGTTGGACAAGTTGTTGTGCAATCAATACGCAATCACAATAAAGTGATGTGCTAGTCATTGGTCGTGGTGAGCTATTTGTGGTTCGTTTTCAATGTGGGGTGTCAATCACATACATAAAGTACCTTGTAGTTGACATGGTGCAGTTCAAGATAGGTGACGAAGTCTTTTTGATGAACCTACGATCCGTGATGCAAAAATTGGCGATAGGGGTCATCAGCGGTGTCCCAGGGGAACAAAAATTCCACTTCTAGGAGATTCCAAATACGTGGTCAAGGTGGATGTGCGTGACATTTTGCATCCGGGGGTGCAACTCATGTACACTAGAGAAGACGTAGACCAACACAACATCGAAGATGCAAAGGGTACCTCTGCAATTTGGGACTCAAAGTTCATAAAATTGTGTAGTTGAGACAACCTTTTTTGAGTTTTTTTTCTTATAGGAGCCACAGCACGACTGGATTTAGTGGGACACAACTTTGACCACTGAATTTGTGTAAATGTTCATGACCAAGTGAAGTGTTTTGGCTTTTTAATTCCTTTGATTCCTTTTGTTTTGGGCATGCACCGTTGAAGTGAAGCCAATGGTGTTGCAATTACAGAGTAGAAATGCTATAGTCATTCATATACATTGTTCGAGTGTAGATAATGACTCCGTAATGACTGCACATAAAGTTCCTCCACCCATTTGTATGGAAGTAGAGGAACTTTTGTTCAACTCTACGTGAACTCAGAAATGATTGCCAATGCCAAGCCACATTATGATGAAATGATGTCATTGCAATAGAAAAATGACTTGAGAATCCATCCCCCATCGACAATGCTTCCCGCAAGTGACTAACAAATGACTCTACGCGTGTATGACTGTGGCATATGCAAAATTGCCTCACAACTATAAAATGACTTATGAATGACAGTAGGCTTGGTCATCCAACTACGCAAATATGACAATACCAGAACTTGGAAATGACTTGCGAATGTCAGATGACTTGGTCATCCACGACAATAATTACAACAATGGTAGCACTTGAATATGACTTCCTAATGATTGCTACCGGGGATGTCCAGCTCAGCAAATTAAACCCTCGCATGACTTCCAAATGACTGATGACATGTGTGTCCACCTCAGCAAATGAAAGACTTTTACGACTTCGAAATGACTTTTGAATGACTGATGATATGTATGTCCATGTCAACAAAAAACGCTTTTCACATGGTCAACTAAGTCAACATTCCCTAAGACCGCCATGTCCACCTCACTTGGCGGCAACTTTTTCTCATCCAAAACACATCCAAGGCTGAAATGGATGGTGATAATATACTCACAATCATTTCAAGAATGACTTGTCCGTTATGACTTCAGGGCCTCTAGTCATTCTAAAGACAAATTTGTCCGGAATGACTTTGTAGCAATCATTCTTCGCAATCATTCTTCGTAGTCAATTGTACCCCTATTTTTTTGTAGTGGTTCTAAGTAGTTTTTGATGAAAAAACGGCCTTTGGGACTTTAGGGATTAAGCCCAAAATGCAATGAAATCAAAACTTGGCAAAAGTGTGATGAGCTCCCTAGAATGCAAGTAGGTCAAAGAAATTGTCTAATTTTCATCATCCATTCTTCACTCATCCACGATATATCCTAAAAACTATAGTCTTCATTCAAATATTGGTGAATCTCATATTTCTTAACCCTTAGGCACCCGAAGAGACCAAAAGTGTCCTAACATAGTCTAGAAGTCCAATTTGAAATGCTATAACTTCTACATCCCATGTCCGAATTAAATAAAATTTGTTGGGAAATCTCTACTCTCTCTCTCTCTTGTAAAGTGAAGGTACCCATTAGTAACCAATGCTCATTGGCAATCAATAGGGTGTCTCAAATTTAGGAGAGGTTGAGGATTCATTTCCAATTTTCAAAATATGACACACATCCCTCATTTTGCGTGCCATGGGATGTCTAGGTACCATAGTGCTGTGACTCATGTCCGTCGCCTTGAGTGACTCTAAGTGAGTGATTTGGAAGACTAGAGACATTGAACATGGGTCCAGACCAACTTTTGGCTTTCAAAATTCATAATAATTTCAATTCAAGCAATAAAATTACCAAAATTTTTGCAATCCCCATTGTTTCTATCATTGCACCTCTAAGAATATTTGCTTTGCCTTGCACTACCCCATATCATGTCCGGAATTACTTATTTGATTGGTTATGGGTGCCTTCACTTTAGTTTGTTTGGTAAAATTTTCAGATCTATCCAAGTTGTACTAATTTTTTGTAGAGGTTATATTGGTGATTCCATTCACTTTTTTTTCTCTTTTTTTTCAAGTGTCAGTAATGGTAGCCAGTTCGAAAATCAAGATTTTGGCGATTATTTCAGTCACAGAGAAACGTCCTTGCAAATCAATATCATACTGTGCTCAACACTAGTGGTGTACCTACGAATCAAGACCGGAACCCTGCCTTGTCTCCAAATTGTCCCTCACCACACAATTGTTTTGAATTTCACTGCCATAAAATCCACTACTTTAATTGATTCAGACAAATCCTGAGTCAGTGCTGGTGGGATCGATATCTATGGAACTGGAAAAGGTCATCTGTTCAGTTCCTCAGACCGGTAATTCTTTATCAAATCCATTCAATAATTAATAAGTTCCCCACAGTCCCCCAACAAACCAGAAAAAAGGGAAATGTGTGCTAAACTTCAGACATCAGACAGACAGGTCCGCACTTCAATAACTTAAGTTGAAAGGACTCTGCAGTGCAGTCTCCACGATCTAAGGATTGCCATAAGGATTGCATAAGGTTGTCACAGAAGAGCCAAATTGCCAGATTTGATATAAATTCATAAAATTTTAGTTACAGCCCCCACCCCACCCCACCCCGCGACAATTCAATAGGGGACGTCATGTAGAATACTTACTGTACCTATCTTTAAGCCGACCAAAGCCTTGGAACCTCCCAAATATAGAGGCGGCTGGACTCCCCTCCTACAGACAGCAAAACATGATTTGTGCCTCAATTGGCTACCTCCTTGGTCCATTCATTTCCAGCAAAGATGGTTGCAAGGAATTAAGCTTAATATTCCACAGACAGATAACGGAGTGGTAAGGGTGTTGAACACTTTCGCTTCCACTTTCCAGCTCTAATTCATAAGAAAAGGTTAGCCTTGCCCCTCCTCCAGGATTTTGGCAGAGCCGGTGCAAGTCATTTGAAATTTCCTTGTGTCCATGGCCGATGGTTACTAACAAGCTGTGAATATCGACAAGCTATGGGCACCACCGCTCTTGTTGTGTCACTTGTGTGTGCATCCCGGAGCTCCAGAGGACACATAATCGAACTTAATTAGAGTATTATTTTTCTTGCGTCGATCTTATCCAAGGCGTGTAATGCATCAATATATCTCGGAAGCGGCTGCTGTCAAACCTGGAGCCGGGTCCTTGACTCCTACAAGTGGTGATCATTATATATTTATTCACAGTGATAAGACACAGTATTAATTACACAGGGTTCGAGATTGGCAAACGAGACGAAACCAAGTAACCAACTACTGGACTTGGACTGAATCAGTTGTTACGGTTTCCACTTCTGATTGGCGTAATAGTAGGATGGTTGCACTTGTGGGTCCTCTACTTGTAGGTCAGTTTCAGCTTCCATGTCCGGACTTGAGAATATGTATACCATTGATACTGACAGCTTCTCCTCAACCGTTAGGTTGAGAAAACGTCCATTGCATAATTGGACAATCTGAAGCCAAGGCTAAGGTCAAAACGGACTGGCCGACCATGCCAGTTCGGTAACTGATTCTGTTGAAAATATACGGCCAGAGGTTACTTGGAAGTTATTTGAGCTGAGACTTCAAAAATGCATGCATGACCGATATAGTTGTACGAACTGGGGGCATGCATACTATTCTTACAAATGCCAATGAGGTCATGGAGTTCAAACTGGAGAATCAAGCCAAAGGTACACTAAGATCTTACAAACAGTGATGGAACGAGTTGGTCTCTTTTGACGGCCAGTTCAGCTGATTGCTTCTGCATGTGCCCCTTGCATGAAGGCCGACCCACGCAAGATTTGAGACCAACTCAGGTGGAGTTTACAAGGTAATAAAATTGACAGCTTGCAACTGACTTGCTCTGAATACAAGTCAGCCCGCAAGTCAGCTGCAAGCAAATGAAAAAATTTGCATTGGTTTTCATACTACCAAAGCAGAAGTACATTCTAACTTTCTAAGCGACTAGCTGACCACATTTGAGCTTGCCCCATGCATCTCGATCTTTTGGTGACCCTTCATCATAACCATGGAAAACATATATTAGGTGGGATGTTCATATGTGGTCATCGGGCAGACCTAAATAAAAACAATCGTTCTCATTGGATCCTCTAAAATGGTTTCAGACCATAAAATGGTCCAATGGCGAAAGGACTTGCGCGCTTGCTATCAAAGACTTGCCATCCTACTTTGACAAGCCCACTCTATTAGTCTATCTGGTAAGCCCGTTATTTCTCTGAAGGGTGGGCCGAACTTGTGGACGAGCTAGCAGTTCTCTTATGCAATAAACAAGCGACCGTTTCTAAACTTCTCTAATCCAAGATCATTCCAGTTTGAATTCAATCCCTACACTACTCCAAGATTCCAATTTAGAACTGGTTTATGAGCCCTAAACCCCAAAAACCCGAAACCCAAACCCACGGATGCAGTGTTTGTATCGAGTTTGTTCCTCTTGATTGTAAGAACAGATTGTAAGATTCCTCTCAACTACCTGACAATTCCAGTGCATATGCCTACCTGGCCCTAGCATGAAAGTTAATTTTCAACAAGTTTTACAAACTGGATAGACGATAGCTTGATAGTATTCTAGGCTTACCTTGTATGGATTCACCAGAAGCCCACATTTCGAGTTCGGGCAGATCAGTCGCAGACTGGACCTTGTCTCCCTCCCGGCCCGAAGCCCTAGATACCGGTTGGCTGTCACGAAAACAGAACTCCCTTCATGGCTTTATCAGTGCCTCATTGATTGATGAAACTAAATATGGTCTTTCCGTTTGTCAAAGCTGGTTATGGCTCCCCAAGTCCCCATATGCATGCTCAGTCCAACCACTGGTTGCAGTCTCCAAGATGGCTTTAGGCTTGTCCGTATCGACTCCTGCGCTTCCTCGCTTTTTTCTCTGCTTGTCCAGCTATCCTCCTAGATCGAATTATTGGTCAAATCGATTTCATAATAGGCCTGCAGAGGTGTCACTTCGTTCTTGGTCGCTCTCTGGAACCTTCAAAGGCCTGGCTAGATTCTTTCCCTACTAGCTGAGTAGTCCTCCCAAGCAAAATTTTCATTTGGGCCACTACAAAATTGTCAAAACCAAATTCGAATCAAAATCAAACTCCCATGAAAGTTACTAGGGATGCGTTACACTGGATGTACGTCTATTGAGAACACCAATATCATTCTGTGATACCAAGTGAAAACTCAGATGTTACGAGCACTGTCAGCGCATATTCTACCATTCCCACTTTATTTTTTTCCCGGATTTGTGTGATAGAACTCTCTGTGAGAGGCAAACGGTTTTCACTTTTCAAAACAACTGACGACACACGTGCAATCAATACAAATATTGTAAAACTCCTTATTTCCTTAATTAATTGTTCAACCAGCTAGTTCTAATAAGGATTTTTCTGTAGTGGACATGGCACTCATTTGCGGTGGTCAAAGCCTTGATTATGTCTTCCCCAGGGGGAGGATTTTGTCTCCCTACATTTTAGTAGGGTTGCCAAAACTTAACCTCTATTATAATTACTACAGTACCTTACGTATTGGAGTACCTAGTAAAATAAGTCACAAATTCATTTATGATTGTGCCTTTCATCCTGCATTCCTGCTTTAATTTGACCTTTTTACCTACAAATCTCTGTAAAGTGCATTTGCAACCACAAGATAAAGAGAGTCAAGTGAGATAATCATTGGTTGCTTTTAAAGAAAAGGATTAGTTTTCACCCACATATTGATGATGATGTTCGGAAAAAGGGTTGCAATATCGATAACCCACTAGAATCTAGCTGAGCACAGAGATGTGTAAAGCAAGTGGAACGAAGGATTGTGTAAGATTTATGAATGATTGGGCTGGGTAACTAGAAACCTGTGCCCACCCTAGCTAGCCTGAATTGTGCATTACGCAACCGCAAAGCAATGAAGCTTGGCTTGGATGCATTCAAAGTAAAGCAAACAGCGGGAATTCGGGCGGCTTTATCAAAGCCCTAGAGTCGGCTGCGAATTAGCCAACACTGGCAGGAAGATAATAACCAAACTCGCAAGAATTGAAGCCCCAAAACAGGGCGCCATGCATTCCAGGCCAGGGACTGCAGCGTCGACATGGCTAACCTGTGACCTTACCTCTTGCATCCATTCCAAGCTAATTAATGAAGTTACCTACAAAATTATAGATCAAGTGAAGTTGCTATGTCTAGCTAGTCTCAGCGAGCGCATTGCAAGATTGGCGGAAATTGGCTTAGAATTTACGATTTAATAATTTGTTAAAATGGCGTGTTTCAGAAAGCCAAGAAGTAACTAGCTAGGGCTTGTCTAGATCTAAGGTTTGAGTCGCTCAGTCCAGCAACTGAAACTGTCAATTTCACTGAAATCCACCATGTGGAAGTTGACAAACGTGTCTAGAACCTTCCAATGTAGGCTCGATCACTAGCTAGCTAGAAGGGTAGCGCTCCCTTTGATTTCTTGCTCTCGATTGAAGGAGTCAAGCGAAGCTGGTTCTCAGTTAGTGATCAATTTGATCGAAAGGTCGGTGCCTGCACGTCGATGATTGGAATATTAAATAATTAATGAAGAAGTAAGCAAGGCGGCAATGATCAGAACATTCTTCTTGCGCACAGGAAAAGTAAATGCCCAATGGCGAAAAGTGAGCTAGACGTGTATAGCTATACAGTATATCCCGTGTGATAAAAGGCCGGTTTAGAATTTCAGGAACAAATCTCGGGAAAATTCTACATCGATATCTCTTGTTAATTCGATCATTCGAATCCCCTGAGGTCTGACTTTCCTCACTTCCCCTACTAGTGTTGCAAATCGACCTCTTGTGACGTCATGTCAGGCCGGGAAGTACTAATTTTGACAAACGGGCGACGGGGTCTGAGATCGACGTGAACTACTCCGTAACGTTTATGGACTCTGGTGCCTGCCACTGAATATACTGGAATCTTAGAAGACTGGTGCAAGCTAAGCTAGTGCTAGTTCAAAGGCTGGAAGGGGAAAGAGAAAAAGTCTGCCGCCTGAAGTTGCTTGTGCTGAATCTTTCATCGAATTTGTAGCCATGCCACAGACTGGGTCCTGGTAGACAGGTTAACCTGGTGTCGGTAGGTAGCTGCCTTAGCGAAAAGGCCGGTGACTACCAGCCGCCGCGTGCAGCAATTAACCCTTCTATGTTCGCGTTTGGTCAAACTTCATTAGTTTTCTATATTAAAATATACCTTTCTACAGTTTGGTCTTCTTCTTGAGTACATCAGTACGGAGTAATATATATCACAAATTTAGCCTCAGTTTTTCATGGTTACAAACATTAAAATGAAATTTATCTGATTTTTTGAAGTAATTCACTTGTAGAAATTGTTGTGATTATTACAAAAGTGATTAAAATAGTATGAATTTTTGTGTACGATAGTGAAAAACATCATGGTGTAATTAGTACAGCTCACACCATGGGAAATTTGTTAGGAAAGTTCAAAAGTGGTCAAGATGTTGCCTACAAAGTGTCTCAGAAATTACAATTTTATCAATTTTGGAAAAAAAAAATGAAAATGAATGAAAAATAGATTATTGGAATTACATTTTTTTAGTGAATCTCCAAAACATTTAAAATCAATAACTCTGTGAAATTCAGGTTTGCTCCAAGGAAAATTCATGTTACCTTTGTCATGCATGTAAGTGGTTAAATATTGAAAAAACAAAATTGCCTTACATTTGTCAAGGGCAAAACAAATTATTAACTAAATATGCAATTTCATTCAAATGGCGATATTATTCCGCCATTTTGATGGAATGTCGTGCAATTCCTAACATATTCTGTGCCATTTTACCATAATACTGCCATTTTAATGAAATTGGCTATCTAACTATAGTAGGATGATGTCATCCCTTGCCATATAATCTTTGGAACCTTTAGTTATGGTAGAACCACCTATTACTAGCCAAAACCCATGGACAATAGATAGGTGATGGGAAATTCAATAGAGAGATGACTAATATCTAACCATTAGTTTCTTGGTTTCCAACCATCTTCTATCCATCACTAGTATGACACATGTGCTTTGTTTTGAGAGCCAAACTAGTCTTTAGATAATCAATGATGGAAGATTCTATGTATTGAGGATGAGTGCAGGCCAACTTTTGGCTTTTGAAATTCATAACAATTTAAATTTAAGGAAAGAAATTATGAAAATTTGTCAACGCCCATCATTTCTATCTCTCTACAAGGCAGATGATCAACAATGCCTTCTACAATTCCAGATCATGCACACAATGCTTAAGTTGTTGATAATGGATAGTTATACTATACTCCCCCGACTTCACCATCCAACATTTTTTATGGAGTGTTCCTTCTAGGACTAGGATCACTCTATTGACACAATCAATTACACAAAAATTATGAGTGCAATGCTTATTTCATTTGGTGAAGTTTTGCCAACTTTGCTTTGGAAGTGGCAACTCCTGTCCGTTAGGCTCAATCGAAAAAAAGAGGGAACAAGTGGGTGGAGTTGTCAATAATATATGCAAAAAATTTACATGAAGATTTGGATGCAGTTTTATTAATTCCAAAGAGATCACAAAGTTTAGAACCTATGGTTTGTCAATAATTATCATGTGGTTATCGTTGTTTCATGGGTTCGCACGTTAATATGCAATTTAGCACATCATTATGATGCATTATTGTACAAATTACAATGCACTAATTTGTATAGTAATGCATCGTAATGATGTGCAAAATTGCATATTAACGTGTGAACCCATGAAACAACGATAACCACATGATAATTATTGACAAACCATAGGTTCTAAACTTTGTGATGTACTGTAATGGATGAAAATATAGAAGTGATACAGTATTGTATAAGTGATGGATGGGTGCAGATGTTTGTTCATCCTTGAAATTTTGAACAAACATCTACCGAGCCTAACTTCCAGGTTGTTTGGACTTCTGCCTGTGCCTTTGTTTTTGTTTGATTGCCGCTTTGTCAAAGTCAAAGTGGAAACTTGTTACACTATTTTTTTGGTTTTTTATTTCGAAACAAAATAATGGACAATTTCCATTGATAAGTTGTTGCACTATTTTGAGTTCTCAAAGAGAATAATGGAAGAATAACTTTACAACAAAGGTGTGATTGAAGGGGAAGATGATGACAATATATAATGTTAAAGGCTTGGCGGAGCGGAGCTGGCTGCTGAGTGAAATGATCTGTAGATCTGACGAAACACGACTTGGTAATCGAGCTGGGACATGGTTCACGTGCCCTCCCGTACTCCGTCATGTCATGGCAAGAGCTACAACAGGAAACACGTTTGACTCTGGAGACTGCTATAGCATAACAAACAGTACACTTCAACTTCAGAGCAGTGAATTTCTTTTGTTGTTTTCCCGTTGTCAATTAACCCTTGTAACGTCGCTGCAGACACTAAGTGTACGATGGATCACACAGAATCCAATCCTTCTATGTAAGATTAACTCATAAACAACACAGCGGATGTTTTTTGTCCGATGAATGATAAGAAATTCTCCTATGTAGGACAGAAATTCAAGTATTCATTCTTAGAATTAGGGGTGGAAAGGGGAGATCTTCTATAGTAGTTTGACTCCCAATGAATATTTTTGGTTTTTTTGTAGTAGATGATGTCACACGGTTCCAAAAGGGCTGATTTCCATGGTCACCAACCTGACATTGAAGGGTTAAAGTTCAAATGTTTGTTCATCCTTGGAATTTTTGTGTGGAAAATCTGAGTATTTTAGAGGCTAAGGTGCTTTGGATCACCTATTGTAGACCCTTTTAAAACTCTAGAATTGATGCTTCTCTTTGAATTCCATTGCACTCTTAGGTGGAATTAAAGTACTAGTACATAGTAGACATTGAAATCTTCATGTTCAAGAGCATAATAAGGGAATTAGGGGTCATTGTAAAAAGCAATGGTCTTATTCTTTGTCACAATGAGAGTGATGCTTATATTATTCTCTATGACTTTTGTAGCACAAGTCCAATGAACATGAAATTTCTATTAAACATGTCTAACTTGATGGTAATCACATCCCCAATTTTTTAGAAATTAAAAAAAAAATTATATTTAAAATTCATTTTTGTTAATTTGTAACAAAGTACAGTTTCAGGGTTTTTACTATGTTAGGAGTCCCCAAATTTTATGGTCTAGAGTTGAAACTTTCATGGTCTGTTTGTATAGTAGGAAATCATGTATCTACTAAAGGAAATTTGAAAATCTATTATTTTATGTCCTCCACATGAATGCAAACAACACTCCCATTATGCACAATTTTTGAAAATTAAAGGTGGCTCTCAGATCATTCTTTTGGTGAAATCTCATCTTCATCAACTCTTCCTAAATGACCAATTTATTTATTTTTAATTTATTTTCTTTTATCTTACAAATTAAAATGTGAAAGTGCCAATTTTCATGAGATTTTGCACTTTTCTAGTTCTCCTTCTTAGACAATTTTTTTGGGCTTTTCTTTCCTAGCATACCTTCTTCTTAAAGGTTTATACATTAAAAGTATTTTCTCCATTTAAAAAAGATTCGTTTTTCTGATTATAAAGGACTCCTGAAAAAAACAAGAGTCTATGAGAAATGCTAAAAAAAATGCATGGTGTTTCTTGCAATGACCCTTGGGGCAAACAAAACTTAGAATTTATTAGTCTATCATAAAAGTGTTTCTTCCCTCATGCTAAGTCTAAATTAGGCTAAAGAAATTTGTTGAAGGTTGGATCACACTTCTTTTGAAATTAGCAATGTCTATTTAAAAGGCATTTGAGCTACAATATATAACAAAATAATTACTATGTGTATTATAGTTTTTAGTTTCTCCATGACATTTTTGTGTTCCACAATGATATTTTACATTAAAGTTATTTATTTCAACAAAGGCAATACTATCCCTTCATTCTAGCTACATGGCATTCCACCAATAGTTCTAAAGTCCCATACTAACAACAATGTCATGAGGGACCAATTTCTAGAATTGGCTTCTTTGAACATTCTATGTTGTGGAAGGACATTTCATCTACTTGACTATTAGCAATAGCAAGTATGTTAACCCCTCAACGCCCCTGCCTTTTCAGCATGTTAGAGACGCTTTGGGAATTAGCCTGTGGATGCATCAATTTCTGGAACCTATGCTTGTTTGTTTGAAAGTGCACCGTTGATTTAAGTAGCCACTTGCAATGCGTAGTGAATCTTCCCATAACCACCTCATTTGATCGCACAGATGTGGATTCTATAACATTCGAAAGTGGTTGACTTACTCAGACAGGGATCAACTTTCCAAGGTCACTGCACTTTCGGAAGGGATGGCCAGAGAGGGACAACAATTGAGAACAAAAGAAATTGGAGGTGAGTGGATGTCGTAGGTAACAAGGTTTCTAGAAATTTTCAACTCAATCAAAGCCCGTCCAAGTCACTACTAGACATCAAGGTGACAAACACTTTGCGTTCCCGACGCAAGAAGAGCCGGTTGTGCAGGTCTTCATACATTGAGAACAATTGACACATCGAAGGCAACATCAAACAGGTAGTGATGCCCAACAACTTCCAACGGTTGTCCACTGGCTGCAAGCAGCGGAAATCCGGAAACACTAACTAACCGCCATGTCTGGAGATAGGCTTGGTGTCACTTCGGGCCCCATTCATGAAGTCCAAGCTCACCATCTGTTCCAAAAACTGCATCATTGGCTTTGTCTCCAGAAATCAGGCAACTTTCATGTTCACTTTTTTTCCATTCTATATAATCTCCACCCCCTAATGGAGATGGAAGAATTGTAAACAACATTTTTTGTGCCGCGTGGGCGTTGAGGGGTTAATGGAAATGATGTTCTCAACTCAATGTAGCTTGAAATCCCAATTTACCTCAAGTTTTTCTAGTTCAAACTTCTAGCTTAATATTTATAAGCTAATCAATCATGTTCATCAAACTCCTACCCCTAGCTCGATTGGAAAATCAAGCCAAATTCATTATACTTTGCATTAGCTAAAGGGATAATCAAGTTAAGGAATAACATTTCTAATTGTTTTTAGGTTTGTGTTTGATTTACATTAAGTCTTTGTTTTTATTGACTAGTTTCTTTGTGAGAAATTGGTAATATTGATCTTCCTCTTGTAGAAAATTGGTAAGAGCAAAGATCACAAACACGTAGCATGAGAAGAAGGAAGCTTGAGGAGGTCTACAAGTTTTGGGACAACAAGGTTTTTTGGTTTCTGCAAGGCTTGAATTCCATAGGATAGTTTAATGAAATGATTAAAAAAATGAAAAAAATCCTTTAAATTCAAATGAATGAAAACTTTGCCACACTAGAAATATGATGTGGCATGGACATTGCCACATCAAATAATAATCAATTTAGGTATTTTGAATTAATTAATTAATTTTTCTATTAATTTTATTGATTTTTTAATTATTTAATACTCTAGCCACAACTTGGGGAACAAAATTGAAATGGGTCTCCTATGGCTTCATTTTTCTTCTAATGACTTGGTTAAGTGTATAAAACTCAACTAGGGGTAAGTGAAGCTAGATGTTTGATACTTTTGTACACATGTATTTTGACATTGAAAATTTGTGCTATCAAAATGGAATGAAGGAAATTTGAAATGGAAACAATAGGTCTTGTCACACCTTCTCCTCATTTTCAATCTTTAGAGAATGCGGATGTGACACTCTCTCATTAACCCTTAAATGTCAACATAGGTGTTTTGTATCTAATGGATGATACAAAATCCTTCTAGTAGGACAAAAGTACAACTATCCATCCTCAAAATTTTGTTGTGAAAAGGGGAGGTCTTTTGTTGTAGTTTGACTTCCAATAAGTATATTTGTTTTTTTAAAAGTAGATGATGTCATATAGTTCCAAAAGGGATGATTTCCATGGTCACTAGTCCATTCTTTAAGGGTTCAGTTGTGAAGTGCCTGCCATTCTTTGGAGATTGAGAAGATTTTCTTCTTCTTCTCCCAAAGTGAAGGATGGGCACAAAGAAATTTCTCCATTTTCCATTAGGGGTTATTACAGGCCTTCTCTAAGGATGAAACTTGTATGAAGCATGAGAAGGTACGGAGCAAGAAAGAGGAGCCCTTCTCCATGAAGATGTCATGTGCCCATTCTGCCTTTTGTGTCATGTGAAGAATGAGAAAGGAGAGCGATTCACGATGCGACAAAACAGCACACATTCACACTATCAGCCAGTCATGAAAAAAAAACTGTCTCGTGTAAACCTACCAAAAAAACCAGCAAAGCGGTGTTGCTCGGCAGTGAAGCTTCGGAAACCCAAGCTCTCTCCACCACTTTGAACAATCAATTAGCTGCATTTGATTGCGCAAGAACTAATCAAATCACTGGAAGCAAGCTTGTTTCAATAGTGAACCAAAGCTTGTTACAATTGTGCAGGCTAGTAGTCATGTCCACCATTGCAGCACAACGATTGAAAGTGGACACAATCTATGAAGACCCTAAATCTCTCAATTGCCGCTCTTAACCCTAGTTCATCGTTGGAAACCAAAGGATGTTAACAACCCTGTTTAATTCATTCAATTTGTTCAAAAACAAATTAAAACCTCCAGAACTTTCTACACATGGCCACATTGTGCAAATCCACTTTAACCCTGCAAGGATGGGCTGGTCACCGTGGAAATCTTCATTTGTGAAAAAGTGTGAATCATCTACTTTAATAAAAAATAAAAAAAAGTATTCACTGGAGGTCATACTACTCTACAAGACCTCGCCCTTTTTGCACAACATTCCAAAGGTGGACAATCACACTTCTGTCTTACACTTCTGTCTTACATGGGAGAATTCTCTGTCATCCATCAAACACTTAGTGTCCACAACAGCATTACAGGGTTAAACCTGTAAGGACGTGACCCCCATGACCAAGATAATCACCAAAATTCTCCAAATATTCGACCAATAGGGGCATTCTCTTTTTCCCTTTTCCTACCGTCAACAGTGAAGTCATCCATTCTGGTCCGCAGCGTCCTAACAGGGTTAAAAAAAGAGGCACAAAAAGAAACATCGTGTATACAAAGACTTCGATACTAAAGCGAGGAAACAAGAAATTCGAGAGCTGTGGATGCTTCAACAGAGTAGCGAAACTCCTGAATTCTCCCGGACGCAATTATGACCCAAATCTTCCGCTCCTAGAATAAGCACCAAGGAAAGCAAGAGAGCGAAATCTGAAGGACGTACCGATCGTGAAAGAGTGCAAAGAAATGGCTTGGGAGACACAAATGAGCCGCGATCATGGCGACGCAATGTAATTTGCGGAAGTGGAAACAATTCCCCGCCGAAATCATCTAAGAAATCAATGACCCAAAATCACGACCCAAACCCTAGCTTACCGTAATCAAAATCACGACCCAAACCCTAGCTTACCGTAATCAAAATCACGGACCCTAATACCTTCAGTCGTGAGTACGCAGCCGCTACCAGCGCAAATGATGAGGCTCTCCAGCGACTGGGCTCTCCAGTGGCAACCAGCGGCAATTTGGGAGAAATCCGCAGGCAGGCTGAATGCGAGATGAAAATTTCGCACGCGAAAACTTCTTCTTTACGCCAATTCTTCACCTCCGGAGGAGAAGAAAAACTTCAGTCTCCATAGAATGGGCCCTCCGTAATTCAAGGAAGGAAACAGTGCTCTGAAGATTAAGAATGGGGAGAAGGTGTGACAACTCCATTTCTCTCCTTTTCTCAAAAGGGGTGTCACACCTTCATGGAGAAGGGCTCACATGAAGACATGAACAAGGGCTCTTATTGGCTCCTCTTTCCACTCCATAGCTTCTCATTCTTCATAGAAGTTTCATTCTCTGCGAAGGTGTGAAAACTCCTAATATCTAAAATTAATATATCTACAAATGAAATAACTCAGGTGACTCACAAATTCAACAGAATGGCACGTCATTGAATACATGCCCACATAAAAATGCAATATAGCACAACTGCAATACAACCGCAATATGTGCTCATACACCAATCAATCAAATTCTTCAAAAGAAAATGCCCTCATTAGAATCAGGTATGTAGATATTATTGATGATCCAAAGCACTCTAGTACAAAAATCAGTCAAATTCTTCAAAAGAAAATGCCCTGATAACACTCAGGTCTTGACGATCCGAAACACTCCAGTACACAAACTATTCGCCGACCATTATTCCACTACGTACTACTACATCCTACTCTTCACGGCTAAAAGACCAGGCATAAATATCTGTAAAACTTACCTCGAAATCGGTTGTGTTATATTCTAGACATATATAAGTCATGGTGCTGGAACTCCACGAGAGTTTTCTTTGATGAGCCCAGTGCCATGGACATGTCGGCTCTGGGAGTGTCGATGACGAAGAGGTAACTCGGACGAAGTTTTATTCTTCAGTGCACTGGGTCGAGAACCATGTCCAGTTCCAGACTTCTCCCCAATACGCTTATCTCGATGACGTGGGCTGGAGGCAGTGGATACAGCAGTTTTTCCGCTTCGCCGAAGGGGCTTGCTCTGTGAAGATGTCTTGCCTCGTTGATGGGTGTGGTGGCTGGTAGTGCCCAAGGCAGCTCTAGCAACACTGTCCACTGATGCGTCTCTTGCAGAAACAGCCTTCATCGCCTGCTTGTTGAGGTATACGACATGTGGAGCGATTCCAATTATCAACTTTCGCAGTGGCTCCTCGCCCAGGTTGCTGTGCAATGGATTTCCCAAAAGGTTGATGGCCTGGAGAGAATTGTAATTGGCGGCTAGCTGTCCAATTGATTTACCTGATGCAAGCTTGTTGAAACTCAAATCGATGAAGCTAAGTTTCAGTAGTCGATGCAGCCCTTCCACCTCACTTAACTTGTTCCCAGCCAAGTGCAGTTCTCTCAAAGAAGTGCAATTGGCCAAACCTGTGAAAATCATCAACATTTAGGGTATGACCATACTCTGGAATGCCAGAGAAACGCAGTTATCTGAAAACTAACCATATTTCTGAAAACCACCAAATTTGCACACTGCCCCGCAAAAACTAAATGCTCTTTAACACTCACCATGTCCGATTCTCAGAATCCGATTATGCGACAAGTTCAGCACACGCAATCGCGAAAGTTCACGGAACCCCTCGATAACAACAATCTTGTTCCGTGACAAATCCAGTGTATGTAAGCTTTTTGGAAGACACCCAGGCACAATGCGTACTGCGTCATGCAAACAATAGAATCAGCACACACTGCTTGAGGTAACTCACTCAACTTTGAATCCACATATCACACTGTATATTCGAAGTACAAGATTCACTTGGAAGTTGAAACCAGTCATAAAATCGCCCAGAGAAATACGTAGACGTAAAACTCAAAAGCAACAACAATTTTAAAAAAATACACGATGTATAGATGAGTACTCACCAATGGCATTTGCCGAGAGGTTGAGGGTCTTCAAATTGTTGTGCACTCCAAGAGGCGGAACAAGCCTTAAGCCCACACCAGAGAAATGGGCAACTGTTGACAGTGGATTCACTGACCGGGCAATGAAGCTCGCCATCTCACTTTCCGCATCTGGAAATTGATCCCCCGGGTGGTTTCTACGGTCCGAGAGAGCACTCCCATCTGCTTGAATCAGATCAGTTCGGGGAGCTCTTGCTCGAAAAAATGAAGCTGCTGGAACTGAAGGTTCTGTATCCGAATAAGCTTTAGTTTCAGATTCATCATCTGCTGTGAGAGAAAATGGATCAATACTGCTAATCCACTCTTCGACCCTTGTCAAATCAGGTCGATTTAACACGGACACTTTTGTGTCCTTCTCACTGTCGTCATGGGCGGACGGCGGATGTAAGTTCAGGGATTCGAAGTAAGACCCCTCGACTTGTGTAACCTCATTAGTGACAGCAACCATGTGCGGGACATCAATTCCATCATCGTCCTCAACTATCTCGCCAATTCTAGGACACGGACCACTACGAACACTCTCAGGATGATAAGCATCACTCTTAGAGTAGGACGCATCAACTTCTATCTTCCGGGAACCACTGTAGTAATCGACATCAGAGGAATAGCCAGTAGCGCCAGAGATCAGTAATCTATCAGACCTGCTAAGAGAAGAGCTGGTTATTAAACGGTTGCCCTCGGGATAGATATTACGGTGTGAGATGAGAAACATCTTCCACCACGGTTTCTGCTTCAGCGCTGAGGGATCTTTGTCAGGAAACGTCAAATTTAAGTAAAGCTCTTTAGCATCCCTGAGATCGACTTCTGAATTTGGACTCTCCACTACACTCTTTGGTAAGTGAACAGAAAAATCACGCCTACTAACATTCAGATACGATGGACTTCCTTGAGAAACTGGTACTAGGCCCTGGTCAGTAGTTTGACCCAGATCTTGCTGAGAAACAAGGCCCAAGTCATAAAGACCACCTTCGCTGCGAGCCTTTTTGAGGGTATGATCGACATGCTCAGGTTGCATGTGGGACTGCTCATCCTCCACGTCCTCTTCGGAAGGGCCCAAACATGAGTTATCATCGTGATAAACACCTGGGTCACTGACATAGTCTCCAATGGCATCCTCCTCAAAGGAATGACTTGCAGCAATATCAGACCCGTGAGCCATGTTGGAGTGGAATTCGTAATATGTTGCAGTTCCATTGTCCGCGCTAAATCCTGAGCGTTGTTCATCTGGAGAGTGCTCACCACTACCCGAGCCCTCGGATTGATGCCCAGTCTGAATAATACAAGAGTCTGCAGTCTCTGCATTTGAACACATTGATGTCAATGATAAGCACATCCGATGCTCTGGATACTATTCAATATCCAACAACAGATAGCCAATAGCCAAAAGTAGGAGATGGAAGAACCCAATAGAAACAAGTGACTTGTTACAATAGTGCAAACAACAGTTAAAAAGGACCTCCATTATGTCCATATCAACATAGGTCAAGAGAAAGGAATTTCGCACATACTTTCAAACTCTTCATCTTCATCACCCTCGTAAGCGACTTCTGCAACCTCGATCCGAGTGCTGACAGCCTTTCCAAGCCAATTCGCCTCATCATTCTTTATTACACTCACACCCCTTGTGTCAAATTCAAACAATTCAGAGTGGCTTTGTTTGAGAACTTCTGCACAAGCAGGACCATTTTGCTCTGTCCAGTTGGATCCATCTTCATACTTAGCCCATTCTGCAATTGAAGGAACAGAAAGTAGCTTCTTTGAGATGCTTCCAGTTAACATCATAGAATTCTCATTGTTAGTTGTCAAATCCAAAACTGCAAAGGAATTATCGTCCTTTGCCATGGAGCCTTTCTGAGAGCTCTCAGAGAGAATGTCGCTGTCTTTTGATAAGAGTGCCTTCTGCGATGTCTCCCAAACACTGTCACTCTCTAAACACTCTGCTGGAGTGATGACCTGTTCCAAGGAAGCAAATTGTTAAAATTGATGTTACTATTTACGAGCCTATTCCCAAACCTTAGATTCATGAAGGATTAAGAAGTCACTGCAAAACCCCTACATTAAAAATCATATCAAAACTCTGTAGCACTAAGAACAAAATACCTTCAGTTTTCCCTTGCGAGTAAACATTGATGTCAGACAGGTTATCTTGCCCATGATTCTTCTAGCCGCAAAGCTCACAGTGAAACGCGAAGCAGATAACCAGCTTCCTCAATCCCTCCACACAGACTGTTTCCCCACCGAAAAAAACCCTAAACCAGAAGCCCCTATCTCCAAATTCCATCAAGATACAAGTGCACATGTGCACAGCATGTAGTTAAAGCGAAATTGAAGTAAACAGCCCTGAAATGATATAGCTACGAGCTATCTTGGACACGTTAAAATTGTTTTCTGTTTCCTATGGTTTTTTTATTTTTAATTCTTTATCCTCCCTGAAAGAGAGATAGTTGAACGAAACTACAATATAACTGCCGGGAACAAGATCCAAACTGTCCAGTTGACAGACGGGGAGGAGGTCAAATCCTGACCCCAGTCGAACTGTCTACATCGATATCAATCAAAAGGTCGCGCCTGAAGCCACATTAGCCGTAATCCAATGCCAATCCCTGCACCATGCGACAAGCCCTCCAGATCTGCGAGTTTATAGCTTTCTGATGTCCAGCAAGGGCTGGGCAAACGCCAAGGCCCCACACCTGCCCACCGGTGCGAGACGGGTAAATGATGGAGTATGCCAGAGTGAACCCTCAGTATCACAAATTATTTAATAAATGTCCTCCAAACCCCTTCAACAGCGTACCCTGCGAAATCACACAAAATCGCAATCAGAACACGATATTCAGGGACACCACCTCCCATCTTGACACATTCGCAGGAAATAGCTTATTTAACATTCAAATACAGTAAAAATGGCCTCTAAAATGTTACAAACCAGATGACAGAGAAGCCAGCGAAAGCCCGGAAATCATATGAAGCATACATGTCGGAGGTCGCAACTTCAATTGCAGACGAACTACTCTCAAGAAAACTTGCAATCTTGGATAGACCTCAAGTATTCCTTAAAAGTAAATCTCACAATTCGTTAAGCTGAACGATCACATTCCAGAAAAACGCAGAAATCCAAGGAACGAATTCCTGGTAGAACGAAACATCCATCTTCATGCAAAAGAGATCGCCAAAGGCGCAACCTATCCGCACTAAGCAAATCCAATATCACGTTCTGATTGACAACGATAATACTCAGAAAATTGCATGACCCGACCTCGGACGAAGCCGCAGCCGACACCTTCCCCAAAACATCACGTCAACAACCAGCGCATGTCACGAAAGAAAAAAAGGAAATTCAAAACACACTCTGCCCGAAAAAACCGCGAAAAAACCACAGCGTCAACGGCAAAAAAAAAAAATCACAACACGCGCCACAACGCCCGAAAGCTCACCCCAACCAGAGATCTCGACGTCCTCGTCCACCGTGATCAAGTCCACAAAGCAACCTACCGAGACTCAACCAAACCAGCACTTCCACGCGATCCACACAACATCCACAAACCCCAGGCCGCCAACATCACCCCGCCGCAGGCACGCCTCACCACCGCAAACGCAAACAACGATCAAGCCGAGAGTGAATTAATGAGTACCTCCGACATTTGCCAAGGCCTCGCCGCAAACGATCCTGCTGTGACTTCGACAAAGCGCCTGCGAGTAGCTCGAGTTTATGAGGAGGAAATGGAGAGGCGATAAGCATGCGGAGAAGAAGGTGACGAGACGCGAGGGGAGAACAGGTTGCAGCCTACACAGTTGCAGCCTGATTCGCAGTGGGGCGATCGTGGGAGGGCTAGGGTTGCGAGGGACCACACAAAGATGAACGAAATGCACGCACCGCCGCTGTTGTGGCATTGTCCTCCGCCACAGGCCGCACCAGCCACGCGCCCACCAGCGCCTGGGTATCAGAGTGGCTCCCTGTCCACCGAAGTGACGACGGCCGCGGATGCGCGTCCGCGGCTCCCGCGGGGACGCGGTCGTCGGTGGGTTCTGGAATCGGGATGGAGGGTTTAGACCTCATTGACATCTAGGGGCGAAATCAAAGAAATGGCTTTGTTTTTGAGACCGCTTTTACGCTTAGGTGTTAAATGTGATGTTATAAAATATACAAAATTTTGATAGAGAGAGAAATTTCAACCCCTTCAAAGATTGGCATCCATGAAAGTTTGTTCACCCAATATCCCACAATTCAATGGCATTTGAAAAGTCTTCACGAGTAACATTTACCCTACATGCCTTCATTAGAAGGAAGACTCTATTCTACTTTTTAATCTAATTTCTTTCATTTGATATACTTTTTAATGTTTTGATACTATTTGACAATCAATTATTGAAAGTATGTCAGAGATTGTATCATCAATCAAAATGTCAAAATGAATTTGAAAAAATGTGTTGTAAGGTGTGTTTTTGACTTCAAAAATTTAGTATTAAAGTGGGTACACCCAAAATGGCGCAATGCCTTAAAGTGCACCCTAGATTAAGCCCTTAAATGGTGTAGTTATCTACTGAAAATTGTCAGTAAGTGAATATGGTAGTTCATCAAAGAACCATTGGCCATTTGGGTATTGGTAACATGCTTCTAAGCTCACATCACACATTCATTTGTTTCTCTGACAAGGTAATTATTCTTTTCTCTTCTTTGAAACACATGGACAATTCTCACTGATTATTGATAAGCTTTTTTATTTCTTGTTGGTTACTAATTTGGTGTTTTTTTCCATTGTTTTAAACATGATTGCAACTCCATTTCTTTTCATTCTAACACCTAGGAAGGGGAACTTTGTGCCTATGATTGTTGATTTTTACTTTAGCTTATGAGCACTTTTGAATACTCTACTTCCAAAACTTTGTCCCCCTATTATGGTCTCATATTTGTCAAAATGTGAATTTTTTTTTGTGCATTTCTTCCTCTTCTACACATCTCTTTACAATCATGTATTCACTATTATCTACTTAGCCTTCCAATTACTCACAACCCAACTTGTGGTGCTTTTGGGTGTACCCACCTTAACCCTTGAAGGTATAAGGAGCATTTTGTAGCAACATAGTGTTTTTGGTCATCCATTTACGAACAAATTTTTATTTCTTCAAAATTTTCACATATAACATGTAGTCCCATAATAGCTTTTAGGTGCAACCATTTTTATAACTTTTGACTTGAGGGTGAGAAAGTTATTGTATGATATGTAGATTCTTTGGGAATTTTGGCATTGTAAGCAACTCGAAAGTAATCACTTTTTTAAGGAACTAAAATTGAAAATCTATTTTCTAGATTAGTACATATGAAGAAAGATGCAAATCATTTGATTTTGATTAATGAGATGAAAGTTATCAGTTATTTTAGGTTGACATACAATAGTTATAGAATCTCAACTTTTAAATAAACTTTTTAGTCCCTTATTTAATTCAATTTTCAATATTTTAGAAAAAATAAAATCATAGGATGTAGATTGTTTATACATAACAACCATTGGAATTGGCATTTTTCAATTCCATAACTAAATTCTTAACAATTGAGTATTTTAAATCATTCTCAACTTCTTTCTAATTACTATTTTTTTAATAAATGAATATGAATTATTTTGTTCAAATTTTTTATATGTATTCTCAACTTATTTCACTTCAGTATGCTATGGAGAGTTGTAAAGTGTAGGATCTATACATTTTTGGCCAAAAGGTTTGAAAGATGAAATCTAACCATTTGGAAAACTGTTTGGAAATAGTTGAAATACTTCTTTTTAAAATCCAAGCATCATGATCTTACAATTGGTCAAGTTTCTTATTTGGAAATTTTAGGAGGTGCACTCTAATAAGTTCAATAAAGGATCTTATAGTTGAAAATTTTAAAATATAAATATAAATGAATATTTTAGCCTTGCTTGGAGACTATAATTTTAAAGTAGTTTTGGACATCTAAATATGAAAGAACTTTAGGGATAACATTTTAGAAAATATGAGATGAATTGGATCTAATTTAACTTTCTTTGCCCAGTATGAAGGATCCCACACAAAATAGAAAATCAAAGGGGTGGCCTAAAATGCTTCAAGGACCCCCTATTTCGTATAAAAAATAAAAGTTCAAACAAGTAGAAAGATGCTCAAAATTTCTACTACTAAACATGGGGGTGAAGGATTCAAACTCCATGGCTTGCATGCTTCTATTATTTCATATTTAGCAAAGAGATGAAAGCAAGTTAGATGGACTTTAAGTTCTCTCCTAAGAATAATTTACCAAAAAATGTTTTCAAAGATCTAATGGCACTCCCAACAAGATTTTAGACCTTAGAAATATATTGTATAGACACATTTCCAATTCAAAATATTAGAGGGCAATATCAATGCTAACCAATTACAAGATGACCTATGGTATTATTTGATAAAAATAACTTGATTTATAGTTAATTTGACCTTCACATAGAATATAAAATAATTTATTTAGGCATTATGCAATTTAAAGTTAGTAAACTTTTCAGTTTGTCATCATTTCTATACTAGAAGAGATGTTGTATTTGAATAAAGTTTCTTAGTCAAATATCAATGCTATAGTTCCCAATGTATTGTAAAAATGTCAAGCTCAAGAATTCACCAAATATCCATACCAAACTTAAAAAGTGGCTTGTACTTATTCAAATACATTCAATTAATGTAAGATATTTAATAGTGCAGGATCCCCTCATACTAATTGCATGAATTTTGGATGAATGTTATATAATTAGGGTAAACATTTGGATGAAGTTCTAATAGAAATTGGATGATAATATGATGAAAATGGGATGAAAATAGATGCTAGTGGGATGCACAATCACACTATGATACTCCTTGGTGGCAATGGTTGGAAATTTTATTAAAAAATAGACTCCAAAATTTTGAATCTTTTTTAAAGTAAAAATTTTGTATAGGAAATAATTAAAGATACAATTTTAATTAATTATTAGTTTGATGTGCTTATCCTAACCACTAGGTATGGTCTTTGGGGTAGCATGAAAATAGTGTAGACCTAATCATATTGATTTTATCTAATGCATTGTGAACTACCATATTAGTGGTACTTACAAAGTCATAGAATTCCAAAAGTAGTGCAAGTTGGCCTTACTATTGCAAGGCACAATAATTGACTTATATTTAGTAGCAAATAGCAAATACCTTTAAACTAAAGACAACTCTACACACGTTAAACTAGTAGTATGTAGGAATGAAAGGATAAAGGAGATGATGAATTTTTTTTGTTTTTTTGTCTTCTCTATATGAATTAACCCTTAAATGACATTTGAAATTTTGGCTTGGATTTTCGGAGGGTTGTCTATACTTTGGATTTCAAAATTCTTCTTAAATAGGCATCATGCAATTTGTTCAAATGACCAATGAATGATGAACTTTCACTCTCCTTTTGGTAAACTCAAAGCCACTATTGATAAAAAAAGTTTCAAACTTTCCAATTCAAAAACTAAAAGTTCAAATATTGATTCAAAACCCAAGACTTAGATTGATAGATGCATCTTTTGAAGACAAAGAGTATGATACCAAGGAAATTCACATGTAGTTGAGTACAAGAGAAGTTTTCCTAAAGATTCTTTGAAAACCCAGTCCTTTAAATTGAATCTGTTATTTAAGGATTAAGGTATTTTTGGGGATTACCACTCCACTTCACTTATACACAAAAAATCTTTTATAGTCATTTGGTTCTAGTGGCCAATCAATGTATGCCATATAAAACTTCTTTTCATTCATGAGACACCACATATGATTTCTTTTCATCCAATGCTCCTTGCATAGCAAGCATGTACTCCAACCCTTTCTTGGTCCGACAGATCTCTTTTCCGTGCACTCCGTCATGCGTCCAGTGGTACTAACTTTAGAGGTCTAATTCTGGAATCTTCAGTCGATTTCGTCAACGAAAAGAACTAGATGAAAACATCCAATATCTCCAGGTTATCATCCATACACTCGGGTATCAATAGAAAGCTGGAGTAACCTGTCTCTCTCCTTTTCCTACTGAATCAGGACCTAGGGTTTAGGGTTTAGCGCAGCTGTCCAGAAGCACGCTGTAGTGCTGTCTGCCTTCGGTTTGCACCAGATTTTTGTTCGGACTATCTCGATTTCACGTCACGCATTCGTTATTTGCGAATTCCTGCGTTCGTGCTGTCTCATCAACGTCGATCCTTGGATTGTCACATTTTAGAGGTCGACACTTGAGCGGTAGGAGCTGAAGAGATGGCAGGCTCCTCTTCTGAAATCGAAGATCCGCAGCTGCCGCTTCACTTGGAACTTCAGCGCACACGCGTCGTGTGCGCTCCTGATGCTCCGTCTTATGTGAGTTTTCGTTTTCCTCAGGCGAATTTTAGACTTCTTCGATAACCTCGATTGCGAGGATTTGTGTCCTTCGAGTGAATTGGCATTGCCATTTTCGTAGTAGAGATGCGACAAGGAAACAAGGTTACCGAATCACTGAACAAAAGTTCCGATTTCTATCACTGTAAAAAATTGACGGTTTTTAAACGTTTTTCACCCTTTGAATGTGCATTTACAACTTTAGAACAGCCTTCGGAGACGTAATCGGGGTAAAACGAAGTCTATGGCAATTCAAGACGCATTTATAAAGTGGAACAGACGGTAGATTCTGTGTACCAGTATCGCCGAACGACACAGTTATTGAGAGACAGAGAATCAAAATTATGCAATTCCCTGAAATGATTTGTGACTTGAATAGGCAATGAATAGTTAGCTTTATGCATGTATTGCATTCAAAGGCAACCTCCCTTGTGGGTAGGTTGTTTCGTGGGACTTAGTTGTATGATTCTTACAACATTCCTCGTTGTTCTGATGGCAAATTAGAAGATTCTTCTATCTACCCACGGTTAGAGTTTGCGGGTACAGGCCATTAAGAAGTTTTCTACTGCACTAGAAATGTATGTAGTGGTTGCCGTGGACAGTTCCAACATCTTTTTAAAATTCTCCGCATTCCATCTCTGAGTTATGACAAGTAATCTGTTGATGTTCCCCTTGATAATCGACGATACTTACTTAAGGTTTCTCCTTGAACAGACAGAATCGGTGCAGTACTCTGGGGCATACATGGCGTATGGAGTAGACAACAGCTTACGGCTGGAGGATTTTTGCAAGAACCTTCGTGTGGATATTGTTTCCTTGAACGAAGAGGATATTGAGTTTGATTTAGTTGGGATCGATGCTGCAATTGCTAATGCTTTTCGACGAATACTTATCGCTGAGGTACTACGATTTTCTGGTTTGAAGTTTTGCAGTTCTACTAGATAATTTAAAGCGTGAGTCTGACTTGTCGTTGGCAAGCACTACTAAGGTGTTGGGAGAAGGATTTATAAATCTGGATTACTTGTGTCGGTATCTATTTGCAGTCAGGGTTGAAATCAGTCAATTTCTGATCTAGATTCGGTACTTTGTGTCATCGGAGTCGGTTAATCGACATTCTGATAATGGTGGTGGATGTGGAGAGATAAGTTGAGTAAGATTTCTGCTTGTGAATTTGCAGGTTCCTACGATGGCGATAGAGAAGGTCTATATAGCAAATAACACATCTGTTATCCAGGATGAAGTCCTTGCCCACCGGCTTGGATTGCTACCCATCAAAACGGACCCAAGGCTTTTTGATTACAAGAGTGGTAATTGTCGTGATTCTCATTATGTCCATTTGAGCATGTTGTCTTTTGAAGGTCTTCCTTGGAAGTTGATGACATGATGTACTGATATGTTTTACTTGAATATTTTTAGAGGAGGAAAATGCCAACGAGAAAAACACAATAGTTTTCAAGCTCGATGTCGTATGCACTCGAAAACAGGAGCGAGTCATTAATGGCTCAGGTTAGACCTCTGAACCGATTCTGTGAGATTTTGGAATGCGTAAGTCAAACCTTTGTAGAGGCTGCATTTTCTTAAAACCGTTCATATTCTGACCTTAATTTTTCCTACCATCTCGATCATTACAAGGCAGATGGCAGTCTTCAGCAGTATCGCTGTAGCGCTTCCAAATTCTTCTTTAATTGTGCATATCTCATGCATTCTAAGAAGTTTTTAGATGTGCATACGAGGAATTTGATGTTGGTCGGAATTTTGAAGTATATCTGCGTTTCATTATTTTGCAGTGAAGTCGGATCAGATGAAATGGCTCCCTGAAGGTAGTGAAATGCCTTTTAACACCAAGACAAAATTTACGTCTTTTGGGTCAAGTCAAGCAAATTTGACAGGAATAACTTCGGAAGGCATCTCTTGTCAGTACCCTGACATTATCGTGGCAAAACTTAGGCCAGGTCAGGTATGAACCGGTTTTCCATATTACTATTACATTATTACATCGTAATATGCTAATCTTTAGGATCATACAAGGAGCTTCACGGTGGTGCCAGCGGTGCAGGGTGAGCAGATGTGACAATGGAAATTGTATGTGGTGTTTCTTTTATTTATCAATAAGCAATTGTTAAATCTCTTCACTGAAATATATCCAAGACTTTTCGTGTGAGTGGTGCTGTATGCGATTGAGCAGGAGTGTGTAGAGCGTTCCTTTCGATCTCACTAAGCTGGATTCGGTATAAGTTTTCTCTTGGTGTTTACCGGCTGGTTTGTTTTGGTATACAGGCTATAGAGCTTGAAGCACATGCAATGAAAGGTATCGGTAAGACTCATGCAAAGTGGTCACCTGTTGCAACTGCCCGGTACAGGATGCTTCCAGAGGTAGTCTGTCGGACTCTTATTGGCTTCGCTCAATCACTCCCTCACTTTAGTTTTCGTCTTGATCACTTCCACGTCCTGCTCCTTGTTATTCTACATTTTGTAGAGTTCGCTTTGTGGTCTTCCTATTATTTGATGTTTTTTCTGACTTTCATAGTATTTTGACCCTACAGGTAAACCTGATGGAAGATTTACAAGGAAATCTTGCTGAGGAACTCGTTAAAAAATGTCCTGTTGGTGTTTTTGATATTGAAGATGTAGGCTCAGGTACTGCAATTGATTGTTACCATCTTTTTCTTTGTGATGCTATGATCTGTTCTCGTTCATTTTGGTGTTTATTTCAAGTGCCAATGTAGCATTTGGGGACACTTAAATCAATCTTTCTAAGTGGTTTGTCCTTTGTCTTTTGTAGTTAAGAAGGCGAAGGTGGTAAGGCCAAGGGACTGCACGCTGTGTCGAGAATGTGTAAGGGGAGATGGTTGGGATAAGCGGGTGCAGCTGACTCGAGTGAAAGACCATTTCATATGTGAGTTGTTTTCTGAGAATTGAAAATTGGATTAATAATGGCTGGACTCGTGTTTTTAATCGCTGAATTCGATGATAACTACGTGCATTGGTTGCTTCTCTAGTCTTCTTTCTCTCTTTTCACACGTCAGTTTTGGCTTGAAGGTACCCTTCCCATACTGTTTCTCTACCCCATGTTCAAGTTTTTGTTTGCTAGCCTGAAGTTCTGACGAACACTTTCGGTGTGGAATATGTGTTCCTAGGCTTGTGAGCAATTATGACCTCTATGCTTTTGGGTGGAACCGTATTTTCAAAGAAATTCATCTGAAATCCTTGTCGTTTACTTGAAAACTTGATAGCAATGTGGCAGTGCTTCTTATGACAGTGGACAGTTTCATAACTTGCCATTTGTGTGTACTGTGCTTGCAGTTAACATTGAGTCCACTGGAGCTTTACGACCTGAGGTTCTTTTCACAGAAGCAATCAAAATTTTAAGTGAAAAATGTCAGAGAATTCTTACAGAAATTTCCTAGGAGTGGCGTTGATTCCCACAAATCACATTTTTGCATGATACTCCCAGATTGCTGTCTGGAAATGGTCGAGGGTAGAGAATTTTTGATACATGCTATTTTCTCCTTACTAGAAAAGCTACAGGAGCATTCTACTATTAATCCCTGTGCGTCAGAGGGGACGTTTTTTGGATGCTGAAAAAACAGGATTTGTGGGATATCAAGTTCATCAAGTATTATAATCTCGAAATCTGCACGGTGGATTCTCTTATAAATTGTAGATTCGTACTCACCAGTAAGCTGGCTTCAAATCTCAACCGTGAAACTTTCAGTAACTGAGTAATTCTCAAATTATTTTGGATTTTCTAGATCCATCAAAAAAAAAAGCTTGTCATTTATGTTGCTCTCTCTGTGACTCTTAGGGGTTAATGCTTGTGCCATGATCTTCCCAGACAAATTCATGATTTAGAACTGAAAGCAAAGAACCAATGCGCGATACAACCATTGCTATGCAAGTGCCATGCAATCAAGTATGGTAGATGGTGGTAATTCTGTGCATGTTCTAACAATTGCCCTATAGGTAGAACAAAAAGTGTTCTTCTAACAGTGCCTTTGATGATGTCCTTGATATATGGATGTGATTTGAAATGGTGTTGGATACTTTTGGAGATGAGAATGGTGAAATTTTAAGCCATACCTAGAGAATTTATAAATGCAATCGTAGAGTTAATGAGGCTCTTATAATATTTTAAGTTTAAGTTTAGGAGTTGTCAGAGCTTGATCAACAAACCTTCAAATCTAATTTTATAATCTAATTCTTGAAAGTTGGCATGTGTGCCAAATTTTGTATCTTCCTAGGACCATACATGAACCAAAGGGAGGCCACCTAAAATTAAGGCACTCACATTTGGTAGGTCTAATTGCACCATTCAAGGACAGATGCTTCACTTTTATTGATGTCCTCTATGAACATAAATAGCACCCTATGGCCACTGTGTTTAAAAAAATCACATTTAATTCAACACATTGGCAAAAATTATGAAAAAAATTGCTTCTCAATTCATTTTCTCTTTTCTTACTCTTTAAAATTCATCTAAATTATTTAGATCACAATTTTGGATTGTGGAAGCAAAAACACTCTTAAATGAGCAGTTTTTGCACCATCTACCTTATCTTGGAAGAATTGACTACTTGTACGTTCCATCAATCAGAATTTTCTTTTGTGGGAAAGCTTTTATTTGCTATGCTCAAAGCATCTCCTCTTCAACCTCTTAACCCTTAACCCTATAAAGATGGGCTGGTCACTGTGGAAATCTTCTTTTTTGAAACAGTGTGAATCATCTACTTTAAAAAACTTGAAAGCAATCATTGGAGGTCATACTACTGTGCAAGACTTCCCCCTTTTTGCACAAAATTCCAAGGATGAACAATGGCACTTATGTCTCACATGCAAGAATTCTCTATCATCCATCGGACCACTCTAGTTTGCGGCATCCTTATTTGGTTAAACATTGATGTGGATGTTTGGTGCAACCCCTTAACCCTTAAATGCCGACGTAGACGTTTGGTGTCCAATGGATGACAAGGAATTTTCTTGTGTAGAACAGAAGTGCAACTATTCATCCTTAGAATTAGGGGTAGAAAGGGAAGATCTTCTACAGTATGTTGAACTCCAATGGATATTTTGGGTTTTTTTTAAAGTAGATGATGTCACATGGTTCCAAAAGTCATGATTTCCACGGTCACCAGTCCGTCCTTTAAGGGTTTAGAATCTCTTTAATCATAGGGAAGTGGAACCTCAGAGTGTTACACATTAAAAAACCACATGAGGTTAAACACAAGAAAATTTAGATTTGAACATTTAGGAATTTAGGTAGTGAAATCAAATCCTAATTTCATATAAATAAATGGTTGTTTTTTTAATATTTAAGGGATTGAAGTGGACATGTTTTTACAAATCATGATAGCCTAGGCATGTAGTTGGGACCTTTCTATTGTACTTCAAATATCAACAAATCATAATTTATCTATACACTATTCAAATATTGAAAATATATATTTTGGTGTATTGGAGTCCCTATTTAGATGATAAGATCGTCAAGTGCAAATACCATCTTGATAATGGAAACTATTTGAAAAGCCATTAAAACTATAAGAATGGGTCCCTATTTAGTGACTTCTAATAGTTTCATTGGTTGTATATGGTTGTATATGTTTATTCCACAATCCATGGCATGTCATCCTATGATTGTGTGACATTTTGAAATGTAACATTGAAACTTCATCTTTCGAAGATTTGTATCAAAATAGAAGATGTAAAGATAAACTTCATAGGAAATGCATCTAAATTCGTAGTTGCTTATAAATTATATTTCTTGAAATAGAATGAGAATGACATATATGAAAAATATTGCGAGTTGGAAAATATAGAAGTCAAGTCACATCAATAGACCAAATTTCTTGAAAGGGCGATCGCAAGAAAAATGTACATTATTTTTTGGTGTTCATTTGATGCCAAAGTGTTTTTGAAGCACGAAGGCCTACAAAGACTTGTCGCAATAACAATTGGTGGGTAACTCAAAGCCATAGAGGTTTCCATGGAGCCACCATAGTAAGGGGAGGTTGTTGTAGATAGTGTGGAGAGCCACATCCAACATGGATTGTGGAGAGGGAGCTTCTTGTAGTCTTCTTTTACAGATAGTCTCTTTTAAAACTCTAATTTTTTTATTGTTGCTCATTGTAAGGTGCCATTGTTTTGAGACAAAAACAACACATGTTTCTTGCAACAACTTTTACCCTCGTTACTACCTTCTAACTAACTCCATACCCTCTACATAGTCTTGTTTTGTCAAGATTATTCAAGAACTATAAGATGAAATGAAATCATATTTTGTAGGAGCCTAGAAGCAAACTGTGAAGATGTAAAATGCTACTTTGGTGTTTATAAACTTGGTGGGTGATTGCTCAGATTTCATCTTGACATTGGGAGATTGAGATTATTCAAGACATACTCATGGCTTGTATTATTGTGTACAATATGGTTGAGGAGGATGAGCTAGAGCTTGAGATTTGGAGGGCTTTTTTGAGAATTTTAACCCATTGTCTAGTAGAGAGGGTTTTGCTTTGAAAAAACTTTGGGTTTCTGATTGCAACCAGTTTTAGCCCAAGATACAAAGAAACAAACTAGTATAACAGGTAGGAGGTTCCACTTCAAAGTAAAATAAATGCATAATTTGTAGCATAATAATGGATTTTTTATTATATAAAAAGTTGTACAATATAAAGAATGTAAATCTCCTTATACATAAGTATAAAATTTTGTATATAACATGTATAAATATCACATATCAAGATATATACAATTTATATAAATCATGGATACACATACTCATATATCATTGATAAATGTCATATAAATTATATACAATACCATATAAGTATTTTGAAATCCTTAAAAACATAGTCAGACTTTGAATGAATGTCATAGACTCATAGTTGTTTCAAAACTCTAAATCAAAATGTATTTTAATTTCACGAAAAGCTAAAAAAATATTACATAATTTCTCTAAAATTTAAAGCCAAAGAATATATTTTTCATATTTTATAGTTTGTTGATGTTGACACTTTCAATTTTAGAGGGAGTTGTACATTCCTTCACTTTAGAACCCATAACTTCCATTTAGTCATTCTAAAGTAGGGGTGTGATAGCTCTTTGGAAAGTTTACACAAATATATACAAACCCTCAAAAATCAAAGCAAAAAACTTATATTGTTTAACTTTTATATCTAGTCAAAGTTACCTCTTGCCAATTAAAAAGCAACTCATCACTACTTGACTTCCTAGTCCATAACTTTCACTCCCTAACTCTTAACTAAGATTGTAATAACTTTTTGGAAAACTAACAATTCAATGCATAAGCATACCAAATCTCAAAACTAAATACTTCCTCACTAAAGAATTATAGATGCTCGAATATTTTGCCTTCAAATTTGGTAATAATTAACCCTCTTTCACTTCATCAAGCATAATTTTCACATGCAAACTTCAAATAGAAAAATGATAGGTTTTTGGAATCACAAGAAAAAATATTCTCTCAAAATTTCATCTCAAAATTCACAATACACAACATGCTATCTATCTCTAAAGATACAACTCAACAAAAATAACTATGAGAAGAAAGGAAAATAATCCCCTCTTTATCCTCTACCTTATCTTCCATTTCATCCATCCAATGAAATGGACTTTAGCCTATATCTTGACCATATGGCTAGTTTAACATCCATTACTTACTGTTTAGAGCCCAACAACTATTTTCTTATTCTTAACTTAAAGATATATCACCCCAAAATTCAATTGATAGATAAATCATCTTCATTTTATTCTCCAATAGCTTCAAACACCCTAAATTGATTTGAAATTACATCTAAATAAAAACAAAAAGGAATGACTGAATGAAGATCTAACATATGTTTAACAAAAGTAAAAAGTAGAGTTTTTAGAGGAGCATCACTCCATCTACAAGAACTTCGAGACGTGTTTAATAGTAGTTGCTACATATTCTACATGGTCTACCTTAAGTGGAGGATTGATTGGCCCTCCAACCAACATTAGTGACCATGACTTCTTTTGATAGTTTTAACCATATAATAATATTGATCATCATTATGACCCTCAATACACCTCGTAAATTCACTTTTCGACTACTGGGCTCAACACATCTAACTTGAAAGAAAATAACCAGCATTTGAGTGTCACATTGAAGGTTCTCATGCCATTGTTGTTCCATGTGAGTTTGCTTTGGTAGTTAAGAAGGTCAAATTTCTTTTTATAAATACTTGTGCAACAATACAAGGCCTAGTGGTAGAAAAAGTTGATCTAATAGTTGCAACATCTTCAAGTCACTTCGATTCATGTCATCTTTCTAATTGTATTATTATAATCAAAAATCCATCCAAAAATAATACAAACACACATTTTTATATACTATATATGCATTTACAATGCAACACTATGTCATGCATTGCCACAAGATTAGATTTACATGAAATTAGTATAAAGGACTCTACAAAAAGAAAAAACTAGAATAAGGCCATATTTGTTACATTGAGACTTTTCGCAAATTTTGAGACAGAATGCTAGTTATTGGAAAATTCATTTAAAAAATTAGGAATTGACATTAAAAATAAATAATGCTCAACTAGTGATCCTATAATGAAATTTTAAAAGTTGGTGTTGTTACCTATTTATAAAAAAATACCAGTAAAGAGATAAAACAGTTTATCCTTGAGTTGAGGATAAAATTGAGACTGTGAAAGGTCTCAATATAACAAATATGGCCTTGAATGCTCAATATGCATTGATCAGAGGTCTCCTTACACATTTGTAGATTGCAAAAAAATGTCCAATTTTGATTAATAAAGTTGTGAATCGTTCAATTTGAACAATATATGTGAATTTTGCTTCACATTCATGTCTTAATTCTCATCTTTGCTATCAAATGCTTCTATCGAATTTTTGCTTACCAATGGATCATGTTTGTATATCATTTCTAGATTTATAGTACCAACTTATATATTACGTGAGTAGGAAGGAGGGAGTGAACTTGTTGTGAGTTTATTTGATCAAAATGGTACCTTGTATGGTTCAGTGGAGCTCATTGTCTCCCCCAAATTGATATGTCATCCTATTTTGGTTTAAAATAGTGTTGAAGCTAACATGTTGTTAGCTACAAATATTCCCGATGGTGCGTTCAAATTTCTCAACCAATTGATGTCATAGTTGAAATCTTGTCCACTCCTACTAGTTTTGCCTTATTATGAAGAGATATCCTAAACCTATAAGAGCACCACCGTGAGAAAATGACAAAGTATGGTTAATTGTGGACACACCCCGGGGGGGTCACTTAGAATTTTTTACCAACCAACATGTGACATAATATACGGAGGCATAAATTCATAGTGTCAAAAAATTAGAAAAAACTCTGAGGTAATATATGGAGTGTAAATTACTATACACTCACTTGTAAGTAAGATACATATGTAAATAATACGTCTAATTTTGTTTTATTTTTCCTAAGATAGCATGGAAGTTATTGGTTCTAAAAATCTCTTTTGGATAGGTTCAATTTAGAATACTACTGACCTGATTTGGATGGATGACAAATTTTGTAATAGTTCTCTAAAATGGACATTTTCCATTTTGTCCCTAGTGTGGTCTTCTCTTCTTCACCAGTGCATAATATGGGATTCTTGATTTTGGGTGTTGTAACCTTAATTGACCTTAGATGCTATGAATTGATGTTTACTCTTCATAGTTGGCGCTTCATGAACTAAATTTCCAATGCATTGAATCATATTTCCTGTTGTTGTTTATGGTTTACTTCCCACTTTGAAATGAATGCAACTCGTTTGTTTGAATTTTAGGGATTCTAAATTTTTTTCCCTAGTTTCCACTGTAGTTCTCTCTTCGCAAGCTGCCAACACATATTTCCAGCGAAGATTTAGGGTTTGGTTTAAGGGTGATTGCCTTGAGCTTGTACGTTTATGGAAGGTTTTAGGTGAACCTTGCAATTCATGGTTTAGGGTTTACACTCTAGGGTGACAAATTCTTTGGGGCGAGGGTAGTTTTTGTGTAACGGCCATTTGGTGCTTGAAGTTAGGATTAACTGACATGGCAACACCAAGGGAGAGGCACATCAAGTTGTGGACTCATGAGGATGAGGGGGTGGATGTAGAGTTTTTTGGCAAGCTAAAAGCTGGTGATGGAAAATCGTATGTGTTGCTTAGAGAGCACCTGGAAGCTACGAATGTACTAGATTGGGGGTTTGATTTTTGGGATGCTGAAGAAGGTTGGTGAATTCAGAAGAAGATTGAAACCTTGAACGACATTGAAGAGGATGTGCACGTGATTCCAACATGCGATGCGAACCCAAATCCACCAAAGCACCGAAGAGTAGAGTATGAAGTGTCTACTGATGCGGAGCCTCTGTCGGAGGTAGGTGTAGTAGTGGAAACTTTTGCTGAGCCTTTGGGTTCTTCAAGGATTAGTGGCGACTGTGAAGGTAGTTACAAGAGTGAGCTGTGTTGAAAATCCACGATCATTTCCAAAGACGTCATGGACTGATATCTCAAGCAAGTAGAGAAACTAAGGACGGAGTTGAAAGATGCGTTGTTGGAAGACAACAAGTGGGTGCTGAAATCTTGGGATCAAGATGGTGTGGGGATAGTGAAGCTACTTTATGTGGAATGTCACAAAGAATGTGGCAGTGACAGTGGTAACCATACAAATGCTATTATTGCCAATTTGTTTTCTAACTTCAAAACAAGTCATTTGCCAAGTATGTAGCATATAAAAAATTGGTGTCGGAAGCATGATTTCAACTTCTTGGATCATCCAGGTTCGACAATCGGCAAAGGGAAATCAGTGCCATTGTCTCCATCGAAACACAAGGAGTTAATTCAGGAGGGTCTTTTGATAATGGAAGGGGTGAATTCTGAGCTTGCTGTTGGGTACAACAGTTTACAATCATTGGGGATGTTGAAACTCCCAGCCCTACAAGCTTCTGGTTTAAGGTCAAATGTCCATACTGTCAAGATTTGTTGAGTTTCTGCCCTTCAAAGCAGAATTTGGAAGCAAACTTGCATAATC
Organism: Straminergon stramineum; assembly: GCA_963920665.1. NCBI lineage: Eukaryota > Viridiplantae > Streptophyta > Bryopsida > Hypnales > Calliergonaceae > Straminergon > Straminergon stramineum. The sequence continues at coordinate 31,397,049 of OY987265.1, forward strand.
ACTTGGCAGGTTCAAAGCACATGATGGTTGTCGAGGAAGCCAAGTAGCCAATAGAATGAATTTGAAATTGAAGAGCTTGCTTATTGAAAGGCGTGGGCGGCCTAGTCAATCGTCAAGTACTAGTGTACATTCTAATCAACCAGACTTGCACTCTTGGTTCAGTGGTGCATCAGGAGGTACGGAAGAAGGTATGTCTTCCACCGCTATTGTTAATGCTCAGTTCTTGAAGGGCTTAATGTGTTGGGGCTTTCAAGATTCTCATTGTACATACAATGGGCTTACATACGCTATGAGGGGCTTGCTAGGAGATTTGTTGTTCGGTGGTGCTTGGTATAGCGAGCCACATCTAGTTGCGGAACTAACTATCGATGGGGAGGCGGTTTCAGTTAGTGGCGCTTTTAGACATAGGAAATGTCTTCGGTTCTGTACTACTAGAAAAGGATTCCCAAACCTCACTTGCTCTATGTATGTCCAGATACCCCAACAAAATGATTTCAAGAAGAGGGTGCTTAGAGAAGATTGTGCAATTGATAAGAGAGGTTGTAGGACTACTACTGGTGGTAGGAGAGTTGGGTACTTGATAGTTGATGAGCTTGTTCATCATGGCAGGGACATGAGAATTAAGTTGAGGTTCGAGAAACTGAACCACTTGTGTGCAAGAGCTAGAATTGTACAACTAAAAGTAAGGCGGACTACTTTTAAGGAGATGGCGAGACAATCATTGTCTAAACACAACTTGTTGAAATTCTGTAATAATATTCTCAATGCTTATAGAACGGGTGCTTTCGGAGGTAGACCAACATTATGGGACTTCATGAGAGACGTGGCACAAAATTTGAACTATGACTGTCGTAGACATCAATACTTGGAAAACAACAAATCCTTTGCTCAAGTCATGAAAGTATACCGAGGTAAGAGAATGTCCAATGTCTTCAGCCTCAATTATTGTGGATGGAATTATAGTACAATAAAGAGGGATCACAGAAGAGGGGTTCAATTTGTACCCGGTGAGCACTCTAAAATTTTTGCGGTTGTTGCTAATATTTATAGTAGGGCGAAATTAGCTCACAGTATTGTTGTACCAATTCCTATTATCTTGGCCGAAGATGAAACGAAAGTTAGGGGCCAAGTTGCTTATGAACCCAAATGGGACACTTTAGCTAGATTTTGTGGTCCTACTATTGATCATGTTTGTATTTCTACTTTTAAACGTATTGTTGGATCTGGAGAGGAGGGGTACAACAAAATCCTTGAATCATTTCGAAACAACAAGGTGGGTGGATTTGCTAGAGTTATTGTTGTCAATCTGTTGCATGAGAAACTACCTCGACTTGTATTGGTGGCATATTGCACTTGTAATTGCTTTGATTTTGCTTGGGTTCAAAAGCAATGGGGAACTATTGATGCATTGTGGGTTGAGGAGTGCTTGTCTACTATAGGCCCTATTGTTGGACATTCTAGCAATGGGGACTCGCATAGAAGGCAACTAATGTTACAGGATTACCGAAGTCTTGTGGGTTCCCAATTGACTATGGGTTGGGAGGGTTGGTATCTCACATGTGCGGTGGATGAACAGGGAAATGCTGTTGGACTTCATGATCAAGACTATATCTATAATGGGAAAAAATTAATCAACCCTCTTCTTTCAGCAATGCTAGCTTGCAATTGGGTGGGGATGTCTCTACAAATGAACATTTGGGATTTGTCTATAACCGTTTCACTGCTGATGAACATGGGCTAAAGCAAGAAGACATGGACCGCAACAATAGAGAAAACTCGGCTTCGGCTCAAAGAATATGTTAGTTGAAGGTCAGACAATGCTTGTAATAGTTATATGAGTCCCCCGATGCTTATAGAGAAAGATGCTTAGGTACTGAAACATACTTGTAGATTTGTGTAGACTATATAGATATTTTTTGCTCACCAACTGTAGATTTGAGAGCTAGACTTGTACTAGCCTTGAAGGTTTGTTTTTTCTTCTGCTTGTGGAGATTATGGCTTAAGCATGGTGATCATTTAGTTCTTGGAAGTTCGAAGCAAATAGTAGAAGCTCAACACTTTGTCAATAAGCAATGCTATATAGATATTCAACTATCATGTAGCTTTGTTGTGCTATTAATTTGCCATTTCAGGGATCATTATGCACACCTCCTTGTGCCACTTCACTTAACAGGTAGCGATTCATGTGAATTTTTTTTTCAAAAATAGGTGGGATGAATGGTCAAGAACGAGCACATGACTTCCATGAATTGGTGAACACTACCAACACTCAGAATCAGTTGTCTGCAATTGAGTATGGAGAAAATGGCCTCCAATTCAACAAGCTACACAACAAGATGGAAAATATATGGGCACAACTGCATCAATTAGAAGAAGGTCAAATTCCTTGTAACTTAAGTGACTACAGCCTCATACCTTCAAATAAGGAAGTTGTGGATGCGTTGCAGGAAGGCTTTCTATTAGCGCAATGTACATTACAAGGATTGAACATGGCACCCACTGTGCATGCAACACCTGCAAAGAAGGTTTGGTTCATGAAACCATGGATGATTGAGAAGGAGGACACTAGCTTTATGGCATACTATCCGGTTGCTAATCCCGTGTGTGGTGAAGATGGTGACAGTGAAGTGATGCGAGAGACATTGCTGGCCTCATCATCAATTGAACCATCTCATGAACCTACAGTGACAGAGGAGTTGGAAGGTGAGATCATGAGTGATGGTCTAGACTCATAGTGCGTTGTGGAGGACGAAACACGAGATGCCTTAGCCAATGTCATGAATTCTCATGAAAAACAGATGTCCTCATGAGTTGCAGCAGTCAAAGTGCTTCCTATGGTTGAATACGGGGTTCATTCGATCTTCAAGTGAACTCCAGTGTCACAGTTGAACAGAAATCCCTTTTTGTCAAAGGACTGCTTGACAAGAGTGAAGCATTCCATGTACTTCAACAACCATGATGATTATATCACGGTTGCTAATTGCTCTAACACTTGTTTTTTGGGTCTAGGATCAGATTGTGGTATTTACTTTGTGCAACGTTCTAGCACTGTGAGGGCATCCACAATCAAGGCCATAGGAAAATGTAAGAAAGGACGTCTAATTGTTGCCTCGAAAAATGGAAGTCCGAGCAGCATATTACATAGTGCAGATGAAGGCTTTGGGTGGATTGGGCCAATGCAGAAAATGCTCCGTAAAGTGGGAACCCAATGGGGTCTACTTTGGCATCCAATGGATTTGCTACATCATATGACTATCGGAAGTAGAAAGTCTTCAAACAGTTGCCTAATTCAAGTTATGTTGCAATATTTTAGTAAGGCTTCTAGTTTGAACAAATTTAAGTATGATCACAGTGATACTAAGTGGGTAGACATAGAATCTATAATAACTACAGTAACTTTGTCTTTCAATCCAATTTCTTCAATTTACACAGTAAACTGAGAAGATGTTGATGCTCTGAATCAGTTTGTAGCAAACCGACGTTGAGGATGTTGAATTTGGACATGTTCCTCAAAGTATTTGTTTTATGGCATTTCTAATTTGTACAATCTATAGTGCCAATTGCCCACTTCCAGGTAACTTGGATCTCTAATTTCTTGGCCCCTAGAAGTTTATTGTTCCCATTCAATATTATTTGTTGCCTGCAGTTTGCACTTCTGTGTCATTGATGTTGTAAGCTTTTCTAGCAAGTTTCTCTTGGTGCAGCCTCCCCCCCCTCCCCCTTTAAGGAGTCATGGTCTCAATTTAGTAGACAGTATTTTCAAATTTTTAGTTGTTACATTTTTAGTTTTCAATTTTAACTTCATTGGCTTATGAGATTCTGAGTTCATCTTGTGGAAATGAGCAATTGTAGGTTTTAGTCACCCAATTGAAACTATGTAGTTGTGTGACTTCTGTCTTCTTTAGTAATTAATTTTGGTGAGGTGTGTGATTTCATCATCATTGTTCTTGATCACTATACCATAATTATATTTAGCACATGGTATATTATTTTGTAGGCCAATTTAACCAAATAAATACTAAATATTAGTGTACCTATTGATGAACCCTATTTTTTTAACCTTTTAATCATAGGTTACCACTTATTGATTGAATGATTGTTCAACTCAAACGCTTTTAGATTAAAGTTACAAGATACACAAATTAAGAAACTTTTGTGAAAATATAGCCTCATCAAATCCAACCAAATACCACTAAAACCCATTGGATTGTATGATATGATCGGATCCCATTGGATTCGATCAAGATACCATTGATTCTTGAAGCCCATTGGATTGCGGGATGACATTGAATTGCATGATATGATGGATCCTATTGAATCTAATTAGATACCATTGATTCATGAGTCCATCTAATTGCATGATATGGTCGAATCCCATTGAATCCGATTAGACACCATTGATTGACAAGTCCATCAAATTGTGTGATAATATTGAATTGCATGATATAGTCGAATCCCATGGAATCCACCAATCCAGTTAGACACCACTGATTCACAAGTCCATCAAATTGTGTGATAATATTGAATTGCACAATATGGTCGAATTCCATTGAATCTGGTTAGATACCATTGATTCAAAAGTCCGTGATGTCATTGAATTGCGTGATATGATTGGATCCCATTGAAACCTATACTTATCAGTTGTTATTTGAGTTGACAAATATGTTGTAGAGAAGCAAATTGCAACTCTTCACATCAACTACCAAGTACTACTATGAAGGATCATTTGAAATATAGAGCCCACTAATGGGCATGTTGGGGAGTCATTAATTCCTTTTTAAATTGGACTACACCACTGTTCAGTTAGTAGGCTCTTTCAATTGTTTCATAGTGGATGCTCTAAGGTCACACCACTTCAAAGCACTTCACCTATCTTGTAATGGGAGACAAATGGCTATTCATAAGTCCTTGTGTTATTATTAAATATTTGACTATTGAGGCATCTAATTTGTCAATTGAGGGTTCTAAAGTTCTTTTGTCCCATTAAGTCTATGATCAATTATACTAGCCTATTTTGAGTAACTTTGAAAATTTATACCATACTTTGTGGGCAAAATAAATTTTTCATTGTGCTTGCAATACCTTTTGCCACAATACCTTGCGCTACAGATTGTTAATAATAGAGTAGTGTCTACACAAGAGGCAATAGCTTATTTTTTGCTATTTTGGCTTATTTCAAATGCCTACTAATTTCGAAGAAATTCCGCAGACTTGGGCAATAATTTTCAGATTTTTGAGTAAATCATATCTCCAACTCTTATCAAATGACCTACACCTAAATGAGCTGCATTCAGTAACTACTGATCATTCACAAAGTTCATCTATCAAAACCAACTTCATTGTAACTATTCTCAAGTTTTGAACAAATCCTATTTGCAATCAACCATTTCGCTCAGTTGCCCAACAATAAAGACAACCCCCACTCCCCGCAGAACCTTTCAAACTCCATATATCTTCTGAAATAGTAACTAATAGGCAATTTCGTTAAGATGGCAGTATTATTCCGCCATTTTAATGGAATGTCATGCAATTCCTAACATATTTTGTGCCATTTTATTGTAGTACCGCCATTTTAATGAAATTGCCTATCTATACATTTAGTCGTCATTTGAACTCTGACTTGTACAGTGCAAAACTCAATATAATGCCAGAGAATTATTTCATCAGGTGAAGTTCTAGCTGATCCATTTCCAAGGAGATTTGACGAGCCTGCTACGGCAATTAAGTAAGTAAATATCGGGGTAAATATGGAGGTGCAGCAAGCAGTCCGGGTCCACCGATCGATACGGCGAGTTTATGGATATTCCACCGAAAACATTGCTGGTATCACGCCCCTGACATTGATTCACTTATCGAATCACGACTTCTAGATATGTTGGATGATTGGGTGAGCTAGAATATGAATCGCGGCTGGCGGAGATTGGATCTTGTCCAAGCGCTTGAGCTGTCTACATGCTAGCTAGCCAGAGCAACAGATCTATACAAGTCCTAGTTTTGGGCACTCATGGCCAGATTGTGTTCTAGAATTCGAATCGTCACATTAGTTAAAACAGAGGACATTCCATGCAAGAGATTGGCCACGTACTTTTCTAGAGCACGGACTCTCAGAGCTAGTATATCAATTGCAACTGGCATGGTCTTTAATAATTGACTCTAAACCCCGGCAATTCAAAGTAAATAATACATACGTCGACAAGTTCTCCGTATAGTACTGTAGAGGATACGGGATACCCCGCGGCGCGGTTTGATATTTATTTGTGCAATCTCAAAACGTACCTTGCTTCAAGTAGTTAACAAAGTGACCGAAAAATTGTTTGATTAGGCACGGATTGAATATGTATTTCAATCCCTGCAGTCCTCACGAGATCGACATACATGCCTGTACCACCAAATATTTTTCATGATCAAGTCCGCCAGAAGATATACAATAGACAGGATCGTTGACTGACTTCGCAAAGAAATTGATTCCAAGCCGGCCTGGAGATCCAAATAGCCGCTCGGACTCTCCGGAAATCTTCCTCCAATTCCCCAGAGATCGACAAACGTGTCAATCTCAGAGGACGGTGATCCTTACTTGTTGTATATATAGTATTAGCTAGTATTTCAATACGCCTTCGGTCCTTTACTCCTCTCTAGAATGTAATGCTATCCCAGGACGACGGGATGTGCTTATGTGCAAGCTAGCACCGTTCCTGACAGCCGATAGATATTTACTTCCCAAGCGCTAGCAAGCTGAAGATTTTCAAAATCTTATCTCCTTTGTTTGCGGTTCGAGAAATTGACTTTTGTAGCTGTCAACCTTGACTGCAATGATCGTGGAAGACAAGGGATGCCAGCCATTCATAGTGTGAATTCGAACGCGCGAGCTACTGCCGATCCTATATATAGACCTCCGATTCCTCCCATTCATTATTTGCGCACATCCTTGAGACTATCTCACGTCTGAGAAATACTTGAGAGGACAATCTTGCAACGTTACCTAGCTATGGCACCTGCTTATGCGAGTTTTCGCAGATGACTGGAGCAAGTAATTGCAGCGGCAGTCCTCTCAAGCGTTTCCTGGATGTTGGACAGTCTCTTCTAAGGATTGACCGTGCGAAAGCTTGCTCTATCAGTAGCATGGGTTGAAGAGCAATAACCGAAGCATGCTCGTTCCTTTAGCTACATTGACATTACTAAAGTCTACTCGATCTTTACTAGGATCATAAATATATATCTCACTGGTAGCTTACAATAGAGTTGATAGAGGGCTTAGGAGTCCTTTGGAAGTACCTTACCTAGAATACATTTATCAGACAGAGAGACAAATAGACAAATAGACGGGATTCGATTTGCAATTTACCATTTCATCTCACAGCCGTCGCCCTGTTTCTGAAGAATTATGAAGGTTAGCTAGCTAGCGGCTCCCATTAGCTTCTGTATTGTCCTACTCATTTCATTACAATACATGTCCAGTACCATTTTGCTCTTCCATTATCTTTTGTGTTTTATGGTCATATAGCGTGATTTTTCACCAAACGTCGACAATTGTTATTTGCTTGTTAGATTTTCATACTTGATAGGGCATTTCAAGTGCAATCTTGGAAGCCATTTAGGTACCCTAAGTAAGTACAATCATCCAATCATGAACAAAAAGATATTTGTTGTGGGTCTATACAGTACACAAGTTAGCAAGGAACATGATTGTACGTGTTTGCTTTCTAAATTCTCTCGTTAAGAGAGAAGTGTCTGCTGGTCAATGGCCACTGCACCGTAACCCAAAAACTTAAATGGAGCCCTGAGCCTTGAAATAGAAAACCATTATTCAACAATGGTAGTAGTGTATTCGGCGTTTGATTCTCTGAGGTTCATGCAAAAAATACTAATTCATTTTATACAGTAAATGATAAAAAAGACCATTGCAATTGGTGTTAATGTGTTCTACACTCTACTTTTGGTGCTTTGTCTAATGTACTCCTTGACTGCACACCATGATGCTGGCGTACCTTTTCTAAATTAATTGTCTTTCTGTTCAATTTACAAAGTTTGGCATTTGGGGTGGCAACTCTCATATATGGTAACTCTCATACAAGGTAGGAGGTGCAGGAATCGCCAATTTAACAACAAATTGGCTTAGGATCTCTTTAATATGAATCAAAGCATTTTTTAACAAATTTTCAAGGAAAGAAGAGAGAGACCCATTCACAACAATTTGATTCATAATTTTTTAACTTAAAAAAAATTAGATATGATTTTCTAAAGCTTAGAACAAGAGGGTGCTATTGAAAGCCATAGGCACTGTCATTAAATATCAAATAGTTGTCCATCAATGGTGCAAATGGAGTCCCCAAAATGAAGGTGTGCAAACCTTAAATTTGAACAACATGGTGCATGTAATTGCTTAGGATGGCAAAAAGTATTCCACAACTCATAAGTAACTCTACATTATCTACATTGAAATTTTGTCTACTTCCAAATCAAACTTAGTCCCCAACCACTCATGAAATTGTGCAACAATAAATCCTAATCAGGATCCTAATTGGCTAGCACCCGTTCATCACTACACTATTTTGCATTCCTATAGTAACAATTCATGGTTCAATGGATGGACTATTTTGCATTCCTATATTGCAGTCCCATAATAACAATTCATGGTTCAAAAGTAGTCTGGAACAATTCTTAATATATGGGCAAAATATGGACATGCTACCTTTATGTATAGGGAAGACTAGGATTAATAAGAATTGTTGCAAGGAACAAATAATGTTTTAGGCCATTGATAGGACTACCACTACTATAAGTACCATATGTATCATACGGGAGCAATTAGTAGTTAAAATCATGTATTAAAAAATTTTAAAATTCTGCAAAAATGATAGAAAATCATTTGAAATCATTTGAAATTTTTTTTAATTAAATTTAAAAATCAACATAAAATTCATTTTTTAAAAACATGAAAAATCTTTTTAAATGGATTAAAAAATGAGTACAATTCTGTGCACTACTACTAATTGACATGGACTACTACAAAGCCGAGAAGACTAATGATTACTTAGGAGAAAATGAATACATTAACCCCTAAATGCCCAAGGCACCAAATTATGGTGTTTTGAAAACTTTGAAGTTAAGTAAAACCCAACCAAATTGTTATTATTATTAAGTTTATATTTGTGGAGAACTCTTTTTGAAGTCTAGTTTTAGGATCAAAAAGTTGATCTTAAAAATAAAGGATTGTGATTTTTTTATTCAAGATTTTGTGCAAGGATGACCATTGCAATCTTGACTTCCTATAGTGTTGAGGGCTCTTGGAAATGAGCCTCGAATACAATAGATCTTAGAGGAAAAATCACATTAAAAATTCATTTAAAAAAATTGTAGAATAGATTTTGAAAAATCGTAAATTGATTGGGGTTATGCATGCTAGGCCCTATAACCTCATATTTTTTTAGTGACCAACTTTTTAGAGTTGACTTGCAAAAAGAGAATTGAAAAAATTTCATAGTTTTTACACCTTCATGATCAAACATTATAATCTTTCAATCTGTAAGTGATATTGTTATGTTTTCTTTTCCTATGTGATCTCTATCATGTCTAGTTTGAATTTGTACGGTTCCAATTCAAAATAAATTGGTACAACTTGTGAATATGTTGACTTTTTGTTCAATTTAAAGCAAATTTCCAGAAGCTCCAAATAGGCCTTGGGCATTTAGGGGTTGACATTTTGATTTTCAGTAATTTCAAAAACAATTGAATGGAATTTTGAAATGGCCACTTTTAAACAATTTGACACAATTGACTTGTACAGTAAAAATTTCAAAGGAATTTTCTTATACATTCCAGTCTTTGTGCAAAAGATGCACAATTTGCATCACGGATGTGCATGCCACATATGCCATTAGAACTTGTCCATAATACCTTGTTATCATTGCATGATTTTATGCAATCTTAATACAACATGCATTTTCCCAATTTCTAGCTTTATATTTGCATTTTTAGGTCGAAAATTGGACTAAAGTAGGTTTTATGGAAAGAAGTCTTCCCAAATGGAAAGAGTAGACATTCAATTGGGGGCTCTTTAAAAATAGTAAAATAATTTTCAAAAACTACAAAAAATAATTCAATGTCTACAACTAGCACATGTACCTTCATTTCAAATTTCTCTCACAATTTCTACTATTAATGTTAATTCAATCAATGCAAGACACAATAAATGTTTCATATTTCATTTTTTCACAAGAATAAAATTAGTTTTAAAATTTTAAGGACTTTAAGGCATAGAAGATACTCTTCTAGTTTGTGGTCATTGAACAAATAAAAATAAAATGATTTGTAGAAATAGAATATAAAATATAACATATATTGTATCCTCAAGAGTATTTCATAGGGCCTGTTGCCTTTCCTTCATATACCTTGCTCATTACATTGAGCCTCCACCAATCCACTTAGCTATCAATAAAGTGACTATTGGGTGTGGAATACTCTACACCATCTAATGTAGAGTCAAGGGAGTAAAAATGCATGCTTCTAAATGTTATGTATATCATCATCAAACATCACACACACACATGCACATCATAAAAATCTTTCAAACCTACAACTACTTATTCAAGAAAAGTTGCCTAACACCACTAGGAGTGTATTCACATGAAGGGGTCAATTTACAATCTAAGTTGGGTGAATCAAGTTCCTCTCCATAGTTAAGATTATTTTTCTTCTAGTCTTGAGTCGGGTGATTGCAAGAAAGACTTGTCCTATTTCTTGTCATCTTGCCCTTGGATAGGTCGTTTTGTGCTCATAACTTAGGCATTGTTAGTATATTTGGCGTGAAATTTGGATTAAAGATAGATGTGATAATTTCAGACATTTTTCAAGTTTTCAAAATTATTTTCTTATTTTTAACTTGCCCCAATTGGATGTCTGTTTTCTTAGGGGATAAGTACTATTTTTGACCCAAAAATGCAAATTGGAAGCCACAAATTGCATATGTTGGAGGTTACTATCTTTTCAAGGACTAGCTAAGAGTTTTTTTTTGAAAATAGCATCATGTTGGTTGTGCACATGGGGTTAAAGTGACCTTCCTTGGCTTGAAGGTTATGAAGAGGGAAAAATTATCCTACATGAATTCTTTGGTGCAATGTGAGTGCAATCTTCTCTAGCAAATTGGCTTTTTTAATGGAATTTTTTGGAATTTTTTTGGAATTACTCAAAATGAAAAGGTCCACAAACCCCTTCTCTACTATTTTATACTCCCAATGACTTTTGTAGTGCTCTATAGTAATCTATAGTATTGCATAGTATTGAATCAACATAATAGATTTGTAGGCACCCTAAATCGATGGATTAGATTTACAAGTGTGTTGTTAATATACATGATTGATAGTTCTATGTAATACTACCAATCCTACGGCAAAAAATTGCGTTTCTGAGCCAAAAATGTGAAGTGTTTCTTACAATCACCTAGCCTTCTATTGAGGTGGCCTAAGCTCTTTAATCCTTCTCAAGATTTAGATAGATATGGCATGTTGGTATGAATGTACCTTCATCAAGGTACAATAAAAGCTAGCACAAGTATTACCATGATTATGTTTGTGAGTTTAATTAATTCAAAGTGCTAACATTGTGACATTCAATTCTTTGAGCTATAAAAGTTAAGACTCACACAAATCTAATGTTCCATATGATCATCTATAAGAGATTAATAATTTTTTGAATTTTTTTGTTTAAAAATATGTAATGAAGTATGTTTAGAAGTACAAAATCAATGCAAAAGTGCAAATGTCTAGTTGGTGATCTATGATACTTTGAGAGTGGAGGAATGGTTGGGGCTAGAATGTTATGCACAGAATTGAAGTTATTAATACATCTAAATGGACATCAACTAATAAGTCATTAGTGTGGCGAGCTTTGGACATTTAAGAGTTGTAGACCCTAATGATAGTTTTATATAGTGTAAAAATCCTAATAATGATTGCACATGCTTAGTGATTATGGTGTAGGAATCAAGTAGATTTATAATTGTGAACAAACACATGTTGAATGTAATTTTTGCAATTTCAATTAGGAATGAAGGTTAGGGGTGTTCTAGGAGCAAGGTCAAGATAAGGTCACTTGAAGTAGTATCCTATAGAGAATATAATGATTAATTCAAAGACTATCAAACTCTTTTCCAAAGACCCTTCTATAGACTATCTTCTTATTCAATTGCTACCTTCTCTCAGTTCTCTCAGTTAGAAGTAGAAATGTGCAAATTGTCTTCCCCTAGGAAATATTGCATGTATTAGAATGAAATATATATAAAAAAAATAAAAATTCAAAAAACTTAATCACCAAATCAATAGGACACATAAGCTAACACAAACTAACAAGATTCTTTGTGACAAGATTTGGGTTGATTTTTTCTCCATTTCTCCATTTGCATGCAATCAAATGGACTTCCTAAAAGTTGAAACTTTCTCCAATGGAATGCTTCTTCACCAAACATCCAATCTTTTGTCCCTAATGCTTGTAGAAAGAAGCTTAACTATATGTCTTTTTTGAAAAATGAAGTAATGAATATGCACTAAATGTGGCAAACTTGGTACTTCAGGAATTTGCTAGTGAAACCTTCGGGGTGATTTAGTGGGCACAATAGTGGATTATGATCTTTTTTCATGAATACAAACCTATAAATTTGGACCATTTTAAAGTCTTGACATGAATTACATATGACCATTTAAGGATGATATTTTAGTCATTTTAGTGACTAAGATGACTACTATGAATATACTTTTTGTTAGTTTTAGTGATGATTTAACGATACTTATTGGCTTTAGAAAAGATCACTAGCTTCAAAAATTCTTTAAAATTTTAATTTGTTTAAAAGAAGGTGATTAATATACTTCTAAATAATTTCATTTATATATTACTTTTCCAATTTTGAAAAAAATTGATATGTCTCAAAAAACACTCTAAAGAATCAAATAAAAAATTTAGGTCACAATTGGATTACTTACCTTATATTGAAGCACTTTTAAGTAATGTATCATATCTTCAATTTTTATAAACAATTAATTGCTCTCAACATTGTTGATTGTTCATATTTGAAGTATTTTTAGAAGCATTATAGGGCAATGATATTTCAACTAACTAAGTCAAGAGCTATTGATATTGGTTTCCTTAGAGGCATGAAGATGGATCTTAGAGGTGAATATACTACTATTTGAAGGCCTTAAAATCTTCACCAAATGCATGTATGTCTACGTAATTGAAAAGTCTCTTTCCATATGTGAATTCATAATACTAGAAACTCCATATTGAATATGACTTTGCCTTCATATTCATTTGGCTCTCATAATTTGAACATATACTCCCTCCGTCCCAAAATGATCTTCTTGTTTGACAAAATGTTTCGGATTAAGGTCAAAAATCAATGTTTTTTAATTTTATTTTGAGGTATAAATAAAATAGAATGCTCTCCTATCACCCTCCAAATTCGAATTTTGGATTCATTACCAAATTGAAGTTGTAGGGCTTTGAAATGTGGATTTTTGGGGTCTTTTTGGAGGAGCACCGCTAGCCAATTATTTCTTAAAATTCCCGCGCTAATGGTTTTGTCCTTTTGTCTTTTTGCATTGTGTATCTCAATTCCCGTGTTGCCTCTCTGGACAACTCACCGCGTCAGTTTCAAAAAGTCAAGGTGAAGGGAGTGAATCTTGTTCACTTGATTAAATAAAATAAAAAAGCCCACTTCAACTGGCTTGATTGGTGGGAGTGTGATAATGGCCGGACAAACACTGTTCACGGCCTTAGTTGTACACGTAGTTGATTGGTGCAGTTTCTCAAAAACAACTAAGCATCCATTTATCCGAACTAGAACAGTAGCTTCTCCATATTTTTTTTAATTTTATTATTCTCTTCACATTCAAAGAAGTTTCATTGAGTGGGCCCTTTCTCCACATCACAAGAGGAAGATCAATTCGGGACAAAAAATAAAGGCCAACAGGAAGATCATTATGGGACGGAGGGAGTACAACAATATTCAACAATGAGTCAAGGTCTCTTTCACTCTTTGAGAATCCTGAATTCTTGAAGGCTTGTAGTTGATTTTTTTATAACATACAACAAGTTACTTTGCAACCAATTGATGGCTTTCTACTCTCTAGTATAAATCAAATATAAAATTTCAAAACTTACAAAGTTAAAAAAATTTCTAACCTTGGAATTTTTTTTATTATATTTTAAGTCTTTGATACAACAAAAAGTATTGTTATTTTGATATTTGGGAACAATCTGCCTCCTTGCATGATGTTGTATGTATAATATATCTTGTGGAACAATTAATTCTTGCCCACCAAAATTCATCCTCACTACAAAATTAAAAAAGAATTTAGAAAGAAATTAGAAAGAAAAAAAGAAAAAAGAAAACTCATCTTCTTAACATTAGGTAAGGCAATAAAGGACTTTTGCAATGAAATTAGGGTGACATCACCTAATTGTGACCACTTTTCAAATTGACCCTCCAGATTCTTGCCTACAAGCAAAGACGACGAACGAGAAACGAAGTCACGGGCAGACAAGCACCGTCCTGCGGTCGGCGTCCCCGGGTCGGTACCAACAGATTCAAACGCCAGAGAGCCGTTGCAACGAAATTCCTCCGCTCTCAACAGCTCAGTTTTCCCACAACTGCTTCCCATGTTTCTGCCATCGCCGGGGTCCCATCCTACGCCACCATCGCCAAAGCTTCAAGAGCTATCAATTCTCTACGTGAGTCTATTCGAGTTCTGAATTTACGTGACAAAATTTCATTGACAGCCTCGTGTGAACCTCACTGCCGTGGATCGGAAATAGATTTCTCATTCTGCAGCTGGCAATTTTGCGTTCGAAGGGGAGAGGGAGATTGAATAGGAACTCATTTGAAGTGAGGGAGCTGGCGTGTGGAGCGGGACGAGGATCGTGTAGTTGAGCATGTCGATGGACAGCTACGAGAAGCTCGAGAAGGTTGGGGAGGGGACGTACGGGAAGGTGTACAAGGCGCGCGACAAGCGCACGGGGCAGCTGGTGGCGCTCAAGAAGACGCGACTGGAAATGGAGGAGGAGGGCGTGCCTTCCACGGCGCTGCGCGAAGTGTCACTGCTGCAGATGCTCTCGCATAGCATGTACATTGTCAGGTAGCTGCAAGTCCGTCGGGATTGATTGATTCATCAATTCATGGGTTGGCCAGGGTTGACGTCTTTGTATCGCTCTGCAGCTGCAACGTTATGGTTGGTTGGATCCTCTGTTGCATGTTTCGGGAATGTCCTCAGAACTTTGTAATTCGAAAACCGTGCAGGTAGTTTGAGACGTTTTGGGCTGCAATGCAGGACTGTTGGAGAGTTAGGGCTCTGTACGCTTGCATTGTTGATCGGTTGTGCTTTGGATCAAACCAAGGGAAGTTCGGAATTATTAGCACTCTCCCAGTACGAGTGGCTTGGTGAAATATGCCGTTGACCTATGCAGCCGTGTTTGTAAGTACTGACAATGAATGCCGCTTCGGGCCCCAGAGTTATGCCTCAGGATGTGGGCTGAGTATCTCGCTTTTTAATAACGTCATTTCGAACAATTGGTGTAATTACCTTCAAATTGGTGTCTTCGATTCCTCAAGGAAATAGAATAGTTTAGGCAGTCGGGACGGGAATGGCGGTGGACAATGTCGAGGAGGAAATGCAATTTGCATATCTATCGGCCTCATCAAGCTAATAATTCATTTCAAAATGGCGCATGGAAGATTAAGGCACTTGGCTGATGCGGAGATTGTTTTGTTATATTTGATGTTCAGGCTGTTGTGCGTGGAGCACGTGGAGAAGAACGACAAGCCGATGCTGTACTTGGTTTTCGAGTACATGGACACTGATCTGAAAAAGTATATCGACTTGCATGGACGTGGCGCGAGCGGGAAGCCTCTTGCCCCGAAATTGGTGCAGGTAAGATGGCGTCCCGATTACTTTGCTGGTCGATTTGTGTTGTAGAATATGTCTACGCTTAGTACTCATCTTAACAGCGGACAAATGTAAGAGTTAGCAGAGTGAGAGTTAGCAGGATGAACTAAGTTTAACTCCTGTATGTGTTGCGATTTGGCGCAGAGTTTCATGTATCAGCTGTGCACAGGGCTGGCACACTGCCACGGCCATGGAGTGATGCACAGGTATATCTAAGGATTTTGAACTGTGTGTCCTTCTACTTAAATACAAGGGTGGATCTTAGAATCTGGAGCATGATTATGTTCCCGCTTGAATTTTGGTTTTCACCTTATTTTAGAAGCCTGAACCTTTAACGAGCACCGCATTTTGTCGTGTAGGAATTTTGTATATTGATTCCTTCATCCTCCTATGATTGGCCTTGCTCGCATGTCTTCGTAGATGACTCAGACTTTCGACTCCTCGCTGGATCAAGGTCTTATGAGGACTACCATTCAGGTTCATTTCAAGGGGCACACCAGGTTGAAATAGAGACATAGAGTTACATTATTTTGGGAGAGTGTTCCACAACACTGACTGCAGATTGGGCTTGTAATCGTTTCAGAGATCTGAAGCCGCAGAATTTGTTGGTGGATCAGCAGACTCGTCGTCTGAAGATCGCGGACCTGGGTCTAGGTCGGGCTTTCACGGTTCCAATGAAGAGCTACACTCACGAGGTAACTCACAGGCTGATTCCCTCAGCCCGAATTGATCTATTTAACGTCGCAAAACGCCGTCAGTTTCACATCATGCCCGCAGGAGCGTGTCCGTGCTTGTCGTGCTGATTTGATTAGTCTGGTGTTGGCTGATGTCAGATCGTGACTCTGTGGTACCGCGCTCCTGAAGTACTTCTGGGAGCGACGCATTACTCGCTTCCAGTGGACATCTGGTCAGTCGGTTGCATCTTCGGTGAGCCTCGCCAATTTTGATCCCTGACATGTGAGAGTCTCGCAGCAATAGCAAATAACATAATTAGTGTAATTTGAAGTGATATCAGTTGATTCTGATGGTCTTTACGTGAATGCTTTGCAGCTGAGCTTGTTCGCAAGACCCCGCTGTTCACGGGCAATTCTGAGCTTCAACAACTTCTCCACATCTTCAGGTTGGACGTGATTTGGAGAACTAGAAGCATTCCTACTCTTCAGTTGTATGGTCGATGCGTTTGTTGCATGTGTACAAGTTCAGAAATTGGATGAGCAGCCAAAAGGAGAGTGTCCATGCAGTTCCCGATCTGACAGTGGGCTGGCTGGGAAACAATTTGTAGGCTACTGGGCACACCGAACGAGACAACATGGCCGGGGGTGAGCCAACACCGCGATTGGCACGAGTTCCCGCAGTGGAGACCGCAGGATCTGTCCCTGGCGATTCCTGGGCTTAGTGCTATTGGGGTGGATCTTCTGGCTGTAAGTTTATCACATGGTAGATGCATCAGCAGTTCAAATAATTTTTTGTTCTTTTGGCAATATTTCTTAATTGATGTTATGAGAAGCATAATTGGTTTGGGGAGCTGGCACTCATAGAAGCCGCAACTGATTGTGCAGAAAATGTTGGAGTTTGAGCCTTCAAAGAGGATTTCAGCCAAATCAGCATTGAACCACGCCTACTTCAACGATGTTGATAAGTCATCGACCTAATGAATTAACTATGTACACAGTTTGTTACGAGGTACAAAATTGTTGTATGAAGCAGACTTTGGCCAATCATGCTGATTGGGAATCGACTTCGATATAGAAATTAGGATAGGGCCAGGCAGTGAAGGCACCATAGTATTCTATGGCAGATGGGCTGCTTTGACTTTAGACAAGCGTTAGTTGCCTGGGACACCTAGTTCAGTTCCAATATTGAAAATCTTTGTTTGTGATTCACAAACTCTGTTTTTAATCTGGTATTTTCACTATGGCCATTTGGGGAAAGTGGCGATATCCTGACGTGCAGATTTACTCTAGTGGCAACCTCGTGGAGTTCATGGCATTTTCATTATTTTGGCAAATTTCAGTAAGATGTTGAAGTGCTGAGATTTGAAGTGTTCCATTGGGATTTTAGATGTCCAACAGATACCTAAAACACTAATCTGAAATCAAGGACATGTATAGATCTATTTTCAAACAGGCACCTGAGAAACCACGGGAATCTAAATTGTGCTTCTCCAAATTTGCCATTTTATGGAAATTTGGCCGAATGAACTAGTAGGTCAAAGAAGATTTGTACAATGTTATTTTGATGTATGCATTTGACTAGTTTATTGGCATGAAATTGGAGTAAGGCAGTATCACCTAAAATTGAGTGAATTTGTTTGACATCCATTATTATGTGTTGGGAAACTTATATTTTTTTAACACATCAGTGGAGACAAATGTCCACTAAATTTAACTGAAGTTCAAGAATGAAAGTTGAATAAGGCATGCAAAAGTTGGATGAAGTGAAAGATAAATTAGCACATTTCTAAAACTTTGTCTTAATTTTGCCATGTTGAACAATGTGCAACAAGCATCTATACATCATTGTATATCTTAGAACATGCTCGATTTTGAGTGCTCATCCTTACGATCAATAGGATTTTGAGTTGGATGCCTGTGGCTTCTGCATAAACCAAAGGTTGTGTAATGTTGGCATTTGCCACATTGGGCAAATGTGAGGGTTTTGTAAAAGAGTTCAAGATTGACTATGCCAAGTAAATACGGTACTTGAACTTCAAGTTCAGCATTCTCTACCAAATACCTAATTAAAGTTGGGATTTGTAATTTGACAAATGTCTAAAAATAGAAAGATTCAATCTTTATCCATACAAAACATTTTCATTTTGAAAAAATAACTTACCAAAGATTTTGACATCTAATTTAAGCAATACAATTTGTTGACCTTGATTACCAAGTACGATATTTGGGAGATTCTAGGCTTACATATGGTCAGCTTCAGTGTACATTAATTATTCAATTCAATTAAAAAACACCTAAAACACTTCTCATAACACTCAATTGGTTGGGCATGATCTAGTTCACACCTCTAGCCTTGTTTTGAGAATGGTAGAATTATTTTCTCAAAAAAACTTTGATTTGCATTAGAAAAGACTACAAATGTCTCAAGATTGTCATACATTATAGATATCCTTCATGTTCAACTTTAATTTTTCATGTTTTGTTCTTCCCTTTAACTTGCATAAATACAAATATTAAATAATCAATGAAGTACATTCTACTATCCTAAACTAATTGAATCCGTTTACATTCAAATTTAATCAATACAAAAATTGGAGTTATATATAAGAGACGCTAGTTGAAAGTTGATCATGAGTCCATCCTACATAGAAAGTTGTATGAGAAACATAGTGAAACATATCCTATCAAGGGCAACCTTGCAAATTCAAATATACATTCAATTACAGAGCCTTCTCAATGTGTTGGAGTAGTACTAATTCATCTAGTAGCCTAAAAAATGAAGGTTGAACAAAACAAAGTATGAATTTCATGTGCTAATTTATTCACTCTTCCACTTTTAATAACATGATGGATCAAAGAAGACTTCAATCAAGACTCCAATACATGAGGTTTTAGAAATTGAATGTCAATACATTTGACTTTGCAAGGGTTGATACTATTGTACTTGGTGGCCAAGATTGATACTTCCTTAACAAATATTATATGCGTTTTTTAAATAAGGTCCAATTGATGCTATAAAAATGATATTCTACAAGAATTTTTATCCTATACCAAAATTGGTTTTAAAAAATTAGAATTTGTAAGAATTCACTTAGTTATGAATGGTGGGATGTTTTCTTTTGATTCTTAACCCATAAAGGTCTAACTAATGAATTTTGGATTGAATAATAAGATTTTCTTTGTATTTGACCTAGAATACATCTATATCGTGGCAAGTGTTGCATTATGCAGTTCGTGTTATACTAATGTGCCACCAAATGAGACACTTTGCATCAAGATTGGTACAAAGCTTCAATAGATGGAGTCCAAATTGATTGTAGTTAAATAGTTGCCTAGCTACATACAATATGGATGGCCCCAAACATGCAAGGTAGAAGTCGATGCAACTCAAAACTTTGCAAGAATGGACATATACGATGATTGGCAAGAGTTTGCAAAATGGTAGATCTAAGAGAAAGCTTGCACTCTACTCTTGGATGAGGTGGTTGTGACCACTTATGGACCATGCTTGGAAGATGGATTGAGGTCTTCACCTTTATCATTCTTAGAAGTGTACAACTATTTTTGGTGAAGTAGAGAGATCTATAATCTTGAGAATGGTTGTGGCTCAAAGATGGGAATGATGCAATATTGAAGAGACAAGGGATGGAGAGCAAGGTGATGATTATAGTGATTGGGTGATGGGATGTAGTCCAACTTGTGAAGGCAACTACCAACATTATAAGATACGCAACTTGCAATCTTGTCTACATTACTATGGACTTGGCTAGGTAATCAATGATACTAGTTTGAAAGCCTAAAAATGCTAGCTTAAGAGTTGTGAGCACACGCCTTGTGAGTCCAAAGAGTCGACTAAAAACACTTTGAATTTTTGAGGCCAATAGAGAGAAAAGTAGAGACATTTCAAATTTTTACTATTAATAAGAAAATTTCAGCACTATTCTTGTGGACGTATGACCATAGGAGCATAGCCAATAGGCACGTCACGCTTGGCTTGGCATGTTGGGTAGGTGACAATTTAAACCCACCTTGAGCTCCATTTTTTTCATCTTAAGAAAATATTTATTCAAGCTCAAGCCCCAAAGGGATTCCGAAGGAAAACAATATTATGGACAAGACAGTGAAAGGCTCGTGCAATAAGCACCCCACTATAGTGCATGCAAATTTTTAAATGTCCCCAACCCACCCACCCACCCCCAAGATGCTTCTTAGTGTCGAAAGGGGTTAATGGGGTGACTTAATACAATAAAAAATTTAAAATTTAAAAAAAAAATTGAATAAATAGATTTGAAAGTCCAAAATCCAGAACCCCTAAGGGGCTTCTCGAGGTGTAGAATTCATGATAGAAAAAAAAATGGAATTTGAATTTTTTTGAAAAAAAGAGTTTGGAAAGTTCTAAATCCCAAATTCTAAAAAGGGTTCCTCAATCTTGAGAGGGATTTTTTAGGGGGTGATGGAGTCATGGAATCATGATAAAATATAAATAAATAAAATAAAAAATTGAGTTTTTTTCCAAAGTCCCAAACTCCAAAATCTTCAAGGGGCCACTTAAAGTCTCTTGGGTGATGAAGGTACAACAAAAAAATTAAAAAAAATTCAATTTTTTTTTCAAGAGTCCCAAATCCTAATTTCTCTGAGGAGCTTGTCAGTGCCGAGAGGAGTCTTTGATTCTCTAGGGGTGATGGAGTCACAATTGAGGAAAAAAAAATTTCATGGACAAGGTGTTTGGAGAACATTTGGAGTGTCCCAACTCTATTTTAGGCAAATTGACATAGTCTCTAAAGTTCACTAGCTATAAAGATCCTAAAGTCCTAAACCTTAGTCATAGGTCTAAAATCTAAACAATACACTAAATACCTCACAAATTTGAGGCTCAAGCTCCAAGGCTCACAAATAGCACTCTTGCACTTGTATCAAAGATATTGTGATAAATTTGAAGTCAACCTGGTTGGGGGTTAGAATAATATAGTATTCAAAATTGAGATGATAATTGGATTATAGAGACAACCACTCCCAATACTAGTGCATATTACCAATATAATTATATGAGGTCTTTGTATTAAATTTTTTCACTTATATCCATTTTTCTATATCTATTTGACATTTAATTCGCAATCAACTTTTAGATCAAAGTTATTTCAATTAACAATTCTAAAAAGTAATTTCTAAATTTCTAAATCTTTTCAATGCATTTTTTTTCAATATGAAGAAGAAATTTTAGATTACAAATGCATTAAAGTTTTTATATGTCAATTGATTTACTTTTCATTTTGTAAGAATTCATTATAAAAATTATTTGAAAATGATCATTTAGTACTTAACCCCTAAAGTCCCTAGACTATATTTCAAAAAAAGCATTTAAAACTATCACTTTTTAGTTCATAGAGCACAATAGAAAAATAAAAATATCTTTCAAACTTTTAACAATAGAAATTTGTACTAGACTACTAAATGAATTTGTAGAAAAAAAATTCAGACTCTTTAATTGCGTAGATTGCACAATCATAATATTTGAGCCTTTCTAAAATTCCTAGAAAATTCGTAGTTTGTCTTCTCCATGAGTATGCTACCTGGATTGCCTATAGACTTTGGGGCCCTATAACTTTTGATTCAAGAACTTGATGGGCAATACATATTCGAAATCTTACACGAATTTCCATCTTTGGTAAAAAAATTGACTCATGTGAACCTATCCATTCTCTCAAAGACAAAGCCCGTGTATGTATAGTCAAACCATCACAAAGTTTAGAATGTGCAATTTGTCAACAATTATCATGTGGTTATCATTGTTTCATGGGTTGGCATGTTAATATACAATTTAGTGCACGATTACTATGCATTACTTTACAATTTATCGCATCGTTATAATGCATTACTTTCAATTGAAAGTAATGCATTATAACGATGCGATAAATTGTAAAGTAATGCATAGTAATCGTGCACTAAATTGTATATTAACATGCCAACCCATGAAACAATGATAACCACATGATAATTGTTGACAAATTGCACGTTCTAAACTTTGTGATGACCTCATAACTTCCAATATTTATCTTCTATTTTGAAAATATTTAGGAATGAAATTTATTAGTTCAGATTTCAGAGTTGAAATTCCAAGTCTAATATATTGGTGTATGTCACAAGAATTTTAAATATTTTTGTTCAAAATTCAAATTACCATAAATTTTTGAAGAAAAAGTGAAGAGAATTTTCCCTAAAATAAAAAAATATTCTTGAAAAATCTGAAAACTTCATAATAGAAGTACAATATAGTCTAGAACATTGTAGTATAAAGAAATTTCATATATTAATCTATATTTAGAATCACGATCTTCAACTATAAATGTCAATAATATGTCTATTTTTAGGAATTTTTGAAAATTTTCAAGCATAGTAGAAATTGTAGTTTAAAAGCTTTATTTTATTACTTTTATTGATTTGAATGTCAAAATTGAGTCTTAAGGAAAAAAATCTCAAAATTCTAAAATACATCATTAGTATTAGTATAAACTACCATATATAAAATTAGGAAAACTTTAATATGACTTGAGCTTAATCTAATGATGACAATACATCCTTGAAATAACTACATAAAATAAGAGATGAAAATTATTAGTTCTTCAATATGAGAAAAGACAATTTGACCATCCAAAGTGCACTTTCAGTCCCTAGTATCCTTCTAGGGCAATCCACACTGTGCTGCAGTAACTGCATCTTTTGAGCTCATTGTGTGACAATGTGAACATTTCATTAGTTTTCAATTTTTTTTTAATACATTTACATAATTAGGTACCCCCGGGATATTTTTATATTTTATTTAAATTTTCATGTAGTTGAGCCCCCCCCCTCCCCCACTTTATAAATTTCAGGGGAAGGTGGGGTGACAAAAGATATGGGACAAATTCCATATCTTCACGTATACCTGTATGTATATATATATATGTATATGCATATTTATACGTATAATATTTTTGTATATGTATTCATATACCCTCATATCCATATATCCTCGTATCTGTATTTGTATATTCATATTTTGGGAGATCAACGGCTGGGAAGGGGGTTCACAATTTTTTTTAAGAGAATCAATGGCTCTCCTTTTTCGCACTCATGGGGGGCTGATTAATTTATTGAAAACCTCCTGTTCCTCTCTTTTCAGCTCATTGTAATAAATTATTTATATGTACAATATAAGAGCAACACCAAAGTTTTTTGGCATGCAAGGCTTACTACAATAGAATCATTGGACTTCAATTGTTGTTCTCAACCATGGGCTGGGTTGTCTCCCTCTCATCCTCACTATATAAGACCAATTAAAGGAAAATTGACTTAATCATTTGTTTGATGACGCATGCATGTTCTCGAATTATCCTCTTTGGGAGCTCCAATTCAGATTCCAACTTAGAGAGAGGATATAAAATGAAATTAGGCTCAACAACCAAGACCATGACATTGAAGGTAGCCTAACAAAAACAAAATGCACAAAATTTGAAGAAGCTATCTTGGGATGGGAGGATGGAGTGTGGAGGATTGTTTTAAGAGGATGGTCAATTTTGAACATTGGTCATGCAATGGGGGCTAAAAATGAGGCCATCCATGCCCCAACCTGGGCTGGAAACCCAAGGAGTGAAATGTTGGTGATGCTTTTAACCCCTAAATTCCCATTGTCGTCTCAAAGGAACAAATTGGATTTTGAGTAGACTCCTACGGTCTTAATATTCATCATGATTTTCATAAAAAAAATGATAGATAAAAAAATACATCAACTTTCTAGTAATATATTTTTTATTGGTGCCACAAAGCAAAAGTTATGCCATCCTAAGCCCAAAACAAGGAATGGTGGGCAGTACAAATAAAATCAATAAAAGGCAAAATTAAATTTAAAAAAAAAAATTCTCATAGAAAATATTTTTTTTTACAACTTTACATGCAACAATTTGATTCATTCTTTTTTATTCTTTCTTTTCTTGCAATATTTTAAATGTTTTTTGAAGGGAAGGAAATTTATCAACTTTTGAGGGAATATGGTTTTTTATTTGGAAGAACAATATGTCCTCACTCATACACACAAAACACTTGTGCCAAAAATTCAAAATTTTTTATTTTATTTTATTTTTTCTTTAGAATATATTTATACCTAAATGGAAAATTGGAAGGCTTTCATTCATTCCATTTGGATGAGTGATGTGAAATTTATAACAAATCTTTTTTTAGAGACAATGAAGGCATCAAGACATCTTCAAGGAAAAATTCCATATAGGATTCATTTCTAAATTTAATTTTCACAATTTTTCAAATAAAAACTCTTGGTGTAAATTACTTGCTACAACTACTTTAGTGTTAGGGTTGAGTGATTTATGTGTTTCAATTCCATTTCAGAAAGATTAATGATTTAATTTTCCTTCAATCATTAATTGTTCTAAAATGCAATTGATAGGCTATCTAGTACTGGGTCTAGTACCTACAATTCTACTCAAAAAATTTATTCAAAATAAAAGTTAGTAATAAAAAGAAATCCAAATTTTGATTACTAGATTTTAAACTCAATTCCCCACTAACCTAGTGGCATAAAAATTTAAAACTCAATGAAAATTTTGTAGTGCAAAATCTTTCAATTAAGGGGATTTGAAGTCTAAAAAACTAGTGAACATATGTATACAATATCTTCTTTCTTTTTCACTTTGAACACTATCATCTTAAGTTCAGCATGGTCAAAGTGGCTAAAATTTTTTCCACACATTCCCACACAAGTATTATGCTAGATTCTATAGTTAAACAGGGGAAAAAAAGATATATTTCATCATAGCTCTTTACATTAGAAATGACAGTTTGAAAGTAGATTTTGATGAAACATAGTCATGAAACTCTGCATGGGTTTATTTAAATGCGAAATCTTCTCACTTAACCCATTAAGGTCCGTGGTCGATTGGAGGGGCGGGCCTGGCGTTTTCACAGTAAATGTGGGAAATGGTAATAACTAGAGATTAGGAAGGACTTTCACAGATCTGACCGTACCGATGGACGTGCCGTAATCGGTTTAGTGTACTACAGTGTAATTTGTAGCAAAAATTTGTTCTCGATGAGGATTTTATAATGCATCTTTGTCAAGTATGGCTGCAACTGTATATTCTACAATTTAGATACGTTTTTTGATCGTATTTCTTTTCGAGGAATTCTTTCTTGTGCTTACAAGACCACGTGTCTCATCCTTTAGTGTTATAATGGCTAAATGAAAATCTCCAATTCCAAGGAACGCCAAGTTGGAGTTCCCTAAGAATTGCTCGTACCTTCACAACTGCCCTGTCAGTTGAACCTGAACAGTTGCTCTGCTATGTGTAATAGAAGAAACTAACACCAAAGGAGAATACGGAAAGACTACACAAAGCTAGAAGAGGCTCACATCGATTATTGCGCATAAATTCATGCGTGATCAAATGCACAGAGCCAACACACAACACATGGACATTCACCCGTTGTGGGGCCACAAGGTGCCACTCACCATCATTCACGGCAGGAGGCTCTCAAAACAAGTTTAGGGTTGTTGCAGTCCACGAACTAGCACAATTCGACCATGGACACTTCACGAATTCTGAAGCCTAACGGAAAAAATGCAGAACTTCCTCAAACAGTTCAGGAAACAACAATTCACAGTACACAAACAATCCAACTTCGATGGAGCCCACCCACGAGAATTTATTCCACAACAATCCCACATGACCATGATGACAACAAGGGAACCACAAGGCCAAATCCATTACTCAAAACTAAATGGGAAAGGGTTCAACAAAATGCCCAAGGCTATGCACATTGTGGGTCCAAGACACTTCCAACTTCAAGGCCCTGAAGACATGTACTAAGCACAAGCAACTATTCAAATTCTACCGCGATGTTGCTGAAGTAAATATCACTTACCGCTACATATTCAAACCACGATCGGTGAAGCTACAAAATAGTTCCGCGAGTATGAAAGAATTCAAAGCACTTCGATGTACACAAGCAGACCTCCATGCACTGAGTACATATCCAGAAGGTGCGCCGCTTGTAAATACGGCAAACTCTACGAAGATTGGTCTTCCGGGGTACGTGGCAGCCTGGCAAATCACAAGGCTTTGGGGGAACCCTACGCACTACCTGCACTGCCCGCTCTGCACCTCCACCCCGAAAAGGCCGCCCCATGAGAGCATAAGCAACATGCAACTGAAATTCCTTGTGTGTCAAAGGTTTCTCACCCAATCTCTTCGACATCTCCTTATAAATAGTGAATGCATTGGCAATTGAAGAGTCAAGACAAAAAAAGTAAACTTGATGCCACCATTTCTTTGTGGCGATCTGCGTGCTGTAGTATGACCGGTTTTGGTCAGCAATGTCAACTCCATCCATCTTTTGCGAATACAAAATCTGGATTGGGGACGTTGGGACTTCTATAATCCTCTGCCCAGATACACGATTGGTAAAAACTCCACCGGGCACCATTGGATCAGTTGCTGTGGAGAGAAAATACACCCCTTTTGTATCTTGCCAATGGATGGCAGCCATCTTCTTATCCTTGTGCACTCGAATGTGAAGTGTCCCTCGTGGTTGCTCAGGGGTGATGCCCAAACTTGTCGGAAAGCCCTTCCTCTTCTTGCGTGCAGTACCAACTGCATAAAACCCACGAGTGAGCAAGTCATCGAAGAGATAGGGCGAGGTGAAGAAGTTATCGCAAGTAACCGTGTACTAGTGCCCTTCTAGGTCCTTCGTCAAGCGGTTGACCACCTGTCCAGCCATGCCAATCTGTGATGTATTCACAGTTCCTCCACTTTGGATGTTGTCTTTGCCCACATAGATTTCCAATTTGTAGACATAGCTAGTAATCGAGCATGCCATTGCCCAAATCTTAATCCCATGTGAAATGGGCTTGGCAGGAAGATACTGCTTAAAGGAACAAAAGCGCCCATTGTAGGCCACCATACACTCATCCATTGTCACATACGGGGACAGGTTCCAAAAGTGTTGGAACCTTCCTTGCACATGCTCCAAAATCCACCTGCACTTGCCGATGGGGTCATAGTGAACACTCTGTTTATTTGTTACAAAGTCACTTCTCGATGTCATGTGCAAACACCGCAATATATACTCAAAGCGCCATCGGGACATGGTGCTAGCAACATCTTCGCAAAACAAAGTACCATGCCCACGTCGCCAATAATCCCTTATACAAGGCTGACCTCTGACCCCCATGAGGCAACAAATGCCAGTGAACTGCCGGAATTCTTCTAGGGTGATGGGCCTTGCTGCTAATTCGCCACCCTTTCGTTTCCCTGTCACACGGTCGACATAGTCAGCATAGTTATTACTTTCCCGCACTACTTTGCGTTGCAACGTTTCGTCCCAGAAGAGAGTGAAGTAGTCAATGGGCTGCATGAGAATGTCAAATGGTATGTGCTCACTTGGGCCCGCTACCTTCCCAGTGAAAGGTTGCCGCGGAAAGAGACATCAAGTTCATGCATGCCAATTGGGATCGGAATACTTTTGCTCAAGGTCGGGCCTTTCTTGTTCTGGTCCAAGGGGGTACACTCCAAGTTCGCCTAATAAAGCCATGGGGTCATCCTCCAACATGTGTACTAAACTTGCACCACTCGAGTAGCCATAGTCCTCACTGCCTAAGTCAGTCAAGGCAAGATCCCAATTATGTGCCGAATCAGAATCATCAAGCTCCCATCCGGCCGGACCAACTTGCGATAGGGGCAATTGCTCATCAGCCTCATCCACAACAACTTCACTGGTTTGCCCCTTCGAGAAAAATTCAATTCGCTCAGAGAGTCTACTGCAATTCAGGTGTACCAAATTTTAGCATGCCTTGCCTATTGGTTGGTAATTTTACTATTACATGGTGAAGACTATAAAGCTACTGAGCAAAATAAGTGGAATGTTGCACTCATGATTGACTTCAGCACACTCAAAATTCGAGAAAGAATGAAATGACAATGTTCTGAAATTGCACTAGATTTACCTATGCAATTATCCTGTCCAAATACAGAAGAAAATAGGAAGGAACAAAATATGGGAAGGAAATCTTTACCTGTCAATGGATGCACCCAATGCATCTTCAGAAGGCTCGTAGTCGTCTTGCAAAGATAGTCGACACCCTCTGCAGTAATTCCCACGTCAACTTTAGATTGTAAAGAACAGCTCACCACAAATCGATGACTACTAGATTATTGCCTACTGGATTTGATCAGTTTCTAATCGTTTGGAAAGGAGTGTTGCTAAAATCGCCAATTTCCTCTATAGATTATATGCTGCATATGCCCACAATCACCTCTACAATAATTAAAAAGACTCAGTCAAATGTATGAGATTCTTGAATTACTAAAAAAATAGGATGTACAAAAAAGTTACCGATGTGCTGCAAGGTCAGACATCCTCCCAGCATCGATGTGAGTCTTGTTGGCTTTCATTGTGTCTTCATGAGCAAAGGACTCTGTATAGCCAACCCCAAATTCATCTCCTTCCTGTAGAAACGCACCCAAATCAGTCAGGAAGTAGACGCTTTATTAAATTGACAGTTCTTTTTTTGTTTCAGAAACAGGCCAGAAACTTCACAGAACACATGGCTCAAACACACATGGTGGAGAACACATCACTCTCAATTGCGGAATTACAAGCAAAAACCAGTTGTTGCTGACGTTCTTGCCATTGTTGCTTAACTTCACAGAACACATGGCTCAAAAACGAGTGAGAAACTTTTGACAAGTGCTCGATTTCTAATGCAATATTACTGAAATTTCTTTAAGATTCGTTGATGCACCCAACAGCGCCGTGAGCAAGGCTTCAACAAATCACATATGATAAGCCTCTAATACCACGCACAATTCAACCTTTAGAAACGAGTGCTAAAATATGGGAATTGAAGTTTCTTTATAATCCATAACATTCTGAAGCAGTACTAGAAATAAGTGTACCAATTTGTGGGGTATGGCCTCCATAACAAGAGTGACTATGGATCGGGATGGGGTCGCCGAGCGCACTTCCATCTGCTGACAAGCAGCACGTGGCAAGTCTTGCACACCCAAGTAATCTCCAAAGTGCACCTGAAGAAGCTCAGTGCCCCCCACTACTTCTTCCCCACCCAAAACCGACCCAACAACATATGGGCAAGGAACGGGAAGTACTTCTCCGCCCCACAGCAAATCTCGAAGTAAGACCTGAACGCGATATGGAAAAGGCGAATGGGACCTTGTAGTCGGTGGCGAAAAAGACGTTGAATCCACCAGAAGCGGTAGAGGGGACTCTTCTTCGTTGATTTCTCTTTGCAATTCAGAAGTCCCAGAGGATCCTCGACTACAACACCGTTCACGACCTTGACATGGCGTCCGACTGGGCGTGGTTTTAGTTCCTGGCGATTGCATTGTAGTCGGCGTCACTGTAGCACTCGCTCCTGTGTTGGGCAGAGATTTCACCTTCTGCATATACTTCCGTTTTCGCTTTGGTGAAGAGGGCGTTGGCAAGTCCCAAGCAACGTGACTCCCCCTGCCAGTGCATTCCTTGGGCACTTCAGCATCACCCTTGGACTACGCGGTAGCCTTCTTCTTACGGATGTACTTGCGCTTCGGCTTCACCAGAAGGACCTCGTTGCCTAGTTGCGGCTCGACATTCTCCTTGCCTGCTATTATACTCAAAGGCATGCAGGAGACTATAGGAACGAGAAGTGCTCGTTGCGGCCGAAGGAGTTGATTTGAGGTGGCGATACTTCCAGAAATGGTCGTCCCTCCTTCATCAAACTGTAGGCTGTCCACAGTTATATGACCAGCTACTACTACATCACGGAAAGACAATTTGGCGCAATGTGGCGTGGAGCTCGGGTGGGAATCCATCGTCGCTACCTTCTTCACGCTTGGGACCCCAACCAAGCAATCTTGCGGATTGACGGTAAAAGAGGTAGCATAGCTGGTTCCCTTCCAAATTTCCCAAATCCTCGTATCCTTTTGCACTAGCCGGAAGAGGGTGCAACAGAAGGTAATTGCGATCAAGTAATCCCAAAAGCACTCGGCGCTTGTCCAGGGGTAACCGTTGGTTGGCCGCCCAATTCGTGAGGATGGTGGTTGCGGTGGAAAATTCTTGGGGAGGCGGCAGTGGTTGTGGCCACACGTAACCATCACGGCGCCTACTTGATCGTCTAGGTCCACCGGCCATCCTCCCGTACCTAGACACTGAAGCATCCGATGGACTGTAAGCCCTCCACTCCTAGCAATGAACACCCCTCCAATTGAGCGCATGTCGTGGGCGTCCAGATGGGAGTTGCACGCCTCTGCCCAACAAGCCTCCCTGGCAATATGAAGTAGGCGCATGTACATCTAATCCTCTCCCGCCTCGCCAGTCGATGCATCAATGTAGCTTGTCCATTGGCAACGCCTCCCTACCCCTCCAATCCAAGCCCTCATTGCACCAGACAACACCAAAACCGTGAGCATTCATGATCAAAGCACTCCGTAGCGTTGTACTAATCATGTACCATTCAGCAATTCCCTCCAGCTCCAAACCTCGGATGCGCTAAAGCCTTAGTAGAGCTTGACGTTCACGCCCAATGGCCCTCGGATCCATCTTTCCCACCTAGCCAGTGATGAGGAAGAAGGTGACACGGTGGCATTGGCCCAACGGACCCTAGTCGTTCCCATAAGTGCGGTTTTTGGTTCCCAATGGCCAGTCCTTTGCACAGTAAATGCCATGTCTGAGCGTACATCGTACATCTTTTTCTGATTATGGCCATCTTTCTGCATTCAATGCCGTATTTGTAGCCAGTGTTTTGCAAGTTTTTTTAATCCCATTTTCCCATGCCTGCTTAGATTGGAGTCTACATTGTCCCAACATCTGAGGCTTAGAATTCCCCACAGACATCCCCTTTGTTCCAACTTCAAATTCCCTACCAAACTCAGTCCAACAATGAAAAAGTGCCAATTTCAACCACAATATGGTCGACCAGTCCTTAATGGGTTAAAGGTAAACTAATTGATTTCTTAGTTCTGCATGATTGAAGTAGATACTTGATTGTCGCCGTACATTGGAAGACCCAGTGAAACTATCAAAGTGCTCCTAACAGAATGCAAGGAACAAATTGCAATTAATCTTTTCAATTACAATTTCCGGAAGATGGAAGTTAAACTCTGAATCATCGGGCGGGCATACAAACAGTGTAAGTTAGGGAAGCTACTTGGAGCTAGTAAGGTGAATACTATACAAGTACTTTAAATACCCTGAAAGAAATTGAATTTCATTTGCAACATTAATTGAATGAACTGCAAAACATAATTTTAGAGCAATTTCGAATTTGCCATACTACTTAGTAATTCAGTTAACGGCTAGCAGAATGTTTTACAATTGCCAGACTCTTAATCTTAAGTAAAAAGATACCATTAATGTCTACACCTAGATAATACTTTATAATGTTATGTGCACCCTATTTACTACCTCCAGAGTCCAGATTCAATAAATAAAACCATGTTGAATTAACCCAAAAATTCAAAGAAATGATTCTAACTTAGTCAGAGACTCAGCGCAGAGCACTGCAGGGTAAATGTGAGAGGGACAATCCATTATAAAAACAAGTGAAGGCAGCTAATTAGCAGTCACCTCTTGAACAATACGTTTCTGGTTTTAAGTGAACAAGGTACAATCAACACAATTGAACCAGGCCTTAACTTTAATTATAACTTACCCTTGTTCACTTAAAACCAGAAATCCACCCACTGCTAGCTTACGAGAAATATAATGGTCTAACTTTCACAGGCTCGAGTGAAGACCTGTCCCACCAAGACGCATGTCAGTCCAGTGACGGCGAGAATGCTAAGTTTCTCAGGAGAAAATGCTTCGGAACAGTCAAGCGCCGCGCCGGAACTCTGAATTAACTAATTAAGAGGCTGTCCAAAATCCAAGAAATACATGAGAGGGCTGTTGCAATCTGCAATTGCTTGAGTCACTCTGGAAACATTCGTTCAGGTGCATGCCGCAGCTGACGTACGCTACATGATCGACTGTCCTCTCAAGTATTTCTCAGATGTGGGCCGGTCTCAAGAATGTGTATAACTAACTTTGTGAAGAAGGACTACAACCCGTAAGCTTATATACAACTGCTGCTCGGTCTGTCGGTCGGTGGCATGACCTCCCTAGCTCCGTCTTCCTCCGATCCTCATGGCAGCCAAAGCTTGACAGCTGGGGAATTAAAGGGGGAAACCCGGCGGTCCCCCCAGCTGCATACGAGGCAGATTAGATTTTGCAAATCTTCAGTTACCGCTATGTACGTATCGGCTGTCAGGTCCTTTGCGCTGAAGTGAGCTACACATCCCGGGATTACATAGAATGGAGTATTACTGCAAAGGCTAGGACCGAAGGAATTATTGAAGTAGTAGCTATTCTAGCTAACACAGTAAGCATGGGTCACCGTCCTCGACTCTGAGACACCGTCTAACGGTCTGTGGAGAACGGAAGGAAGTTTCCCGAAGTGACCGGCCGGCCTTCCGGAACTCCAAGGGATCAATTTCAAGGCGAAGTCAGTCAACAGTCCTGTTGATTCTCTTCTGAAGCATGATTGTTAATAGTTGGTGCAGACAGGCAATCCCGGCCCATGCATGTCGATCGAGGACCGATCGAGGGGATTTAACTTACATTTGCAATCCGTGCCTAGCTAGTCAAAGTGAACAATTAGATCTTCGGTAAGTTTGCTAATTATCGGAAGGGCAGTTTCACGGATCTAGTTAAAGATTGTGTTAGAGATTACAGATCCATGAATATCTGTCGTGTCTCGTACTGTAGATTGTGTCGTGTCAAACTGAGGAATGTTCTAAACGTCAATAATAGTTGAATTGGCGTGTTTCAGAGTCGAAAATCTTCTTAGACTTGTGAGGTTGCCCAATTCAACGACGATTCGAATTTTAGAACATTCCAAATTTTCAACCTCCCATGCAATAGATCTCGGTCGTACGTGAACCAGGAAGCGAATCAATGTCAGTCACGATTCCAGCAATGTTTCAGCCGGTGGACTGCCATATCAAGTTTGCGGTGGATTCTAGGACTCTATTTTTACTACATCATTCCATACTGCGCCTCTATATCTAGGTATCGAATCCTCCGCCGCTATTTATACTAGCCAGTCAAATCTCCTTACATTGCAGTGCCTCACAACTTCTAATGATGACATTCCTGTTCGTTGCAGATTTTCTGTGATTTCCCCGCTTTTAACGGTTGACCCGTGGTGGGCAAACGTGGGTCAAAGGCTGCGTGATGCATCGCTTTGCTGTATGCTGTCGTCTTCCTTTGTTCCGCTTGGTTCCTGATGATTGGTGGAGGGGTCAACGGGGACAAGATTTGAGCTCGGAAGGGTCACAATTGTGACCCTTGGGTGCTTGCGGAGTGCACTACTGCAGCTCAATCTCTCAAAGAATGAGGCCGATGCGCATGGCGGTGGATGAATGAGGTACGTACACGCGCGTCAGCCCTCATTCAAGTAACTTTTGACCTGCTTCATTATTATACGTACGTACACTTCGCTAGATTTACTAAACTACAGTTCTCTTTATTCTTGGTTGTACTGTAGAGAAATTCTTCCTCATCGAATGACACGACGTACAGGCATTCTACTGTAAGTTCGTATGGGAGCTAAGTTACTGTTGGAGCCAGCAGAAGCCAACCACCGATTGAGGCCGGGGTGAACTGACCCACTCGCTCGTCCCGGATTTTATTCCTTGGGAAAACGCTGAAATTTTTTTTGCAAATTTTGAATTCATATTTGCAATTAGAGGTCTCAAATGAGCTAGAAGAACTGCAGAAGATAATTTGATCAAGCACAAAATAGGGTTCATTTTTTTACATGCACCCCTGGAATGACTTGGGGAGGACGAGCGAGGGGATTGGTTCACTTCGGCCGTCAATTCAGTGGATCTCGCACTACAATACTGTTGAAGGAAAGGTCCGGGGCCACAGAATGACACCTACGAATTGACACCACGTGCTTGTCATACTTAGGGTGTCAAATTATTTCATAGTTGAGTCACGGGGTGTCATTTACATTTCATAAGAATAGTAACTCTTCATTAGTTAACCCTAGGTAAGCCCTTTAATTGTCGTCAGAGTTTTTGAAAATCGCTGCAAAGTTAACCCAAAGTTGGTTGTGACGTCTACGTTAAGCCCTAAAGCCCAAGGCCTGTTTGGAGCTCCTTGAAATTTGCTCTTAATTGAACAAAAAGTCAACATTTTCATAAGTTGTACCAATTTCTTTTGAATTGTAACCATACAAATTCAAACTAGACATGTTAGAGATCACATAGGAAAAGAAAACATAACAATATTGCTTACAGATTGAAAGATTATAATGTTTGATCATGAGGGTGTAAAAACTATGAAAATTTTTCAATTCACTTTTTGCATGTCAACTCTAAAAAGTTGGTCACTAAAAAAATATGAGGTTATAGGGCCTAGTATGCACAACCCCAATCAATTTACGACTTTTCAAAATCTATTCTACAATTTTTTTAAATGAATTTTAAATGTGATTTTGCCTCCAAGATCTAGTGTATTTGAAGCTCATTTCCAAGAGCCCACAACACTACGGGAAGTCAAGATTGCACTAGGTATCCTTGAACTAAATTGTCAATAGAAAAATCATAATCCTTTATTTTTAAGATCAACTTTTTGATCCTAAAACTAGACTTCAAAAAGAATTCTCCAAAAATATAAACTAATAATAATAGCAATTTGGTTGGGTTTTACTTAACTTCAAAGTTTTTGAAACACCAAAATCTGGTGCCTTGGGCATTTAGGGGTTAAGGGGTCACTACGTAATTGACAAGCGGTAAGAGTGATAGATGGTGTCAAATTTTCTAAAAATTGTAGTACTACCTGGCGTAGAAGTTACAAATTTCAATTGGATTTTCCTTGGTCACTTTTTGATAGTCTCAAAAATTACTAGCCGGCGGTTCTACCTGTAGCAACAGCTGCATGCCGTTTTGCAACTAGCTAGCTGCCTGCAGCACAATGGCAGTCAATGGCCCTGATAATCTTGGTGCTTTTTCGGCTGAGTGGTAGAGTGGGGAGGTTCTCACGGGGACAACAAGCGCAACACCGACCAAAACTGAACTGGCGAAGAACTCAAGGAAGAGGAAAGAATGATCCAAGTGGATGTCTAGCAATGACGACGCAGGATTTGAATGGTTGAACAATCTGAGCTTTTTATTATCAAGCAAGTTCTCTGGCTTGTGCCTTTCAGTGTTTGATTTTTCAGAATTCTGCATGCAATGCTGACATCCTAACAATATATAATGCACAAGGCATGGCCGAGAATGCAGGTTGCCAAACTACGAAGTCAAAAAAAGTGTAAAGTACGTTGAGAGCGTAATTACTCAACGTGCATTGAGGGCATTGGAAGTCCAGATGCTGGTGCGACCACTGCCACCCGCAAGCACTTGATCAATCAAATTTCCGATTCCGTCAGAGGCACTCATGCATCGAAACTATTCGAACTGCCAAGAATTTTTCACTGTGTTGATCACGTGATACTCATTGAAAAGATGGGGCAAACTTTTGACCAGCATCAACGAAGAGATTTTCCATCATACTGAGAATATTTAGTTAGAATGGGAAAGCTCGTACATGGTACTATAGTCAAATATATGACCTGGTTACCGAAGGAAAAAACCGCTAGTGCATGTCGTATGTGAACAAATTTTCATCAAATTGGAAGGGTTCGCCATGACTTTGGCACTCTTCAGGTTACGGGTCCAGCTGAAAATATTTGCAATTCATTCTTTCTAGACCGTCAAGGGATGAATGTAACAATTTACCGCAACTTACCGATATTCGCCATTCTACCTATTGCCACCATCATTGAAGTTTTCTAATTAAATGATTGTTCAGGTTTGTACTGGTTCTCTCTGTAGACTACCTCTCCAGAATAATCAAGTTACTGACAAAGCAGTGAGATGTCCTCACTCCCCAAAGTCTGGACACCTCTTGCATAGTCTAGCACCATGTGTTACCGTTTCTAGAACAGGGTAGGTTCAGCGATTTGTTTGACTAGGGATTTCTGACCTTGTCTCCTTTCACATCAGTACGTTTTTGCTGCTTCGCAAAATGGGTCCAGGAGTCTTCAGCATGTCAGGTTTCATATCTTCTAACTTGCAGGAGGAATTTAAGATTGGCGTACCCGGGATATCTGTTCTGATGATATTCATACAACATGAGCTTCGGATCCATTCATGGAAGTAATACAACAGAAGCGCAACCGAGGTACAAGATGCTTTAGTAAATTCATTTAATTTCATCATTAACTATTTCTCCTCTGCAACCAATACAACGCACTACGCAAGTTACATAGCGCAAAAGCAGCAATGTCAATATATATACACGAGAAAATTTCAGATCAGTTCTGACAGTAAGGCACCGACAGATTAACCGAGGAAACTGCAAAAAGTCTCCGTTGTCTCGGACCGTCAGATACTTGTGTCCGAATTCCGCATCTAACAATTTACATCTATCCTAGCAAGAATCGAACGATGCCTTTCTCCCTCTTAACACCAATGCCAGTGTCAATCGCCAATCAGCATGATTGACCTAATGCTTCTGACATCAAATCCTGAACAGGATCCTGAATAACTTGATCTATTAGATTGCAGAATTATCAACATCATTGAAGTAGGGGTGGTTCAATGCGGATTTGGCTGAGATCCTCTTCGACGGCTCAAATACCATCATTTTCTGTACAATCACGTCGGCTGTATCAGAGCGTGCTCAAGAAAACTTAACCACAGCCACAAGCAGAGCTAAGCTGATGACATAAACTACAAATCAAAAGCAATGATGGAAGAATTTCAGACAAAATCAAACTCGAAAACCGTGTCAAATTAAGCTGATGCATACAGCATGAGAATACTTACAGCCAGAAGATCCAGCCCATCGGCACTAAGCCCAGGAACCGCGAGAGATAGATCTTGAGGTCTCCACTGTGGAAACTCATGCCAATCCCGGTGTTGGCTTACCCCCGGCCATATTGTCTCGTTCGGTGTGCCCAGAAGCCTGCACATGGTACCAAACCAGCCCCTGCCACGTCAGAAACTGCATGGACACTCCTCCCAGAGTCCCAGCTGAACATCTGAATTCGTAGTAGCCCTAACATGAATTTCGTTAAATTGGCGAAAATTCACGACAATTGCACCTTACAAGGACTGCACCCTGCAAAAAAAATCTACAATACTTCCTGTTTCTAGGGCTTTGTGCAGATGACGTCACAATTACGGCGGTCTGAATCCCGCCAATGAAGCGAAATTGACGTCGGCGCACAGACAACAAACAAAGTGACCATACAACCGAAGCGCATGATTCGTCAGTGACAGTTTCAAAATCACGCCCAACCTGAAAATGTGAAGAAGTTGTTGAAGCTCAGAGTTTCCCGTGAACAGCGGCGTCTTGCGAACAAGCTCAGCTGAACAATATTCACGTAAAGACAATTAGAATCAATTGAAATGAACTCAATTTGCACTTCTTATTCTATAAGCTAATGCTAGACATCTCCCGGATGCTTGAGATAAGAATTTTTGAGCTCACCGAATATGCAACCAACAGACCAGATATCCACTGGAAGGGAGTAGTGCGTCGCTCCTAGAAGCACTTCAGGAGCGCGGTACCACAGAGTCACGATCTGGCACCAGTCAAGACCATTTCAAATCAAATCAGCACTACGAGGACTGCACAAGCAAGGACACGCTCAATTCCATCCTGAGGGCAAAATGTTAAATTAATGGAATCTTAAAACGTTCAAGAGATCAATTCGGGCCTTCGAGTTACCTCGTGCGTGTAGTTCTTCATTGGAACCGTGAAAGCCCGGCCTAGACCCAGGTCTGCAATCTTCAGACGACGAGTCTGCTCATCCACCAACAAGTTCTGCGGCTTCAGATCTCTGAAACGATTACAAGCCCAATCTGAAGTCAGTGTTGTGGAACACTCTCCCAAATCATGTAACTCTCTTTGAAACTGGTGTGCCCCCTCAAATGAACCTGCGTGGTAGTCCTCGTACGACATTAATCCAGCGAGGAATCGGAAGGCTGAGGCATCTACGAAGACATGCGAGCAAGGTCAATTATGAAGAGATCAATATACAAAATCACTGCGTTATGAAATGCAGTAATTGTTAACGCTTCTGTCTTCTAAAGTAAGGCGAAAACCAAAATTCAAGGCTGGTGCACATGCTCCAGATTCAAAGGCCAACCCTTATGTTTTTGCTGTGAGCCACAAAGTTCAAAATCCATGGATGTACCTGTGCATCACTCCATGGCCGTGGCAGTGCGCCAGCCCTGTGCACAGCTGATACATGAAACTCTGCGCCACATCAAAACACATACAGGCGTTAACTTAGTTCATCCTGCTAACTTTCATTCTGCTAACTATCGTTTAATTTTTTCAAGGGCAAGTAATAAGCGTCGGCATATTCTATAACACAAATCAGCCAAAAGATTAAGCGGGAGGCCACCTTACCTGCACCAATTTCGGGGCAAGAGGTTTCCCGCTAGGGCCACGACCGTGTAAGTCGATATAATTCTTCAGATCAGTGTCCATGTACTCGAATACCAAGTACAGCATCGGTTTGTCATTCTTCTCCACATGCTCCACGCACAACAGCCTGAACATAAAATATAATAAAACATTCTGAACATCAACCAAGTAAGTATAACGACAATTCCGCTAAATTGGCTCAATTCCATTTAAAAGGGTGCCTCAAGCAAGGAAATAAAATGATTTTAGGGTGCCAGGAGGGAGATGGGGGTGGAAATCCTGACTAATGGGTAAAGTTGTGATGAAACACAATCTACATACTAATTTTTACATATCTATCAGCTCAGAACACTAATGTGAACTTCAGAATGGCGCATGGAATACCGCCAAATTAAAGGAATTGTCCTTCATAGTTATAGAGAGATATTGAGACCACATCCTGATCCGTCTCAGAGCTCTAGGCTCGAAGCGGCTTACAAACACGACCTTCATACTTCTACAGCATATGTCACCAAGCCACTTGCACTGAGAAAGCGCTCATAATTCCAAATTCAGTTGGCTTGATCCAAAAAACAACCAATCAACAATGCAAGCGTACAGAGCCCTAACTCTCCAACAGACCTGCATTGCAGCCCAACA
This sequence comes from Straminergon stramineum, assembly GCA_963920665.1. Lineage (NCBI taxonomy): Eukaryota > Viridiplantae > Streptophyta > Bryopsida > Hypnales > Calliergonaceae > Straminergon > Straminergon stramineum. Next base: position 31,436,809 of record OY987265.1, read on the forward strand.
CGTCTCAAACTACTTGCACGGTTTTCGAATTACGAAGTTTGGAGGACATTCCCGGAACATGCAACAGAGGATCCAACCAACCATGACGTTGCAGCTGCAGAGCGATACGAAGACGTCAACCCTGCCCAACCCATGAATTGATGAATCAATCAATCCCGACGGACTTGCAGCTACCTGACAATGTACATGCTGTGCGAGAGCATCTGTAGCAGTGACACTTCGCGCAGCGCCGTGGAAGGCACGCCCTCCTCCTCCATTTCCAGTCGCGTCTTCTTGAGCGCCACCAGCTGCCCCGTGCGCTTGTCGCGCGCCTTGTACACCTTCCCGTACGTCCCCTCGCCGACCTTCTCGAGCTTCTCGTAGCTGTCCATCGACATGCTCGACTTCACGATCCTCGTCCCGGTCCTCACGCCAACTCCCTCCCTTCAAATGCCGTCCTAATCAATCTCCTTCTCCCCTTCGAATGCACGCCCAGCTGCAGAATGCTTGGTCTCACAGGGGCAAATTTCTTGTTCAATCTTTGCAACAGGATCATACGAAATTACTGATGGCCAAAATCCCTCGATAATTTGAATCTCTGGTTGAAAATCCTCCCATTCAGCTCCTGACGTTTCGACAATTGGCAATGGTGGCGTGGGGTGGGACCCCGGCGATTGCTGAAACTCGAGAAGCGGAGGACGTCGTCGAAACGGCTCTCTGGAGTTTGAAGTTGTGCGACCGACCACGGGTCGCCGACTGGTTTCGTTGGTGCTAGAATGCCATATCCCACTTTGTTAGGAATACTTGTTATTGTCTCTATTATTATTTAAAAATCTCAAGTGACTTGCCTTTTCGTCTCCTTTTGAAGATTTACAATTTACCAATGCATAGTATATGAATTCCTAGCCAAGTCTTTTTTTGTTCTATCTTACTTTTTATTTCTCCTTTATTTTTGCGCTTACATTCACATTAGAGAAATTGTGGAATCTCCACAGGGCTGCCAAGAAGTGTCAAGAAGGACCTATAAGGTAGACCAGCCCATTTCCGTCAGCTTCCTATAACCGCCATCCTAGTTTTGGCCCCATCACCACCTTAAAACCCTCCCAAGTCCATTCACTGTACTGACAATTTCAGTGCATTAATTTCAACTTGGGTAACGTGTCAGCCTTTGATTGGTAGAAACTCCGGTGTTAATAGATAAATGTAATGGCGGTTATAGGTTGAGGATAGAACATTTATGACTCTAGTCTAGTGGCGGATTTGTAATTTAGGGCAGACCACTTTAAAAATTCATAGAAATTACAATTTTTATTGGAAAATTATAATACCACTTGGGTTTGATTTGTGAAACATGCGCACACCTCTGAAAAATTTGTGCCCCTCGTGGAGTTGGTCCTAATATACTCAGATTGCGAATCAGGGTGGTAATAGGCTGGTCTACCTTAGTGCATTACAATTATTTTGCATGAGGAACTTTTCCCCTATTTTTGCACTTCATCACTCTCAAATGTCAAAGAATTCATTCTAAAGTACTATTAGTTAAGGTTGTGACAAGTGTTGTTTTGATATTTGAAAGCACCCCTAAAGCACCTTCCTTTAACAATTGTAGAATAGAAAACTGAAATATACTTCTTGGAATTCCTAATATTCTCACAAGGTGAATCTTTGTCAAAAATTCCTTTTTTGAGTAGCTCAGTAGGCTCCAGAAATAGACTGGCTTATCAAAAGTTGGCATCCCTCTCAAGAGTCCAAAATTTTTCTAATGATTTATAAAATTCTTAAAATTCTAAAATTCCTCAAGGTAATTTTGATTTTTAAAAAATAGGACAATGTATTATTAAATGAAACTTAGAATAATAATGTTGGAATGAATTTTAATCTCTAAGAGTGCCAACATCTAATGATGTATGTTGGATAATGAATGTTTCAAGAATATATTGTTGAAATTATATAAAACACATGAAGTATATCAAAGTATATTGAAAAAGAAATTTTCATCCGTAATCTTCATCAATGTAACTAGCTTAGTCACTTAATTATCCATTATTTTTGGGCAAGGTTTTGAATCAGTTCATGTGAAGATGGAATTAAAAAGATAGCTAACGAAGATGTAGATTTTTGTCTAAATTTTTTATTTTGCTATGATTTACTTTGCCTCAAAAGTTCCCCCTAATTATTCAGTCAATGTTTTCAACACATTTTCAATAGAAACATGTTGTACACAAACAATACATTTCTACATGGTGAAATGGTACTAGGGTCTAAACATCATTTGAATTTATATCTAATTTTGTTTTGACACTATCATGCTTGTTCTAAACAACACATTTGATAGACATGCCACTTGGATATTGTATAATACATATGTCATTTACAATTTTTGACATAGTAATGACATACATTACTAGTAACCTTTATAAATAACAATTGACATGGATATAGTTTTTTCTTACACATGTGTATTGCCTTAAGGATGTCTTTATTACAATTCCTATTGAATTTTTTGTTAGTATTAACATTTTAACATATTATATCTAGTAATTAGATAATTCTATCATTCTTAACATGTTCAATTTGGATTCATAGTCCAATCAGTGTATAAAATGAATAAAAGGCAAATACTCTACATAATTAGGGGTTAGGGATTATAAAAATTTGTATTGGATATTTCAAAATGCATCAATTGAGAACATATTAGAACTTCAAATCTCATTCAAGCATAGTAATTTATGTTTTTTCCAAAAAATTGATTTTGAAAGTGTCAAAATTGAAATTAGATCTAAGCTCCAAGAATCTATTTGTAATTTGTATTCTATGTTTAGGTCCCTACCTCTCTCTAAACCTTATCTATAACTTTCTAGTAGATGATTCAAATGACAAATAGACTACTAAAGCCAAAAGTGAACTTATCGAACAAATTTTGAAAAAAGTTGAGCTACTATGTTCTCTATTACTACATATTTAATATGAGGGGTTATGCTTTCACCACTATCTAGACTATCTAATATCTTTTAGATTTGCTTCCACTCACCCTTATGCTCAAGATGTATATATATGACTCTTGTGCTCAAAGGTTGAAAGCTTACAATAGTAAAAAAATACATTTGACCTCCTTGTGCTCACCCTTCCCTACACATGTAAGGTGAGTACCTCCCAAACCGCCACTTTTTACTTCTTGTGCCTAGTTACAATTATTAGACTGGTCAAATTTTCATATTTCTTGTTGGCACTTGAAAGGAAGTTTCAACGCACCAAACAATGTAACATTTGGATATTGTATGCAGAAATTACAAAGGAACAATATTTGATTTTGAAACAATTTCTTCCACATAGGTATATTATAATTGACTTTGGAGATGTATACAGGGTGAAGATGGTGATTTAGGGTCAGTGGTACACTTGGGGGTGTCCACCTTAAGAAAACACCTATCTCTTCTAGGCAATACCAAAAAGATTCGTAGATTGAGGGTTCCATTATTAGGAAAACAATTTGATTCGACTTTCATAATTTCATGTTCATTTGACACAAAGTTGGTAGATTTGGAGGCACAGCAAGCCTGATGTATCCATACGAAGTCACTTGGCGAGGATGCGTAGATCGGGTTCGAGAAACGTAGATTTTGTATTCAATGGTTGAATTAGACTACAGTCTGACGTTGATATAACAAATATTTGGTAGATGTGGAGGGACTCATATATAATTCCGTTCCGATTGCAGAGGGTTTACAGGACCCTTCGCGACTGCGGAGGTCTGTGGGGGGTCTTGGTCGCCCCAAAAGCACATTTGGTAAGGAGTCATCCCACTTATGAACAACTTCAATGGAACACTCTAAAGAACTCTCTAAATATATATTATTATCTTTTGCTTGCTGCAAAATTGGAACTTGTGATTATTATTGTAGGGAAGCACATCTAAACCTCTCCAAATAGACACAGTAAAATTTGTATTTGAAAGTTGGACAATGAAAATTATAGAGCTTATTCAAAGCAAGCTAAAAGAAAAAAAAAAAAGTTTAAGTGCCATGTCAAAAAAAATTCATGGAAATGGCATGGCAAATTTCTAAAAAAATTTGTGCCATTTCTATGAGTTTTATTTCTTATGCATGAATTTGCTAAGTATAGAAAGTAATGATATTACACATTGTAGCTTAATTTATTTTGTACTAACATTGCATAATGATTGATTAGTAGGCAATCAATTGTAAATTTATTGCTAGGGCAAATTTCATGCATGAACTGTCAAAAATTGTAACTTTTTAGGATAGCCAAAAATTTAATGTATATTTTTTTTTAAATCAACCATAGAAAGTTCTAGTAGACTACTACTAGAATAAGTGGAAAACATTTCAGAAACTTTGACCATTCAAATTGAAAGATTATAGTGCTTGAAGTTAAAGAGTTCTTTTTTTTTGGGGGGGGGGGGACTTGAATAATAGGGTCTACAAACTCTAAACCTTCATAGAGTGAAATTTTTGCACTACATATGGTATTTTCTTACAATTGCATACCTAAAAATTTTAGAAGTAGAAGAGGAATTTTAACCATCTTGCCTATAAGAATTCGGAAAATATACTTTTGATCTAGGCACCTTGTCAAAGAATAAAACACTATTTACAATAAGGTGGTACATATCTACGCCTTGTGTCAAAATTTCAAAAAATCACTTCAACTTGGACTTTATAGAAATGGAATGGAATTTTTAATCGGTCATTCAGCAATCACTTGATCTTTTAGGAGTTAGATAGTTTAAAGATTCTACTATAAAACACAAATAATTGGCAAAAAAATTTAGAATTTACAAAATCTTGAACAAGTAAATTCCAAAATTTTCATTAATTTTTAAATGCAAAATGGAAGTTTACAAAGAGAAGAACTTTGAAGGTTGAAAAAGTGGTCATAGGCTTGTCCTTTTAGGGTTCATAGACGAAACTCTCTTCAAAATCAACTATAAAATTATCTAGCATGATGACGAGCTTATAGTTAGAATGTGAAGCCAATGATGCCAAGACCTCATTTGTCTGTTCTTTGTTTGTAATTTAACCCCTAGACACTTTGATGTCCACTTTCTAGATGACGAACAAATTGAAACTTTAGTTTCATCTTCATTACTATTTGGATGAAAGTCATCATAATTTGCAAAGATACTTTATCAAATTGTTGTCCTATCTAAGGGTTGGAATTAGTGTTAGTAGAATATATATTTTTCTAAAAAGATCAATGTGAATTATGTCAAGTGGTTGACCAAGTGAAAATTGCATTGACTCTAGTTCCAAGCTAGATTTGCACAAATGAGGTTGTAGATTTAAAAACTCAAAAATTTTGAAAAATTACTTTGTCAAAAGAACCTCACTTCAAATCTATTCTAACAACTATACTAAAAAAAAGATAATATTATTGCTTGCAATCCAATTTTGAAGGAATTTCGAAATTTTCCTTTCAAAATTTTTGAAAAAAATTTGGTGATAGCATTCATTGATGAATCTAATTGTACAAATGGAATCTACAACTTACAATCTACAACTTTCATATGTATATCAATTCCGGAATATTCTTCCAAATAGCACTTTATATACCTTTTTCTCAAATCTTCAATTTTGGAGATGACTCTAAATGTGTATGAAATAAAAAAATCAAAATTATTTGGAAAAAAAGGTGTTGTAACCAATATGTTTTGAAATGTCAACATACTCTGATTTTATTTTTCAAAGAATTTATTGTGTTTTTTAACCAATTTGAAATAACCAATATGTTTTGAAATGTCAACATACTCTGATTTTATTTTTCAAAGAATTTATTGTGTTTTTTAACCAATTTGAAATAACTACTATGTTTTGAATATATAGTATTTGATATTTCAAATCCAATTGCAACAATAGCATATCAAATCAAGCTAAGTATGGACTAGTTATTGGACTAAAAGGTACATTCTTTGTTTGTACAATTAACAATGAAGTCATTCATTGAATCTTTTAGGCTCGCAAGGTCCTTAAGTATTTAACTAATGAAGCGAACTATGTCATAAAATAAATTGTCTCCACTATGCTTCTAGTGGTCTTGAACTTCTTTGAGCATCTTAAGTTTCCAACTGGTAAGCTTACGTTTGAGTAAAGGTGACAAATTGAAGGGCCCAAAGTTACTATAGGATACATGGCACAACAAGCCAAGCTCTTACATTGTTGTCGCTCACCCTTCCTCATCCATCTTCACCCTTCCTAAAAGGTAGGAAGCTTAGTATTATAGTAAGAAATCTATAAGGTAGCAACACCCATAACCATGAATATAAGGATTTTGAACATGATTTCTATTAACAAACATCCAACAGTTTATTGGACTTTGTTTAGAAGAGAAAAATAATTCTTGTGCACTTTCAAATGTACTATTTGGACATTGTGAATATAAGTAACAAATTTTAAAGAGAAAACTATAAATTCACCTAAAATCAACACTAGGGTCTGTTGTTTAGATGTAGTACATCCTTGTAATCAAATCTATCCACTTCCAAAAAATTTCCAAGATTTTAGAGGAAACGGTTATGGGTATAGAGGAGGTTGCTACCTTAAATTTGCTTTTATTCACCCTTGTGTTCAAGATGTATGTATGTCTCTTGTACTCACCCTTGTCCAAAGGTTGGAAGCTTGTAATAGTAAGGAATACATTTGATTTGATTTTGCTCATGATGTGTAAATCTATACTTTAAATTAGGTTGACTGTTTTGTTTGTTTGTTACGGTGAGAGCCCTGGTTGTGTTCTTGCTACCATCGGAAAGCTCTTTGTATAGAGGGGTTAGCCAAGCTTTGTCTTGTGATATTTGAACCTACAATGTGAAATTTGTTGAATTTCAAATTTTTTATGGATTAGAAAATTAGAAAATTACTTTTATTTTTTATTTTGGTTGTGGCAACAACACAAGATACACTAAGGTAGGAGGTTCTAAAAGCACGCAGGCTCTAAAATTGCCCACCTTTGTAAATGTACACTATTTGAACATGATACTTTTTCATTGTACCAATGTTGTTCAAATAGTGTACATTTCAGGAGGTAGGCGATTTTAGAGCCCTATGCCATTTCAACTTCAAAAATTCAGAACTAATTATACAAAACTCCAAAAAATATGAAACAACTTGTTTTAGATTCCAATTCCATTTGTCTTTCAAAGAAAATTTACTGAAAAATATTTCAAGAAGTTTTACCTCCACAATTTCCAGTTTCAACTCCTAGATGAGTGCTCTATGGACCTCCTACCTTAAGCTTAACGACCCTTGAAAACACCTTCGCAGTGTCACAAGGATACGTAGATTGTGATTGCTGCCAACTTTGCGGATTATCTAGAAAACAGTACAATTCCAATTTCATAATTTCACGTTGATCTGACACAGAGTTGGTAGATTTGGAGGCACAGCAAGCCAGACGTATCAGCGAGCTGAAACCAGCCGAGGATGCGTAGATCGGTTTTCGAAAGCGTAGATTTCTTACTGTTTAGTGGAATCAGACCACAGTCCGACGTTGATCTAACGAAATTTTGGTAGATGTGGAGGGACTCATGCGAAATTCCATTCCGATTGCAAACGGTTCAGAGGCCGCGGAGGGTCGGCGCCTCGGCGGGGCTTCCCAAAACACCTTTGCCTGAGTTGGTACAGTAACTGAGTTAAGGTGTCATCCCACCTAAGAGCATCTTCAATGGATCACTCTAAACAACTCACTAAATATATTCTTATCTTTTTATTGGTGCAAATTAGAACTTGTGAATATTATCATTGGAAGCACATTGAAAATTTCTCTAAATAGACACAATAAAATTTGGATTTGAAAGTTTAACAATTGAAATAGAATCCATTGAAAACAAGCTAAAATACAAGCTAATAGCTTCAAGGAGTTTTAGTTTGTAGGCAAATATTGAATCTCTATTCAAAAATAAACTTGGAAGTCCTTTATTTAACTCAATTTTCAATTTTTTTGAAACAAGTAAAATCATAGGATGTAGATTGTTTAATACACCGTTACAACCATTGAGATTGGCATTTTTCAATCCCAAAATAAAATTCTTAACAATTAAGTATTTTAAATCATTCTCTACTTCTTTAGCTACTTACTCTTTTTTTCAAGCATGAATATGAAAAAAAAAATTGAAATTTTTAATAAGTATTCCAAACTTATTTCTCCAATATATTATAGAGAGTTGCAAATTGTAAGATCTACAAATTTTTGGGTAAAATGTTTACAAGATGAAATCTAACCAATTGGGAAGAATTGAAAATACTTCTTATTAAATCCAAGCATCATGGTCGATCTTGCAACTAGTAAGGTTTTATAATTTATAATTTCAAAATATGTGATCTAACCAAATTTTCTAAAGGATCCTACAATTGGATCTAATCTAGAGTGTTCTATTGAAGATGCCCGACTTGTGACCACTCCCGAAAATTGACCCTTACATATTCTTGCCTAAAAATCATGAATTTTCTTTAAAACCAATACAACATTGATGCAATTTTTTTCAATGATTTTGTTACAAACAATAATAAAATTTATTATCTTTTATGCTTTTAGCATAGAAGTAACACAATGTGTTACAATATAATAATTTCATTAGCACTACTGAAGAGGCTTATTATCTACCATAGATGATCAAATATGGAAAATTTGAATTCTTCTTTGGAATCAAAGACCCCATATTAGCTAGGAGAATTTAGGAAAGAAAATTGAACCAATTACAAATAAAGCACTCATTTTTACATTTATCCCCAAGAGGTGGAAGAATTTTTTTTAAATCCCTTCCTTCAATACATTTTCCTCCTTGAGACTTGCAATGTGTTTGGGTGGATCTAAAGCAAAACAATTGTCTCGTACTCTTCATCTATCCAAGTGTGAATGCCAATAAGGAAGTGTATGCAATCAAAGGCTTGTTTACACATAGAAAAGCAAAGTGATTTGTTTTGCTTTTGCTATTTGCTTATACAATCATTTTTGTTTGCAATGGACCACCCTTATTTGCTCACAATCTAGTCACTTTGAAGGTAAATGATGATGTTATATAATAACCTAATTTATTTAGTACTACCATTGCAAAATGATTGAGCTACCTTGCATTTGGGAGTTGAAATGGTTTCACTATTCTACTAAATAATAAAACAAAAATCATTGGAAGATCATTATTAAATTTACAATGCTTTAGCTTCATTGTCATAAAAATAAAACACTATGATTTAATTAATACAAAATTTAGTATTATTTTTGTTCTAAATTTGAATGATATATTTTAATAATTTTCAAAGAATCAAGCATTTATATAGTAGAAGCTCGAGGGTCAAAACCAAATTTTAGTAGACTACTATGAGAATAAGTGGAAAATATTTCAAAAACTTTGACCGCTCAAATTGAAAGATAATAGTGTTTGAAGTTAGAAGAAAAGGATTTTCTTGGACCTTGCTTGATAGGGACCACGAAATTTAATTCTTCCCTAGAGTGAGATTTTGGCACTACACATGGTATTTTCTTTATAGTTGCATATCTACCAAATTTCAAAGGTAGAGGAAGAATTTTGTATTTGCTACTTGAAATTGCTTACCTTGCTCGAGGAACTTTGGACAATAAAACTTGTGATATGGGTGCCTAATAAAAACAAATACATGTTTATAATAAGACAATACATGTTAGTAGCATGTCAAAATTTCAAAAAGATTCGTTCAAATTTGACTTAGTAGGAACCTAATTAAATTTTCAATTGATCATGTAACAACCACTTGATCTTTTAGGGGTTATAATAAATAGTTTGACTATACTACTAATGAAACACAAATAATTGATGAAATGTTTTTGAATGTGCAAAATCTCTAAAAAGTATATACAAATCATTTCATTCATATGTAAATGTAGAATGGAAGCTTACAAAAAGAGGAACTTTGAAGTTTGGAAAAAGTCATCATCAACCTATCATTTTAGAGTTTATATGGTAGAACCACCCACTACCAACCAGGCCCCATGGACAATATATAGGTAATGGAAAATTGAATAGAGAGATGATTGATATTTAATCATTAGTTTCTTGGTTTCCAATGCAACCATCTTTTAGCCATCACTATTATGACACATGTACTTCGTTTTGAGAGCCAAATTAGTCTTTAGATGAGTAGTGATGGAAGAATCTATGCGTTGGAGATGGGTGCACGCCAACTTTTTGTTTCTAAAATTCATAACAATTTGAATTTCAGGAAATAAATTATGAAAATTTAATAATGCCCATCATTTCTATCTCTCTACAGGGCAAAAAATTAACGTTGCCTTCTACTACTCTAGATCATGCAAAGAATGCTTAAGTGGTTGGTAATAGGTGGTTCTACAAAAGATGAAATTCTTTTGGAAGTGAACTAAAAAATTATCCTACATATAAGTTAGTTAGAACATGAAGCCAATCAAGCCATGGCCCAATTTTTCTGTTTTTATAGTTTTGTGAAATGAAAGAAATGACATAAAAAAAATGGACATCCTACGTGTTAGGAATTGCCAATATACTCTGATTGTTTCTTTCACAGCATTTTCTATTTTTTTAACCAATTTGAAATAACCAATCTGTTTTGACTCTATAGAGTAATTGATATTTGTTTCTATGAAAGCCAGTCACAGCAACTACAATAATAGCATATCAAATCAAGTTAACCCCTAAAGAACCAGGGGTGTTTTAGCAAAGCTCTTATTTTCTTGACCAGCTCTTGTAACAAGCATAATTTCTCAAATGTGTGATATGATTTTGATGATCACCACCCTAGAAATGAAAAAATACTTATGTAGCTTTCCTACGAAAAAAAGATCAACAAAATCGCACAACTTTTTAGAAAATGCCACCATTGACAAAATTGATGATAGATATCAAATTCAACAGAACTTTGTACATGTGCTGAAATTGGAATGTTGAAATCGGAATGCTCAAAAGTAATCCAAAAACTCTGATTTTTTTCCCACAAGTACATATCATCATGATTTTGATGTGTAATTTTTTTCAAATCATTTTTAGCACGTGAAGTGATAGCCCAAAGTACTTTTCCTATTCTCAAAAAATTCACCAAAAATCGCTCACTCAATCATTTCCCGATCGGATTGTACTAATGGATTCAACAAAAAAAATAATCTAGGGTCTCTTTGTTGGTCATGGACTACTAGTGAGGTTCACATTCCAAATTTTCTACAAATGTAGTTGCAGAAGCCATGTGGTGGCCTTATGGTCCTTTAGGGGTTAACCCTAGAAGGAAGCATCCGTGATGACCAAGGTAGCCACCAAAATACCTTGATTATTAGACCAAGAGGTGCATTTTTTGTTTTACAGTTAACAATACAATTTTCCATTAGACTTTGTAAGTTTGTATCAACCTTATATGGTGAACCCCTTAGTATTCCCATGTCCACTTTCTCAATGATGAATAGATTGAAACTCAAGTTTCATCCTCATTATTGCTTGGATGAAAGTCATTCTAATTTGTAGATATACTTTATCAAGTTGTTGTCCTATGTAATGGTTGGATTTGTTGTTACTAGAGTACATATTTTTCTAAAATTACAAATGTGTAAGTATGTCACATGGTTGACTAAGCCAAAATTGCATTGACTCTAGTTCAAAACTCAATTTGCAAAAATGAGGTCATAGATTTTAAGAACACAAAAATTTCAAAAAATCAACATGTCAAAAGAAAATCATTTCAAATCCACTCCGATATATAAGATTTCACTTGTAATCCAATTTAGAAGGAATTTTCAATTTTTTTGGAATTTATAAAAACATATTGGTGATGGAATTGGTGAATCTAACATATAGATAGAATCCCAAACTCATAGTCCACAACTTTTATTTGTATGTTGATTCCAAAATATTCTTCTAAATAACACTTTATAGTGTTTTTTCTCAAATCTTCAATTTCGGAGAAGACTACGTACATTTAGGGGTTAAGCCATCAAGTAAACTATGTCATCAAATAATCTCCACTATGCTAATGATCTTGAACTTCTACGAGCATTCGAAATTTCCAACCAATAAGCTTATGCTTGAGTCAAGGTGGTAAATTGAAGGACCTACAATCACTACAAGACACATTATGGAGCATGTCAAGCTCCTACATTGTTGTTGCTCGTAGCACTCACCTTGTCACACCCTTCCTGAAAGGTAGGAATCTTACAATTATAATAAGAAATCTATTAGATTAGATTCCACTCATAATTGTGCTTAAGATGTGTATGACTCTTGTGCTCACCATTGCTCAAAGGTTGGAAGTTTGTAATAGCAAGAAATACGTTTGTCTTGCTTTTGCTCAACTTTTTGTTTATGATGTGTAAGATAGGTACCCCCCAAATTGCCACTTTTTTGCTTCTTGTGGTACTTGAAAGGAGATTTTAATGCAGCAAAGAATGATTGTGACATTTGAAACACATAAGCAAAAGTTACAAAGGAACAAAGCATGGTTCTACAACAATTTCTTTCACATAGGTACATAAATGATTTGGGAGATGTATATAGGGTGAAGATGGTGATTTTGGATCACTGCTTCATTTTTGGGGTGCCCACCTTAAATGACCCCTTCATTTTGAGGGCGAAAGATGGTTTTGTATGTTTTTTCTACTTTTACTGCATGCAAAATAAAACTCTTCATAACTTTCACTTCATTATTTAGAATTGAAGGATTCAAATGTTTTTGAGTACGTATCAATCAACAGAATCTGACAAACTTTATTAGTATTTTATTAGAGTTTATTTTTTGTTGCCTAGTTTCACATCAAAATGAAAAAAAACCCTTCTAATTTATGCTATATTTATCAAAATGACGTGAATCAAAGATTCACAATTAGATTAGAATGATTCGCATCCATCATAAAACTTTATGCAAAAATTCCAAATTATAAAGTTGATAGAGCTTAACAAGTTTTCCAAAAAAGAGTAGGCTCTTTGGTCTTTTCAAGAAGTTTTTAATGCACTTTCTGATGATAGTAATCACAAGTTTTAATTTTACACCAACCAAAAATATGAATTTATTTAATGTGTTGTTTAAAGTGATGGATTGAAGATGCCCTAATTATGACTACTTCCTAAAATTGACCCTTACATTTTCTTGCTTGCAAATCATATATTTCTTGAAAATCAATATGACATTGTTGCAATTGTTTTCAATGATTTTTGTTATAAACAATAAATATGTTATCTTGCACTTATACTAGTGAAGAATTTATTCTCTATCACATATGATAAAATTTGAAAAGTTTGAATTCTTTTTTGGAATCAAAGACCCCATACTAGCTAAGAGAAGTTTGAAAATAAAAATTATCTAGGAAAAAATAAGGCACTCATTTTCACATTTATCCCCAAGAGGTGGAAGAATTTTTTAAACCCCTTGTGGCTTTAGTAATTTTTCCTCTTGCAATGGATAAGACTCACAATGCATTGGAGTGGTTCCAAAGCAAGAATTGTTGTCATTTAAGTTACTCTTATCAATCCCAACATGGTTGTTGCTAAGCAATGGAAGGCTCATTTAGGCATGAGGGGTTGTCACATCTTCTTCACTGCTCACTTCTTCTCAAGCGAATGGGGATGTGGAGGTACCAAATTGGCTTTCAGTTGGTTCCCCGGAGGTGAATAATGGATGTGGAGAACTCTTTGTAGAAAGAAGAATACTATGCCCCCCTTGCTTTTTAAAATTTCACCTCCTTGTTGCTTTTCAATTGGTTCCTTGTTTTACATTGCCATTGCTTTTGCATAACATTCAGTATTTGCAAGTCCATTCTCCATTTTCATTCTCCGCTCACTAGAAAGGGGGAGTCATACCTTCTTCAAGAATTCAAGTGGCCCATTGGCTCCTCGTTTTTCTCATTCTTTAGAGAATTTTTGTATAGTGAAGGTGTGACAACCCCTATTGAATAGCAAAGTGATTGTTTTGCTTTTATTATTTGCTTGCACACTTCTTTTCGTTTGCAATGGACTACCATTATTGCTCATAATCTAGTGACTTTAAAGGTAAATGATGATATTATATAATAGCCTAATTTATTTTGTACAACCATTGCAAAATGATTGAGAAAATTTGCATTTGTGAATTGAAATGGTTTCACTATTCTATAAAATAATAAAACAAAAATAATGAGAAGAATATTATTAAATTTACAATGCTTTAGCTTCATTATAATAAAAATAAAATATCAAAATTTGAAATTACTTATTATTTTAAAAAACCATTTTTTTGTTATAATATTTAATGATATATTTTAATAATTCTTAAAAAACAAAGAATTTCTAAAATGGAACTATGGAAGCTTGATGGTCCAAACCAATTTTTAGCAGACTAATATGAGAATAAGTGGAAAGGATTTCAAAAACTTTGACTATGCACATTGAAAGATTATAGCATTTAAAGTTAAAATCTTTTTTTTGGACCTTGTTTGAAAGGGAGTACAAACTCTTTAATCCCTCCCTAGGATGAGATTTTTGCACTACACAAGTTATTTTCTTCATAGTTGCATACTTACCAAATTTTAGAGGTAGAAGAAAAGTTTTGCACATGCTACCAAAAATTGCTTGTCTTCTTCTAAAGAATTCAAACAACACAATTTTTGACCTAGGCACCCTATAGAAGAAAAATAAATCTTCTTTACAATAAGGCAGTACATATTATCACCTTGTGTTAAAATTTCAAAAAGATTTATTCAATTTGACTTTGTAGAAACTTATTGGTAATCAAATTTTTAATTGGTCATTCAAGGACCACTTGATCTTTTAGGAGTTATACAGTTTGACTATACTACTAATGAAATATAAATAAGAAATTTGATGGAACATTTTAGAATCCACAATTGAAAATCTCTAAAAAGTAAAAATAATTTTTTTCATTCATATTTAAATGAAAAATGGAAGCTTACCAAGAAGGGAACTTTGAAGTTTGGAAACTTGATCATGGCAGCTTGTTCTTTTAGGGTTCATAGATGGAACTCTCTTTGAAGTGAATCAAGAAATTATCCACCATATAAGACTTAGTTAGAACACCATGACTCCATTAGTCTGTTTTTTGTTTGTTTTTTAAACAAAAGATATGATTTTTAAGAAAACACAACAAAACAGTACAACCAGTGTGTTTTGAAATGTATAACTTCCTATGATTGTTTTTGTCAAAGCATTTACTGTTTGTTATTAACCAATTTGTTTTGACCATAACCGGCCACTTCCAGAGTCTTGCCGATGTGTCCCTTTTGGATTGGCTCTGAGCAGGGGCATTGATTTGTAATAACCACCTGTATAGAGTCGGTTATTATTCTTGTAGGCCAGGTTATGATTCCAAAAGGCCACTTTATGATTCGAAGAGTCTGGTTATAAGTGTGATGCGATGTGTGGGATCCACATACAGAGACTCATAAGATGCCATGACATCAACATAATTCATTCAATTTTAATGGTTTCATTCATAATATTGTGTGCTTAATGTGCTTATTGACCGATGGAGCATAATTCAAATTCAGAGTCGACAAATTATCAGAAAAAACAGAATTTGTGATGCATCTCTCTACTCTCAACAACCTGCATCGAGGTCACAAGTGAGAACGTAAACCCTTACAAAGCATAATAGTACCATCAGCATTCCTTGCCATTGCAAAAATACAGAACTAATGCATCAAATTTGAAGCGGAAACACATGGCAATAACAAAGCTTACCTGCTTCAAAACACCATCACACCACCAAAGCTCATGAAAATGACAATTGCACTCAAACATTAAATTCAAATTTGAATTTCAACTGATCCGACACAGAGTTGGTAGATTTTGAGGCACAGCAACTTGATGTATCCGTGTGCAGTCACCAGTCGAGGATACGTAGATCACGTTTGAAGAGCGTAGATTTTGTATTCAGTAGTCGAGTCTGAACCCCCTCCGACGTTGATCGAACGAAATTTTCGTAGATGTGGAGGGACTCATGCGAAATTCCACCCCGATTGCCAACGGTTCAGAGGACCCTCCGTGGCCACGGAGGGTCAGTGGGGCTTGGTCCCCCTCGCCACCCCCAAAACACATTATTTTGCCTTAGTAGTTGGTAAGGAGTCCCACCTATTGTAAGTACATCCTCAATGGAATACTCTAAACAACTCACTAAATATATTATTATCTTTTGCTTGGTATAAAATTAGAACTTGGGATTATTATTGCTAACAAAAAACATATAAAAAATCTCTCTAAATAGACGCAACAAAAATTTGAATTTGAAAGTTGAACAATTAAAATAGAGCTGGCTGAAAGCAAGCTAAAAGACCAAAAAAAATCATGCTTAACAAAGAAAATCTATGCAAATGGCATGAAAAATCTCTCAAAAATGTTGTGCCATTTCCATGGTTTTTCTTTTGTAACCCCTAAATGCCCAAGCCTTTTTAAGTGTGTTTTTCTGGTGAAAAATGAACATGGTCTTATACTTAGCCCCAATGAAGCAATTTTTATTTTTTTTATTTTTTTTCAAAATCTAATTGTATAGATGCTTAAAGAGATTGTTTAGAGTGCATACCAATTTTGAGCGTGAAATTACATAGGAGTTTTGAGATTAGAAGAAGACAAATGTGTGTGTGTCTCTCTCTACTATTTTTTAGTGTATTGTCCCTCCCCACAATGTTTGAGAAATTTTGGTATAAGATTTTTGGTGGATTGGAGGTGACTTGAACAACAAAAAAATTTGTTAGCACACTGAAATGTACTTTCCAAAACCTTAAGTTCAAATGAAGAGCTATCAAACTCATTACACAATCTAGCTTGCAATTGTTGAAATGTGATTTTTCTTAATAAGTATAAATTGCAAATAACTCCAAATCAACACTTGCATGTTAAAAAATTTTATGGTGAAAATCATGAATACACTTTACTCTATCCATTGGGACCATTCTCAAATCAAGTGAAATTGGTCAACTTTGCTCAAAGTTGGGAAATGAAGTAAAATGATCAAGCTTTACTCTTCTACCAATGGACTTATACGCCTTCAAAGACCTCTCGAAAATCAAATATCTACCTTTTCTATCAGTGAAAAATAAAAGTTCTCAATAGTTAACCCCCCAAACTGCTGAAATATTTTTTTAAATGGTCAAAGGAATTTAATTGCCCACAACAAAATGAGACTGAAATTTCGGATTGACTATATACGGTCGATTGGGCAATTAAGGTTTAAGGATGATTTGCTAAGTAAGTAAGGTCAGTAATGAAATTATATACTTTTAGTAGCTGAATTTGATTTGTACTGCCATTGCATGATGGTTGATAAACAAACAAACAATAATAAATTTAACCTCCAAAGGGCCAGGGCATGTTTTAAGCAAAAATTGTCAGAATTTGCTATGTCTTAGGTTCGAAAGAAAAAAACAAATCTTTTCTTTTTGTCAAATTCAACCATATTCACTTATAGTAGACTACTACAAAAATAAGTGGAAAAGATTTCAGAAACTTTGACCTCATATATTAGAAGATTGTGGCATTTGAAGTTAAATAAAAAGTTTATTTCCAACCTTACGTAGTATGGTCTACAAACTTTAATTCTTCCTAGAGTGAGACTTTTGCACTACATATGGGATTTTTTTTAAATTACATACCTACCAAATTTCAAAGGTAGAAGAGGAGTTTTGTACATGCTACTTGAAGTTTTCCTCCTTGTCCAAAAAAACTTTGGACAATATAACTTTTGATGCAAGCACCCAATCAAAAGAACAAAACTACATTTACAACAGGTTGTACATGCCTTAGCAACTTGTGTCAAAATTTCAAAAAGATCTGTCTAAATTTGACTTTGAAGGAACCTATTCGAATATTTAAGTGGTCTCGCAACAACCACTTGATCTCTTAGGAGTTGAAAAATTTGACTATACTACTAATAAAACATAAATAATTGGTAGAATGTTTTAGAATTTACAAAATCTCTAAAATATAAATACAAAAATTTCCATTCATATTTTAACGGAAAATGGAAACTCCCGAAGAGAGGAATGTTGAAGATTGAAAAAGTAGTCACAGGCATTTCTTTTCAAGGTTCTTAGATAGAACTTTCTTACAAGTTAATTGTAAAATCATCCAATATGATATAGTCTAGGTAGTATGTGAAGCCAATCATGCCATGACTCCATTTGTCTACTTTTTTTTAATGCAAAAAAATCGTTTGAAACCCCCCAATAAAAATGATATTAATAATCAAATAATGTGTTTTGATTTGTTAGTATACTCTAATTGGGTTTTTTCAAGCATTTACTGTTTTTTTAACCAATTTGAAATAATCAACATATTATGACTATAAAAGTATTTGATATTTCAAAGCCAACTGCAACAATAGCATATTAAACCAAGTTAAATATGGACTCATTATTGGACTACTAGATGCATCAACTTTGTTTCTATTGAAGTCAATAATGAAGTTATTTATCCCACTTTTTAGGTTTGCAAGGTCTTTATATGTTTAAGCAATCAAAAGAACTATGTCATAGAATAAAATCCACTATGCTACCAATAGTCTTGAACTTCTATGAGCATCTTAGGTTTCCAACTAGTAAGCTTACATTTGAGCTAAGGTGGTAAATTGAATGATCGAAGGGCCTAAAGTTAATCCTGGACACTTGGTAGACAGCATACCAATTTCCTACATTGTTGTCACTCACTCTTACTCATCCTTGTGTCTACCTTGTTCATCCATCCTCACCCCTTCTTAAAAAGTAGAAAGCTTGTAATAGTAAGAAATCTATTAGATTTGCTTCCATTCACCCCTATGCTCAAGATGTATATACAACTCTTGTGCTCATTCTTGCTCAAAGGTTTGGAAGCTTGTAATAGTAAGAAATCCACTTAATTTGCTTTGCTCACCCTTTTGCTCATAATGAGGAAATCTATACTTTAAATTAGATTGTTTGTTTTGTTTTGTTTGTTTGTTATGGTGAGATCCTATGTTGTGTTTTTGGAACCATTAGAATGTTCTCTAAGAGGAAGGGTGCACAATAGGTCTATTTTTTTGGACTAGTGTCCCATGTGTTGGCTTCACAACACATGCCAGATTTGGGGCCAGATTTGCAGTGGTCAGATTTTGATAGATCTGACAAAATTTCGCCAAAAAAAACCCAACCCTAGTGCACAGGCTTTTAGTTCCGTTGTGTTTGAACCTACAATATGAAAGTTCTTATGAAGTAGAAAATTATAACTAATAAGAAAATTACTTTTACTTTTATTTTGGTTGTGAAGACACACTAGTGACCCTTGAAAAACACCTTGATGGTGGCACAAGGATACTTAGATTGTGAGCATTGCAAACGTTGATTTTAGGGAAAACAGTTCAATTACACGTGATCCGACACAGAGTTGGTAGATTTGGAGGCACAGCAAGCCTGATGTGTCCCTGTGCGGTTAGCAGGCAAGGATGCGTAGATCGGTCTTACAAATCGTAGATTTTCTCATTCTGTAGTAGTTTCTGATCACTGTCCGATGTTGATTTGACGAATGTTTCGTAGATGTGGAGGGACTCATGCGCATTTCCGTCCGATTGCCAAGGGAGTCAAAGGACCCTCCGCGTGGAGGGTCAGCAAGACTTGGGCCACAAAACTCATGCAGTTTGCCTAAGTTGGTACGAGTTTGTTTGTTTTTCATTTTTTAGGAAGTGCCAAGGTGGCGATAAAAAGTCTTGTAATCGGTGTTCCAAATTTCAAAATTCATCCACATATTGGACAGAAAATATTACATTAGCACATATCACATATCCATAATTCTATTTTCATCCACAATTTGGCAATTTCATCCAATATTTTTTGGGGATTCAAAGTAATCTAGCCAAAGTCTTCAAGATTTTTTTGCCATATTTTTAGCCACATTCTTTTTTTCTAGTGCAATTTGGCACAAAAAAGCCAAAAAAACAATTGTGTTTGGTACAGTAAGGAGTAATCTCATGTAAGTGCATCTTCAATGGAGCACTTTAAACAATTTGCTAAATATATTACTTTCACTTTTGCTTGGTGTAAAATTAGAACTTGGGATTATTATTGTTGGAAGCACATCAAAAACCTTTCATAATAGATGAAAAGAAAATTAGATTTGAGAATTGGACAACGAAAATAGAGCCTATTGAGAGTGAGCTAAAAGACATATGTGAATGTGCGATGGCAAATCATGCTCAAGAAAGAAAATCCAAAGAAATGGCATGGCAAATTTACAAAAAAATTTGTACTATTTCCATGAATTTTCTTCTTAAGCATGATTTGCCATAGCACTTTAAGTTCTTTATCTTTTAGGTGACTTTCAATGGGCTTTCAATTGGTTTAGTTGTCCAACTTTTCAAATCCAAATTTTATTGTGTTTTTATCTAATCTTTTAAAGTTCTTTCATGTTTAGAAGTTAGAAATTGCTTCAAAATACTTGTTTGCATACTTCATCAATATTTATTTTTAAGCAAATCTAACCATAGGATCTTCGGGTTAACTTGTTCAAGTACATCTAACCAAAATTTATAGTGAATATTTGCACCAAGTGTATGGTCATTGTGCCTAAACTTCAAAATGTTTTTTATAGGCCTTGTAAAAGGTTCATTTCTGTCTTTCAAATTTCTTAGGAAAAAACACATTTGTCTTATAATTTGTTGCATTTTAGTCCATATATTGGAAAATGGGTTGAGATTATATTTTTTTAAAATTTAACCAATTCAACAAAACTTTCATATACAACTTAAAGAAATTTATAAAGTGGTAGGTGGTGCTAAATGAAAGAAAAAACTAAATGGCTAATCTTTTATATGAAATTGAGATTTACTAATTATAATGTTAAGAGTGTCCTAGTATATAATCAATGTCTTTGGGAAGGGGGATATTTGAAAAATTACAAAATTGAGTGCAAAAGACGACTTTATATATTTTTTCTACCTTTGGTGCTTGCAAAATAAAACTTTTCATAATTGTCACCTCATTATTGGGAATTGAATGGTTCAAATGTTTTTTTAGTAAGTATCAATCTATGCAATCCAACAAAATTTCTTAGTCTTTCTTTAGAATATCCTTTTGCTTCCCCCTTTGACATTGAAATTAAAAAAACTTCAAACTTTAGCCAAATATTTATTGGAATGACATGAATCAAAGCTCTATATGTAGATTAGAATGATTACCATCCATCCTAAAAATTTCATGCAAAAATTCAAAATTTTAAAGTCAACAAAGCTTGTCCAAGTTCTTTGAAAAAACCCAAAGTAGGTTCTTTGGTTCTTTAGAATTAAAGAATATTTTGATGCGCTTCCAATGATAGTAATCATAAGTTCTAATTTTACACCAAGCTAAAGATAGTAATGTATTTAGTGAATTGTGTAGAATGTTCCATTGTAACCACTTCTAAAATTGACCCTTATGTATTCTTGCCTAAAATGTAATGCCATAATTCATTAGAACTTAGGGTTTACTTTTGAAAATACCTAATTTCAGTACTTTGAAACTTTACAATATATTCATATGGTGTCCACATATTGAAATAAGAGGAGAATTTAAAATACTATTTTGACTTCCAACAAGATCCAATAAATTTTCTATAATAGGAAATTTTATAATAAGAACATTGTTCAATTGCTTACTTGTTCACAATTAGATGTTGACTTAATGCCTTTGCCAACGTTAGTGATCAAAACAATGGCCAAGTACTTCTACGTGAAGGGGAGGGAAGAATAAATGAAAGAGATAGATTGCTTTGTCAATTTTCTTTCACTTGGTGAAGAAGTGGTCTTTTTTTCTAGATTCTTTATGTGACTAGTGGAACTAATAAGTGAAAATTTATCAACTTCATTCAACTATCTCAAATTTCACCATTTCACAATGGGCTATATGATTCCGTTTGAAGTAGAAAATTGTCTTTGTATCATTAGGGATATTGTATGTGGTTCTTCAGCGATTTCGAATCTAAAAATTAGTTGCAATTAACCTTGTACGAATTTTACATCTCTGAACACCCCCATAGATGAAAATGCTTACTGATGTACCGTCAAAATCAGCAAATTTTGTTCTCATGTTACTCAAGTTCAAGAGCAGATGCACTTAGAAAGTAGCCGAAACACTCAGATGCTTAAAAAATATCCCAATATTGTGTTATACATGCTTCACGTACAAAAATGTTTTCATAGAACGCATAGCCCATATGCTACTCCATGAATTATCCTGAATCGCTACTTATGATGGAAACTCCCATCCTCATCGTTATAAAATGCTACTATAGCCCTGGCTTTCATTCAACGGTGATTCACCTCCAGTCCAAAGCCATTCGAGAACAAGTAAATGGTTCCCCTCCAGCAGCAGTGAACTGCGGTTGCATTACCGATCTGGTGGTGCAATGTTGCTACAGTAGGTTCCCAGAGTCTAGGAAATAAATGATTGACTACCCTAATACTAGCTCTGAGAGAGAGTCATTGTCAGCTTAATGTTCATAGCCGCTAGTTCAGCAGCAAGATACCTGAACACAAACGGCATAGCCACTGTCTCGATACCTTTACTACTGTTGCACACCCGGCAAATCTTCTTCCCGGCTTGCTGAAATCCCAGACCGAGGGACCCCAGGGACCCACGTGTACTTGGCAGAGGCACTGTTGACAGTAGGCTTCCACAAAAGCCACAAACATTGGCAGTGTGATAATCGGAGCACGCATGCAAACGGTCATGTAACAGATACGCTGCACCATGCGCAAGCAGCGAGTCACGCTCCATTTCTCCAAATCGAATACCTCCTCCAACCTTGCGGCCCTTCACAGGCTGCCTCGTCACAGGGTTCACGGGACCCATGGAGCGTACCTAAACAAGATCAAAGGCATGAGCACACTTGAGACGGAGATAGAGGATACTAAAACCGTTTGGTACCTGGTTTCATTTACTGACGGCTGATGCGAACAGCAACTCATCTCTTTTCAATAAACGCCGTTGGCCCTCAAATTAGCAAGCAGGGTGCAAGCGTGACTTGGCTAAATGTCTATGGCCACTGACCTTTCAGTGGAAATAGAGTTGTCTATTGGCACTTAAAGTGGTGCACAACCTCACTTTGAAATAGCAGAAGTTCATGCATGAAGATAAAAAATTGATCTCAAATTGATCTCAATATAATTGGCTGTAGTGCTTATGAAGCTCTCCATAGCTCGGTACCTTTCCCCGAAACCGCAATCAAACATGGGTTAAACTGCTTCTAGTGACGCAAAAAGTATCCACTAGCTTGCTATCAAATTCATGCATATAATGAAACGTCTGTACCTGGTACTTATCAGACACCATGTGCCGAAGTCGTTGGTAGTAAACTACGCCGAAGTAAATTTCGCAAACAAACTCTGTGCCTAGGACACCACTGTACATGACCTCAGTCCCATAATGGTTAAAGCCATGTGCGTTCATTTGTTTTCCGAACAAATCCGCACTACCGTCGTTCCCTCCTGTCTTCGCAAAATCTTTTCCATCACCTCCTTCTGGACTGCACTTCTTGAATGGAGTTGAATTCACAAACCTACCATCAAGAGCACCAGCCTGCAGTTCCACAAGACAACATCACTTCCTTGCTAAGACAACTTTCCTTCGTAAGTGTGAAGAAATTCGCTTGAAAGAGTTCTATCGATCAGCAACTAATAGCAAGTACCCCATCGCATCACATCTAGCACCGATAAAATTGATCTAAAAATGGGTTCTAAAAATTATTGAACTTGTTAGAAATAAATCTATACACAAAACCATAGCAAAGTTATCAACGAGCAATAATTCAAGGCACACGCCATGACTCAACAATAGTCATGATTTTTAATGGGCAGAATCAAAAGTCATACGCAAAAAGAATATAAAAGTAATTTCAGGAGAGCAAGTATAAATTGAACTTTAAAAAATGGGATCCAGAAATAAATATCAGGTTTACCTTAGCAGCCATTGACTCAAGAAGCATGCCAATTGTCATACGCGAAGGGAAGGCATGTGGGTTAATTATGATGTCTGGGCGCATCCCTGTCACAGCAGAGAAAGGCATATCCACATCTGGCCACAGTTGTGAGCACACTCCTTTCTGTCCATGCCTACTACTGAACTTGTCTCCTATTTGTGGATATCGAGGATGCCGAGTGCGAATTGTCACCTGCCATAGTGATACACCAAGTCATGTAATGGCCACGAGATGTGGAAAGCATATATAAATAACAACTAACAATGTCCTTTCACAAGTTTCTGCAAGCAATGTAAGGCAACTAGACACCCACCTTCTGGAGAGGATCCTTACTGCCTGTACCGACAGCAGCCACATAATCCACAATAGCAGCTTCAGAACCTTTCAGTTTCGATACCTTTGTCATTCCTGTCATCTTGTTTAAAACACTACAATAGGGATCTCCTTCACTCAAACTCTGCACATCACATTCTTGCATCAGATGACGAGGGACAAAAACATCCGAAAAAAACCAGACATCGAACGAAGTATAGGAGTCGAAGTATAAGAGTACAATACCTGTCCTATGTAAGGGAGACCATCAGTATCGATAAAGTTTGCTGATTTATCCGCCTGTTCTTTAAACCTTGCCATGGCACCGGACCTTGCGAAGACATTTGTGATGCCATCTCCTCGCTGTCGAAGCTCCGTCAAATCGATTGTCTCCGACTACAACCAAGCGAAAAAATCGTCATCCCCAACATAGAAGAATCGCCTGATGATAGGCAAATGCAACACAACCTGGACAGAACTTGCTCATACAATTCAAGTACCTTGTAAACTTGGCCATAATGTAAACCACGCTCCACAGACGATTTGTTCAATATCATAGCATCCTCCATATCAAACCTGATCAATAATTCCAGAAATGAGATAAGTTCCCACAAAGAAAATGTGGTTTTAACGTATAATCGCAGAAAATGAAACACATTGGTACGACCATAGGAACAAAAATTTCAACCATTATACACTTACGAGACCTCAATCCTTACCCTGTGTAAGCAAGAACAGCAACAATAGCATTGGTACCAGTTGGAAATTGATTCATGTGGTACTTGCTCCATGCACCAGTCTGTGCGATTGGAATTTGTGGTGTCTGCAAGAAAACATAGTATTTCCGTCTCAACCATAGAACCTAACCAAGAATTTTTGTCCACTCCAAGTCCGGCGGAGACATACGAAGGACAGCTAAACAACTAGAGAACATCCAGGCATCTTCAGCATGCACAAAAACCTGGTCTACAAGTGCTAACGAATATCCCTGTGCATAAGAACATAGAATTCAGCGTACACAGATGAGTACGTTTTAATACCTGAATACGATACATCTTATTATCAGCCCGACATTGCAGAGCTTGAGCAGGGAACCCCATCGTTTGTTTTCCCATCTACAAGAAACCATCCTCCACGTCAGCAAGACACACTTCAAAGTGCACTTACATAAGCATAAGTAGCCTAAATTTGAAGCCACTACACACAAAATCAATCAAGACCAGACATGAATGCATGTTTCCATCTCCGAACAGCAAGAACAGCCATTGCAGCTCGGGGTCCAGTGATTACCTGACACTGATACATATTACGGGGGCTCTGATTGTGGTCAGACCACGGTGTAAGACTTGCAACAACACTCAAAAAGGCCGTAGCATTCATCTCCTCATGCGTTGGCTTCGGGCCAGAAGGTTCACTGCCACCTGGACACTTAATTTCCATATAAGCCTGCAGAAAGACCAGATCCTCAGAAACTTATCATAAATCATAATGTTTATAGTAGTAAGAGAGGGACTAAGAAGGAGATACACAAGCTTCTCTAATCGCCAGAGAAATCTAGAACTGTGCGACAGGGAGACGCTGCAACCACGGTAGACGTAAAACACAAAAGAAATCAGGAAAGTAGGTCACTGACCTGCTCAAGGGGCCCTATGAGCTCCAAGCTACCATCACCAAACATCTGCTTCACATTCCGTACAAAACGGGATGGTGTAGTGGCGAGATACAAACCGGGGTATGACCCTGCTGATGTGCATGGAATATAGGCTATCTCCATGTCTGCTGGAACCTGTGAATTGATCCCACATCAGTTTTCTTTCATACACATAAAGTCAGTCTAAAAGTAACGTTCAGGATGACACCACTGCCAATCTCATACCTCAGATCCATCAACAACTTTAAGTCGTCGAAGATGATCAACAACGGAAGGGATGGTTATAGTCGATAAATGGCCAAGCACACAGCCATCCAGCAGCACTGTCAAATATTCTGGCGGAGACATATTTGAAAGTTTCGGAATCACTGGAACCAGCCCCAAATTCACCAGTATCTTGGTGACTGCCTTGCGGATCTGAAAAGGATCCTTCTTATTCCCCCGTGCGTCCAAATCTGACGATATATCTGCGAAAAAAGGGCATTGTTCGGTTCAGAAAGAAATGCCGATGGGCTTATCGCAATACTGTAAAACACAAAAAAACTTGTCAAAAGTGAAATTCGTCATCACTTGTTCCTGACTCCAGACTTTTTCTAATAATCACACTACGTGAAAATTACTCAAACAGACACAGAAATAACTGCAAGAAGAGGATGGCCACAAGAACAAATACTTACAACAAGCGGCTGTAAGATGGTTGAGTAGACCACATGGTGAACCATCAGGAGTGTGGACAGGACACATGAATCCCCATGACCTGCATCAAGGTAGTGCAAGCTTAAGTCACCTCAGCAAGTACGAAAAACTCGAGAACAAAAGATTTATGGGGAACCGCTGCAAACTGCCTCAGAATTTCATACCCCAAATCAGTAAAGCACGCACCAGAACGACGATACAAGTCGTTCATTGCAGATATCTTCTAAGATAACATCCAGAAGAGACAGCTTACTCAGGGAGTAGTTTGCGAACTGTAGTGGTTCGAAGCGTCGCAAAAAAGGCACCTCTATGTACTGAACGAAAGTGAGAAAGGTATCGAAGGAAGTTCAGTTTCTCTGCAACGAGGGTAAAGCCCCCAACCTACAGACACAAGTAACATCCAAACAATCAGATCACGCAGCATTACAAAAAATATGAAATCTTTGCCATACTCCTGCCATCTGATGACTAGAAAAACCATCCAGATCAGCAGCACAACACACCTGATTAAGATCCAGTCCTGATTGGCTGACAAGATTGCCAGTGTTGAGAAGATATTCCACCTTCTTACTTACATCGGAAGGTGGCACCTTTTCGAATACCTTCTGCACATGTTTAACTGTAACGAACATGAGTTCTACTTAAACAAAATTATTCACGCTCCAGAAGACAGAAAAGTGGACAGGGTTTGTGACATACGTTGCAGGTCACTCTCAGCAGGTTTTTCCTTCATCTCTTTCAAAAGTTGTCCCTGAACTCTCAACAACCAATCCTGGATTCGATCCTGCAGTAAAGTCACACCCACAAATCAGTCCTGTGTAAAGCTTCTTTAATTTTACTTCGAAACATTTCACGAACGCTGTTTCACATGTTGTGATGCCAGAACCAAAATTTTGAGATCATTTAAAACTATAGATAGCAGCACCAATAAGGGAATTCATGAACAAGATGGATGACTGAAACAGTAATTCCTGCTACGGGATAACCAAATGAGAGCTCTTTGATGAGCAAACCAAAAAAACCAAGTGACAAGTTCATAACACACCTTGACCACTATAGTCAAAAGATGACCGGGCAGTAAAATTTCGTGATTTTGCAATGCATCAGCATTGTCTGGAGCTGCCATTCCGTCTACCAACGCGAAAAGCTTCTGTAGCATAAACCTGCATGAAAGATACTCTATATGAACAATAGCGACAGAAGAGAAGGCTCTCTTTACAGGCACGAAAAATATTTTGGGCCAGTAATCAAATTTATATATTTGAAATCGAGCAAGAAATAACTAGGATGCAGATAGAGCCTAGCTCGAATGAACAGGATATATCAACGTCAGTGATTCTGAAACCAAAAGACAGGTAAGAGGAAGTACACAAGCAAATTGAATTTATCTAGCGGATTTTCCAGATGGCAGAGTATATAATCCGCAAGAACCTGCTCACCCACCTGCATAATTCAGAAAGTTGAACAAAGTTAAGACCAAGAACTAAACATGTACATAAGCAATTGGCTTCTTAGGTATCTAACGTCATCAGAACTTTGCAATATTTCGAATCACCATGAAGTTACAACTTGAAAACAGACACATCCCAATCTTTTAGAAATGCAAGTTCTCGCTATTAAGCAGAAACTTGATTCTATCCATGAAAGTCGATCCCTGAAAGTAGTTCCATCAACGTAGAAGAAAGGATAAAATGGTCAAAATCAGTACCGAAGCTGCCTGTTGATGCTTATCTTCAAGACCCATGACTGGCCGAAAGCGATTGCCTGCAAAAATCCGCTTGCACGCTGGTTAGCTGAGAAGACAGATAGGGCTTACATTGTAGTCAGCAACTACAGGTGACATTCCATGGCATACAAGGCACACTCAAATGACAGGATGCAGCAACACTTATTTTGAGAAACAGGAGGAAACTCACCAAGGAATTGAAGGCAGTCAAAACGAGTAAAAAGTGAGAGTTGCCTGACTTCTTCCAATATAATTTTTGCCCTTTGACTCACGAATTGTGAACCAACTGCACCTTTCGTACTTTTAGATTCACTCTGAATGGCCGTCAGCTGTTCATAAATCTCAAATTCATTTGCCTCAATCAAAGCCTGCATTGCAGACACAAGATATCAGTGCCAAACAATACCAAACAGATAAATCACCTCATACGACTAAGTTCATAGAACATTCAATGAAGAGGAAAGCTGAACCTTTAAAATGATCCCCACGGGAATAAGAAATTCCTGGCGCCGAACCCTGTCAATAACAAAACGCCAGTGTTGTAAGGAGACAATTTCTTGTCGTTAGGCAACATATAGGCACACAATGCAAGCTGATGCTGGCGATCCCTAATCCAGCATTCAGTGGCTGTTCAGTATTGACCCCCTGGTCACTGTGCGTGACGACGTACTACGTGAAAACAATTCCATAAGAGGATCGAGAGTGGCTTACGAGAATCCAAGTGACGCACTCCCATATTGCATGTAGTACATCCTCATTGTGACCGCAGACTGATCCGGTCTCACACACCTACCGAACACATATGACCATACAGAGTTTGGCAATCATCCTCATATTCGCAACATAATATCATCACATAAAAACTTCCAAAAAGGAGTAGCAACACTCATATCACAAGAAAAAAATGAAAATTTCTTTAAGAACTCAAGACAGATGGCCTGAGCATGTTTGCACAAGTCAGAATGATCATTCTCAAACATTCTCACATACCCTTTAAACAACAAAATAGTGTTACGTGCTCTTTCCTGAATTCATGACAGACACACCAAATACTCAACAATATTCACTGCACCTGATCATAACGCCCTTGTCAGAATAGTTGGGGCCACGGTTCTTATATGAGGTTCGCTTAACTCCAACTACCTGTCGGAACCAAGCATACATAGAAAAGGAACAAGTAACGCTTAGAATAGAGACATACATTATAGTCAAGGCTGTTAAAAAGCAGCCCAGATTTTTTGTCGGAGTCTAATGCTATAATCAAGCAGAACAGGTCAGAAGTTGCAAGTCATAAGCATACATAGTTGCGCTTCGGCATGATAAGAAGTCGGATGATCCGTTCGTTCCCGTTGCAGATGAAGTACCTGTCAGTAAAAGTTGAAATAACATCAGTCAGCATTACCTACCATTTCTAGCCACTCAAGGTCATTTATCCCGACGACACTGAGTACGAATCAGACAACATCAACGCTTTCCTGAGGTAGCTGGCGACAGCATGGAATGATACATTCAATGAAACCTGAACAGAAGATCACAGATACTCCTAAACATCACAGAAATATATGCAATAAAAAAAATACAAATACAGAAGACAACACAGCTACAATAGGAAACATGAATTTCCTCGCCAAATTTGTTAACGGAATATCAACCAACAATTAAATGACGATCAAGTAGAGCAACTAACCCTCCCATCTCCGTAGCCTCCTCTTTAGCAGCAACCATTTGCCGCTGATCAAATCCACGAAGATGACAAACACTAGACTGGGTAATGCCATGCCACAAGACACCGCAAATGATTTCAATGACCTTCCATTGACTTCACTTAAAACACGATCGCAAGAGGCATGGACATTGGAACATGGAGGGGCAACTTAAGCGTGACGAATATGAAGAAATTATGTTCCGACAGAGCCACCTACTGGCACACACTCTCTGCAATTTCAACTCCAATTTATTTGTCGACCACAAGGGAAGGTCACAACTGCAAGACTAAACCCAGAGTATACAACAAGCCCACGCTGTAACAGGGATTAAAATCGCACCTTCACCATTACAGGCATCTTGCCATATGAGACATTGTGCCGGATAACAACACCGTTATTCCATTGCATGCATACATCTGCTGTAAATATACCCCGGTAGGTCAACCCAGCAAGTCGACACTGCAAATAAAAGCAATGATAGCAAATGAGAGCAGCATCTCTTTGGTTTCTATTACAATAACAGCTAGTGCCAACAGAGTTCTACCGACCCTTGTTCAAAATGAAACTGAGAAATTCATACAAGGCGTGAATTGACAAGAAGTTAGTAGTCGTGAAAACATGTATTCTAAGGGCAAATTTCTATTACCAGTGCCTACACAGGGTAAGCCCTGAATGGCATCGACTTGAAGATCAAGACTCAACTGATCAGGAAGGAATTAAGAACTGTCTTACTTCGGATGGTAAAAGGCGCTGATCCAAAGCTTGACTACCAAGGTCCTTCATAGGCGGGCTTACATTAGGCTTCTCAACCCACAGTGCGAGCAGTCAAGGTTACCAATTCATTAACAAATGCATTAAAATTAACGAAAGGTGTTAAAGGCAGACCTCCATACTGCAGTTCAGGGGCCTTAAAATGCAGTAGCTATCAAATTCAAAAACCTTGCTTATAGGTTTTAAGGTATCCAAAAACCAATCGTTGAATTAATGATAAGAAGGTGGAGAACAGAACGACGAAATTCGAAAATCAAAATGACGCTACTAAAGCGTATTCCTCGGCAACACCCTAATCAGTAGTTCAAGACCTCTGAGTTGGGCATATAATTATCTTCGAAACCCGCGGTATCAAAAACATTACCAAAAATTCATAATTGAGCTGTTGATCACTCAATCTCCAATAGTTTTGCAACCAAATGCGGTGAATTCAATCATAAGCTAAGGACGTTAACCAAACGAAAAATACACTTAAAGTACAGAGAAAGGATATATCGCAAGGTTGCCCCTGAAACGGGATGCTTCAATTCCACGGGCTGCAAACGCCGCACCGCCTCTTCCAAACCTCGCTCCACAAAGTAATCGTACGACTCCACGTGAGGTTTAGTCAAATCATACAAGCTGCTCAAATCCAGCTCGTCGCTCTTCCGGCCACTGTAGAACGTGCCAAATCTTGGTGTGGAAGCCATGTTGCTGTCGATCAGTCCTGAACCTCCTCCGCTCTCACAGCGCCCCACCATGACCACGCACTTACATTCCCAAGCTCACTCACTCGTTCTCTCTGTCATTCAAAAATCAAACACTGGAAATTTAACCAAGGTGTACCGAAATCGAAGAAATCACTTGCGCTCTCACATCACAGATTAGTACTCTTCCGGAGCCCAGCCATCCGCGGCCACCGCTCCGAAAGCTTCACCTCCTTAAACCCTAAACCCTAGACCCGGTTATTCCACTGTCCCAAATCCCGATTGCTGCTGCGATTCCTGACCTCTCCACGTAAGCTGCCAGCGCAACTATTTTCTGCAGTCAATGACATTGCAATGGACCCCTAAGGTACCCTACTTTGAAGGTCAGATTCGGCATAAAGTACGTCATTTCTGTAATAAAAAAAGTGCCAAATGTCATCTTGTGAATCTTGTGAATGGTGTGAGGTGACGTGGACCTCTGAGAATCTGACGTGGAAATTCAATTTCAACACTTTAATATTCACTAGTAGATGGAGGTCCATAGAGAGCTTAGGCTTTAAAAGCATCCACCTCTTGAAACATTGACTATTTGTACAATACATGTATGTTTTTTCACATTATCATAAATGTACAAATAGTTGTACATTTCAAGTGGATGCTTTCAATGCCCAATTGCGCTATCTTGCATCATCATTTTATGATTACTATAATCAACACCATGCAACTTTTACATATAGCAAAAGGTTCATTCATTATTACACAATTTGAAGGAACACTTTTGGAATGTCATTGGAATCATGTTAGAAATTAACCCTTGAAGTAAATTTCATATTTGGGCATGGTCAAGCTTCATTAATTTTGTGTGTTAAAAATACACATTTTCAAAATTTGATATTTTTTCATTTAGTAATATACATATATGAATTTATCTTCATTTTCTCGTAATAAAAAATACTAAAATAAATTTCATTTAATTTTCTATAAAAATCATAGTAATTACAAAAATTCTTGAAATATAATGAAATGTTTAAGAAATAGAAGTCATAATGATAAACAAAATGGTATAATTGGTGTAGTCACTAAATTCACACCCAGAGAAATGTGAATACAAAAGTTCAAAAGTGGTGTATTTTAAGCTTTCAAGACGTCAACAAGGATGCCGATTTCAAAGTTTCACAAACTATAAAATTTTAATAATTTTGGAAAGAAAATTAAGATAGAATAAAAAATAGATACTTGGAGCTAAATTTCCTTAGATAAAGTTAAAATGTTTAAAATCAAGAAATATGTGAAAATTTAGGTTTGATTTTCAAAATGCCCCTAGGGCTTGCAAGGTCGAAAAGAAAGCCACATTAGCATCTTAAAAAGAGAAGTATAGTCTCCCCCCCTAAAGTCTAGATTTTTTCAAGAGTTTGGTGCCTTAATTATAGGAACACTAAGTAGGTGGCAAATTTATTTTGAGATTTTCAAGTGGCCCATTTCCTAATAGTTGAGCATTTGAAATATTAATTAATTCATTTATTAGCTCCTTTTCCAAGTAATTTCTAAAAAAATCAACTTTATCTTTTTGTTTAATTTTGGCCAACCTTGTTAACAAGGTGCTGTTGAAGAAGGATAGTGACCCAATTAGAAACTATCCTATTACTATAATAAGTTCATTCCAAGGGAGACTATCAAGTAGGATATCTTTGCAATTGGGAACAAATCCTAAAATAGGTAATACAATCCCAAAATAGAAAACCATGGCCCAAGTTGAAAAATTAGCAATCACTCAAACTACAACAACACTACACCATCCAATTTGATTAACAATTAACAAATACAAATTTATTCAACATTGCTAATTCACCTACATACACACGTCACCCAATTGGTATATAATTTCCAACTTGATTAATTAAATGAGTGAACACCTCACCATTACAATTGATATTTTTCTTTATTTTTCCACTCATTGTCTCATTTCTTCCACTCTTACATTCATATTTTAATATTTTCTTCTTATTTTTTCTTATTATCATTTTTCTTCCCTAATTAGAATACTTATGTTCTATAACTCTAAAATTTCCAATTAGGTTCTCACTTACTTCACCACTTCCATCTATCTTCACTTCGCCTTCTCAGTTCACTTCACACAAAATTCTCCAAATAGCAAACATTCAACTAAGACATAAACACACAATACCAAAACATTCCAACATCACACATCCAATCAAATAACACACACACAACCAACTTGGAAACACTTCTAAAACAAAGAAATACACAACTTCACCAAGCTGGGACATGACTGGACTTCATTCAACAGACGGTAAAAAAAGATGAAAGAAAATTCAAACCAAATAGGAATTCCAAACTTGGTGGTTACCAACTTGGAAGAGACAACCCAACTACCATCTAACTACCAAATTGGAATTACAAAGGCAACCACCCAACTACACATAAAATTCCAAATTGGAATTCACACTCAAAATATCTAACTAGACTTGACATACACACCATTTAAGAATCCGACTTGGACTGAATGAGCACCCCATTTGGATTACACATTAGAAAACTTGGAACTTGGCTGAAGAGCCGAACCATTCCAATTAGGAAACCACCCATCCAAATCAACATATACACACTCAACATTCATTCATAATTCATTCACCATCCCCAAACACACCAAATTGGAATTCAATTAGCCTATTAAAACACAAAATTAAGACACAAAATTCAAAAACAACCAATCAAAATCAGTAAAAGACACATAAAAATCAAACAAAAATTTACAAACTTAAATCCTAATCGGTATTCTATAGGTGCAGTATGTGATCTTGCTTTGAATGCCTATAATATATCTTCTTTTTATTCAAAAAAATGAATTGACGAAAATACATGTTTCAAGAATGTGCCTTTTTTTGTTAGTTTATTTATTTATATAAATTTTCTAATTAGGACTACTTTTCTAATGACAACAAATTGAAGGAGTTTGAATTTGGAAATGTCGGAATGTGAAAAGAATTATTATAAAGCATTTTGGGAAATGGAGGCAATTGGAAACCTAGCTCATCCTAGATGGAAATATCAAAGTTTTCAAAGCACTCAAACCAAAGATAATAAGATCAATTGAGCAATTTTAAAATATATATAATAAAATATAATAATTCTTTCAAACTATAAATATACATAACAATATCCATGATTCATGTAGAGCATTTATTCTTCTTACAATTTAATATTATATGATCTTCATTGAAGCTTCTTCAATGAATATAAATCATACAAAGACAATGTATTTTCCCAAAACACTATTAAGCCTTGTGGGGTTGAGCATTTAAGGGTTAAATGGTTAGTTGCTTGTTGTATCATATTTGAGCAGTGAAAGGGCATACAAGAAGGTGGACAAAATTCCAAATAGTTGTGTGGCTTCAAAGCTATTGGACATGAAAGACTTATGGTAGGTAAAATAATTGAAGCTTCAATATTCAATGGCTTTTGTCATCTTGCTCTACAAAATAACATTATGGCTATTACAAACTTGTAATGTATATGATGATGATTTTTTCCAAATATTCAAGTTCTTCTTTTTGTATACTCCCATTCTAAAACTATATATGAATGAGATTTTATTTATTTATTTTTCAGAGATGTAACTACATGTCTTCTATAAGTCACAAAAATTTAAAATTACTATGGATTTTGAATAAAAAGGGAAAATAATTCATATAAAATGGAATATATCCATGAAAATTATGAAAATCTATTCATAGATGTACATTATAGTATAGAATATTGCGGTGCAAAAATATTTACTATGCCTTCTTTAAGTTAGAAAATGAGCACTCAATGGTTTTAAACATTAGATGAGATTTGGGGAAATAAGGGGCCATTTCAAGCTTGTTTCCCATGTTGTTCCTGCAATAGCAAAGGCACGTCTAATTGTTGTTAGCCATCATAAATACTAAAACTAAAACTAAATTATTTTTTTGGTCCTAAAATTGAAAAAAAAATAATTTTTTTTTATAAAATAAAATTTTGACGTAGTCAACGCCCAACCACATCAATATTGCTCTAGTGACACAGTTCAACAAGTTCCCCATTGTAGGGAGTTGTAGGGAACTCGCAATCTTCTATTTGACATATATCTCATCTAATGCCTAAAGTTCAAATTGCAAGGAAACATCGAGTTTGAAGAAATTTTTAACATTTCAAATAGTAGTATAAAATAGCTTGATAAGCTTTATTTCATTAGTTGATGTCAAATTCAAAAAAGATCACTTTTATAGCTTAAATTCAAATCCAAAAAAAGGAGCTCAAATTCCCAAATACGTTATACTTGATCTATGAATTTGTCATTTCCTTATGTAGGAAAGTCAAAATATATCACAAGGAGAAATATACAACATCTTTCATTGAAATTGGGTTTAGCCAACTCCCCTTTCAAAAATGAAAAAACTTTTTTTTTCCATCCTTGAAGCCTCTTTGAAATCATCTCAAGGATCCAAACATCCTCTCATGCATTTCATCAAGTTCATCCCTAAAGGAAGTTGAAAACATTTGGCCTTCTAGTGTAGACTTTGTATTTTCAGATTGAACAATTAATATAGTAGAAAGAGCATTCAATCTTGGATTGACTTTAATTTTTTTGTGAAATCATGAAGTATCAATGAAAGTATTGCCTAATTTTCTGGCCTTTTTTTTGGATGTTGCAATGCAATTATAAAAAATGTTGTACTCACATTTAACAAAAAAAATGGTGTTATATTGTTACATTATAAAGCACAAATTATAAAAGGATAGTCATAATGACTTGTGAATTTTTTCAGTTGTATAGAGGTGTTTGTTGTGATATGCATTAAGTTTTAGAAAAAACATCACACAAAAGTGTCAATCATTTATACAACATTTGGTTTGAAAATGTTGTACACTTGATTTATACAAGCTTGTGTTGACCATTGTATACATGAATAAACTTATTGACCTTGTGGCACTTAGAGGTGACCTTCATTCCTCAATAGTCACATCTATTCCTTTGACTTGCAGTCTTTTATCAAGAAATACACTTATTCATTATAGTATATAAGATTGATGAATGGATTTAGAAATGGAAGTGTTTTCCAAGCAACAAAGTGTTCAATTATCTTTAAGTGTTTAGATTACAAAATGTTAAAAACAAGAGTACAAGTTCCTAAAATATGACCGTAGTGGCAATTGAAGAGCCTTTGGATCTCATATAAATTACAAACCAATAATATAAACATCATAATTGTTGATTCACATCCTTAAAGTATTTATTCAATACAACATGAAAATTGAGCAATTTCAAGACTTGTGTTTTTTGAAAATTTATTATTATCATTAAAAATCATTAAAAGATAATAAAAATTCAATTTGTTTAGGATATGAAAATCTATTGAACACTACTAAAAACAAGGATTGTAAACCATAGGAGATCTAACCATGCATGTTAATTCAATAGATTTTTAAATTGAATCCTTTGATTCAACAAAAGGTTGATTAACAAAGGTGTGTGGGCTTTACAATCCCCTCTTCAATTGCTAATATGGAAACTGACGTGTCTCATTCCATTGTTCAAATGTACAAATTTTTAGACAATTATAAAGATGCCAACACATGGTAATACATTTAAAATCTTTAACATTAATTTTTTCAAAATGCCAAATTTTGAATTTCTTTTGTGAATTGTATTTTTGAAATCATCATTATTATACATTTGGAAATCCTAATTATTGTATGTTGCAAAATTTCTACAAGAAACACCGTCCTTTAAATGTCATTGTCTTTGAAAATATGACATGGCACGAATGTGAGAGATAAGGTTGGTATGGCATTAGAGGGGATTTGAGGCCTCGGGAGGGCCATTTCAAGGTTGTTCCCCTACTTGTTCCCTGTGCAGTCCGGGAACAGCTGACTCCTAACAAAAAAAATTTATTAGGTTTGAAATACAAAGAGAAGTTGAAAAAAAACTCATTTTTTTGACGAGGTAGTGTCGCGGCCACGTTAGAGTGCAACAATGGCATAATTCCTAAGTTCCCCGCAATCTTGTTGCACCCCTTACTGATACTTATCACCTTAAGTTCACCTTCTAATGCTTTCCAAGCACTTAACCTTTTAGTGACACCAAGGGTCACACTCTCCTAACACTGCACATGCCATGCACCCACAATGTTAGGTTCTAACTCAAGTCTTGGGGTTCTTCATTCCTCTGTGACTCCCAACACTTTCCTTCCAACCTTTAACTCCAACAAGACACCAAGCATGTCATTTGATGACATGGGGCGGAACTTCCATTGATGTCCAAGCACTTGGAGAAGGTACTACTCCCCACCAATACTAACCGCCTTTGAATGAGACCCAACTCCCAACTAGGCCCAACCCAACTCATTTCGGAACTTACTAATCAAGACTTACCAAACAGGACACACACCATAGCCTAGTGTAGAGTGGGACACCACCTAACTGATATCAAGGAGTATACAAGCACTTCACGGTAACTTACAAATGGTGGTGAGGCTCCAACACTAATCTCACCACTTGGGGCCACTTAGGCTCACCATGGCACCATCCGAGAGTGAGGAGGGAGACAACCCTTCTTTGTAGTATTCTCTGCGGGATTCGGCAGTCCTCCCCATACTAGAGGTCACCGGGAACCCCCAAGATGCTCCCCATCTTGGAAGACCACCTAATTCCAAGTGGTATCCCCCAAACTGGACCCTAAAGACTCTTGATCTTTCCATCGGGATAACTTTTAGCTTGAAGATTCAAATCCCAAGTGTGAGCTCATTCTCGTGATCTACATTTTTTGTACATCACTATGGACTATTCACTTTCCCCAATATGACAAGTATTGAGGAAGTCATGGCCCTCCAAAGGTACGAGTCCTTCGGGAAGTGTAGTTCTCCGAGACTCCACCTTCTTTGGATGCCCATAACTTTTAGCTCACAGCTTATCTCCTCATGAGCCTTATCATTCTAGAAAGCTTGTCTCCTTAGCTTTTCAATGATATGTGGCATGCCCTATTTGGCTCAAATTAATCCTCCCAAACCTTGTTTCCCACGTCCTCATGCCTCGGAACGTGGTTGGGACACTACCAACTTTGAAGAGCCATAACTTTTGATTCCCAACTTGGATTCTTGTGTTCTTTAAATCCATCGACGCATCTTCTCACAAGCTTTCCAAGCATATGTGACATGCTTCCCAATTCGTTTGGATCAGGACGCTACAACGCTCAGATCGCTCAGGACTCCTAGTCCCCCTCACCCCATTTCTTGCAAGGCTTGGAGAGTCACCCCCAATGCCCCCCTCACTCACCAAGGTGGCACGGACACACCTTGTGATGAAGATTGTAACAAGCCTGGGAACTTGCAGTCTTGTAAAAGCCTCAAATATCCCCTAATGCATAAATTGACACATGTGTGTTATCTACTATTCAAATGGAGTTGAATCAACTAGACTTTTGAATATACATTTGTATTATCACTTGCTATCTTGAACATGAAATTTTCTAATAGTAGAATAAAAAACTAAATAATTTCTTTTGTTTAGATTATATCATTTTTACATCTTGTAGACAAGATTGTAGAAAAAAACTTAGGTCCAAATCTAATCCAAGAAATGAATGACCTCCATGATCATCCAAATAAATATAAATCCCATTATTAAACTATTCAATTTTAACTTTGGTCTTGTTGACAATTAAAAATGAATTTCAAGTATTTTTAGCATACATTTTTTTAATATTATGTGAATAAACTAAGAATTTTCAAAGTACAAAAATTAGATAGACCAAAAATCAACTAGAGGTTGTAAATTTTAGGCAAGAATTCATGGGGGCGATTCATTAGGAGAGATTTGAGGGCACGGGAAGGTCGTTTTAGGGTTATTCCCCTTGTAGTTTGGGAACTTTGAAGCAGCCATTGTTGCCAAGAAATTTTAATTAGAAACAAAATTATTCTTTTTTTCAAAAATTTCAAAAAGTGTTGGAAAACTGAAAACTAGCTTTAAAAAAAAATTAAAATTAAAAAAATTATTTAATATTTTCTAAGGTGTCATGGTCTCGACTATGTCAGTCCATTATTGTGGCCAATTCCCACAGTTTGAGAACTATAAGGAATTCAGGGCTCTCTTCTGCCCCTAAATCTCTTCTGATGCTAGAAATGGACAATTAGTGCCAATGATTTGTCTAATTTTTTAGTGTCCAAAATTAGTTTAACTACTCAATAAATTTGGATCTACATTATCTTTTCAACTCATACTAATTTCATTATTCTAAGAATAGCGTGACTTTGATAAACTTTTTGTCACACACAAATAGGACAAATCAGTGTACTTAGTTTACAACATTTGAAATTTTAAAGTGCTGCCTTGGATTATACCGGTATAGAACTTTCTTACAGGAGTAATTTTAGAGTTGTGATTGATTAATTAATTTTCTCGGGCAGTCAGTTGAAGGGAACCATGATGGCCATCATGTGCGAATAACCGAACCATCGAGAATGCGAACCGAAGACGCCAAGACTGGCATGGAGCCCTTTCTTTTTCTTTTTCTTCTAAAGACATCTTTCGCTTCTCAGTTGGAAAGAAACTGCAGCTGCCTTCATCTTCTTCCTCTTGTTGTTTTGCTGGTGCACTCCATTGTTGTCAGTTGTATGTCCAAGCGTGCATCATTGCCAACTCTGAGCTATCATCGCCGAGGCGCCTTCTGCAACGGCCGGGGTTAGTTAACATTCATCGTCCACTTCCCACCGCCGTCTCCACATATTGCTATTGAATGAGACCAAACGAGTAGGAACATCACCTGTGTCGTCAATTTCAATTTCCGGAGATCGAAGCTAGAGAGCATTGGAACGGGTCCGTGCGGAAGTTCACATTGATTGTCGAGAGTTTCTCGTGGATCTTTTGGAGAAATTTATTAAATCTCGTGGATCTTTTGGAGATATTTTGAGATTTTTCTGTTATTACAGCTTTTTCGAGTGGAGAGAAGGTTCAGTGCACATTTTCGAAGTAGGATCGGAGGCTGTGCTTTGTTGTATTTGTCTACGAAAGGTGGACGGAGTGTTTCTGTAGGGTGCACTATTGTGCGATCGAAAGTATGGGAGATCAAGCAGCCATGACAGTGGCTGCACCGGCGGAAGGGGATGTGGCCATGACGGAAGCTGCTCCTGTCTTGGAGATCGTGAAAGACGTGGCTGCTGAGCATGAGAGCGTCGGGTATGGCAATGGTAATGCTGAGCCTCGTCTGGACGGTCAAGTGCGGCCATCTGTTGAAGACGTGGTCGTTGAGGACTTGATTGTTGAAGACGTTATTGGTGAGTTTGTACGTTTTCTTGCTGAAAATTACGCAGGATCCACCTTTTTTCGAGGCGGTGAGAAACTCGCTTGAGTTTATTGTATCAGAGACTGAATCTGAAGGATTGAGTCTGTAAACTTTAGGATTAGCAGAAGCCATATGCCCTGATGTGTGAAGTGGCTAAGCTCATGTAATCATGAAAATGTTCATGCGAATCAATGTCATGTTTGAAATCTCGGGCTTTGCTTGAACGGCCTGTTCATGTAAAGACCGAAGAGTTCATGCCAATCAACAATTTCGGAATCTGCTTGAACAACCTGATTTGCAATTATGACTTTGGGAAATTAATAGGAAATTAGGAGGCCTGTACTTGATCACCAAAGCCACCGACTCTGCAACTGCCATTTCATTTTTCAATTACTGATTCTTTATGAGGATCTTACGTTGATTTTCGTTTCTTTATCAGTATCTATTATTCAATTAACAGCAAATGTGTAGTCGGGAAAATCTACTTTTAGGAGGAGATCCCTGATAGGAAATGAACTATAAATTGACACTGACTCTCTGCTTTTCGCCATTCTCTTATCACAGCTCCAACCAGCGAAGAGGAACGCCTATGGGGTTTGGTGAAGGATAATGCAGCAGATTTCAGTGCATGGACGGAACTTATCCAAGAAACAGAGAAGTCGGTGAGTCCCTTGATAAATTCTTTGTTCTAAGTGCATTTGTCTTGCCCGTTTACATAGAATTTCTCGGAGGCAAAATCACCTCTCTTTGAGGAATTAACCTTCTCTATCAGTGATATTTCGGTTTGGAAGTTGAGAAAACGCATGGACTCGACTCGACTGTACAGAAACATTATACTTTGCTCAGGCGTAATGATGATATCTTCGTTTCTTTGTCATTTTATCCCATTTAGTTTAAAATATAGAGGCAGTCCAGCTGCTTACAACTGCTCGTTCATCGTTGTATTGTTCGATGCTGTAATTTGAAATCAAATCTAGACTTCTGCAGCTACCTAAGTTTCAGCATGTACTTTGTTTTGTTCATTGCAGGAAAATATCGGTAAGATTGAAAAAGCTTACGATGCGTTTCTTGGAGAATTTCCGCTCTGTTATGGTTACTGGAAGAAGTACACTGACCACGAAGCAAAGCTGGGATCTCCTGAGAAGATAGTGGACGTCTATGAGCGAGCTGTGAAAGCTGTGACATACTCCGTGGACATCTGGATGCACTACAGCGCACATGCGATGGAGAAGTTCGACAATCCCGAGTTGACCAGAAGGTGTGTTGAATTTTCTTATTTTTACTCGAGTCTGGATGTATTAGTTTTTGTCTGGAAGAGAGACAATGGCCATCCTTGATTTGGATGTCTTGTCGATTTCATCTATTAGTACATGAATAATTGATGTGTGTGTCTTTCTGACCTGT
Source organism: Straminergon stramineum (assembly GCA_963920665.1). Classification (NCBI taxonomy): domain Eukaryota; kingdom Viridiplantae; phylum Streptophyta; class Bryopsida; order Hypnales; family Calliergonaceae; genus Straminergon; species Straminergon stramineum. The sequence goes on from OY987265.1 coordinate 31,478,949, forward strand.
GTCTGGTCTTGCTGCAGCTTTTCATCCTGCCCTTAATTTGCTGTCTCTGCAAAGAGATGGTCTGATGTTGGCGGAGCCCTCAGTTTCCACTTCGTAGGATCTCGTAACTGAAACCGTACGCTTTTGTTATAAAATCAAATATATTAGGTTCTAAGCAGCAGTGTGGTTTGTTTTTTTATTACTCCATTCTTCTTTTTGGTATCATCAAATAGACATAAGGCAAGTGTTTGTGCTTTCATGTCAATTCATGTTTACGCATCTCAACTTAACACTGGTTGAGGTACCGCGCGATGTGTGAGTGCTCTACTGAATTTTACGTCTAAATGCTGCTGTGGAAGATTACGGGTCCAGTTTGAGGGCAAAGAGAGGCACCCTGATCGCCGCTACATGGTCGGACATAGTGTGGTTTGGCAGGAAGGTAAATGCAGAGCATCTGAGCTTCTATTTGGAAGTCTGAAAAGCAAGTTACAATGAAAGTTCTTCCTTACAACTCTGTCCTTATCCTCCTCTGATGGAGATAAAGCAAAGTAAGTCATAGATTGAAAGGGGTTCGGGGTCTCTCCATCCAGGTCCTTTCATGCTTCGTTGTTGCTATGGCTGACAGGATATTAGAGCGAGGAGTGTCTTTTGTGGGGACTGATTATCTTTCGCACCTCCTGTGGGACAAATTTATCGAGTTCGAATACTCACAATTGGAGTGGAGTCGCCTAGCACAGATCTACACTCGTATTCTTCAGATTCCCCTCCAACATCTTGATCGATATAATACCAGGTCTGACATCCTGATAGACCTCAGCTGTTTAATCAGTAGGACCTCACACCCTCACGGGATGCTTTTGATGACTACTAATTACTATCAAGGCTTGCGGATGCTGTCAACCTCCACTGTGTAGCTAGAAAGAAAACTTCTGTATTCCTGCTTAAAGTCTTGCATAGTCAAAATATAACGATGATCTTACCCGTTAATTGTTGGTATCCAGGTTATTTGTGTTGAGTTATCTGATTGCTTGATCCTTTTGTCCAAATGCCGTAACAGTTTCAAGCAGATTGCACATAGTCGACCTTTGTCAGATTTGAGGACAGCTGAGGAGACGGCAGCCGCAGTCGCAGCTGAAGCAAAACCAGCTGAGTCTCAAGGAGATGTTCCTCTTCCTGATGCTGAAGTTTCTGCACCATCTGAAGCCCCAGATGGGGCTGCTAACTCTGACAAAGGAGTGGAATCCGGTGATAGCAAGGAACTAGAAGAGTATCTGGCAGTAAGAGAGAACTATTACAAGGCTGCGAAGGAGTGGGATTCAAAGATCAGAGATTTTGAGATAGCCATACGGAGACCCTATTTCCACGTCAAACCATTAGACGAGGCACAACTTGCAAACTGGCATCGGTATTTGGATTTTATTGAAAAGGAAGGAAATCTCGACAAGGTGAGTTTTGGATGTAATGAGCCACAAGAAAACCTTACTTTGAAATCGATTAGTTGGAAGCTATCTTTTGTTTTGTGATTATTTGGAGGTTTGTAGCAATGTTTTCATTTGCTTAAACGGTGTGAATATATTGTGCAGACTGTAAAATTGTACGAAAGGTGCCTCATTGCATGTGCAAAGTATCCCGATTATTGGATCCGCTTTGTTCTGCGCATGGACATCGAAGGAAAAACGGAGTTGGCTCTGAATGGCCTTCAGCGCGCAACAGACATTTTCGTAAAGGTTTTGGAATTTTCTAGTCCTATTCCTGATGCATCTCCGTTTGATGATTTTTATAGTATGAGGAACTAGATGCTAAATGTTCTTGATGCTGATTTATGTACCTCTTGACTAAACTACATGGGCTTTTGTTTGTAAACAGCGGCGTCCCGAAATTCACCTTTTTGCAGCAAGGTTCAGAGAGCAGCATGGTGATGTGGATGGTGCTCGAGTTGCGTACGAAACCTTGAGAAATGAGTTGGTCCCAGGGCTTCTCGAAGTCTTTGTCAAACAAGCCAATTTTGAGCACCGTCAGGTATCAAACAATTGGCGATTTTATGTACAGAAACTAAGTTATAAGATAAAAGAATCTCGATGAAGAGGTTGTACAGAGATCAAGATTACCATTGATTGTGCCTTGTTGGCTTCAGCACATTATTAATTTTCTTAGATTAGCTAATATTTGTATCTTGTAGTCGCTAAGTGATGCGATTTGAGCAGGGAAATGCAGAAGCTGCCTGTTCTGTCTTTGATGCTGCTCTTCAGTCTGAAAAACTAAAAGAGGATTGTCGAGCTCTAGCAGTAGTGTATATTCAGTATTCCCGCTTCCTCGATCAGGTAAGTAATTTGCGAAATTGCAGAATTGTGCTTTGCTTGCGTGTTTGTGCGTCGAATGGGGAGCCTGGTTAGGGTTTCTTTCACAGTTTTTCAGCAGTTCTGTGTCCTGACTAGCTAGTTAAGTGGTCTGCCTTGCAGGTTTTGAAGAGTGAGGGCAAGGTGCGGGAAGTATTTTCGACAGCTTTGGACCATTTGCCAACCTCTAAAATTTTGTGGGAGGTATGGGTTGTCATCGTTGAGACTGAACAACTTTACTTTAAAGCTTATCATTTATTTATCTCGAAGTGATACTTAATCATTTTATCAATGTGATTTATCTTTCCGTGTGGCTGGCATTTTAATAGAGACTCTGGGTTGCTTGATTTTGGGCTCGTGGTTTGATTTCTGTCTTGTAGTGAGATACCTTTTTAATTTGATGGAAGCCTCCTTCAACATTCACATGTCACTACCTCGGTAGCAGACTCAACCGTCCCTAATGATTACAGTTGGCTAAGTAAATGTTTGATTGAATACGAAAACAATTCCAGAGCAATTTTGCATAGGAAGCTAAGGGACAAACAGGTTGAATTGAAATAGGTTTGATTTCCCTGAACTAATGGGCAGCCACCGGAGTGGAATGATGACTTAATAAATTCTATCTTTTAACGTGTCTGTAGTAACATATATGGAAGGTATAACTGAACCGACCGATGTCGAATGTTGCCAGGCAGCTATATATTTTGAGGCAACACATACTGGACCAGATCATGTTAAGCGTGTTGACGCTCTGGTAGAGCAAGCCTCGACCCCACTTAGGCCAGATGGTTCTCCCGGTTTACTTTTTGCTGAGCGTGAAGAAATTTCCTGCGTTCATCTTGAGGTAGGATTGTTAATCTGTTATTTTGGCTCTTGTGTTGAATACATGTATTTCTGTATTATTCCGCATGAACGCTTATTCCGCATGACATTGAAGGACTTTTCAACTAACAATGAGAAAAGAGTACTATTCCGCATAACGTTCTGAAGGAGGTATCTTGGTGACTTTGTAGATTAGTAGTTTTTGTTTGCAAAGACTTTCTCTCATGATCCTGTATAGTACGACGCCTTTTTGAATGTTTAGTTCAGAGTTGCCCTACTCCTTGGATCGAAGGTCACGTGCCTGATAATTAGAACGTAGGCAAATTGAAGATGTTATCTTTTGAAACCAGTTGTAAATCTGAGGTGATTCACTCTGTTGGCGGTCTTTTTTTATAAACTTCTTGTAGATTTTGATGTGCAAGTCAGTCTCCCGTGGGTTGTTGGGAGTCCAGCTAGGTGACTGGTGAGTTCTCCCTCTTGTAGAAAGAGGGAGTTCTGCACCATACATCGTCTATTTTCATATCTTGCATGGAGATTATATATTCTGCGACGTTCTTTTGTGTGCCTGGTTAGGCGAAACTGGAATTTTCTTGGCAATTTTTCTTTTGAGTCTAAATCTGTGTCTTACACATTATTTCCGGGAAATTCCGCAGTTTGTCGATCTTCTTGGAGATTTCGAGGCAATCAGGAAAGCTGAGGCGCGACATAGGCATCTCTTCCCATCGCGGAAGAGTACTCTGGATTCTAAGAAGAGACCATCTGCGGAAGTTGCTGGTCAAGATCGTGCCAAAATTCTTAAGCCGTATGTGGTTACCACTGTGACACCTGCTTCAGTGATAAGTAACGGGCAGGTGCAATGGGCTACTGCGTATGCTCCAACTACTGGTTTTGTGCAATCACAATCCCAAGGATGGCAGCAAGCAGCCCAACAACCAACTCCACAAGTGCAGCCCCAGCAATGGACTCAAAGTTATGCAACCTACGGCGGTTACACAACATATGCTCCACAACCACAAGCTTCTGTTCCTCAACAACAGACCGTATACGCTGGCTATGCTCAAGCATATGCACCTCAGGTGAAGTGCTGTCTTGCCTTTGGAGATTCTACTCAGATGCCTTGAATTTATTTATGCAGACAGTGGGATAATCATCAGACAATGGTTTACACGAGCCTACCTGGTAAATATTTGATGGAATTGACCGGGTGGAGCTCAGGAGGGTAGTAACGATGGTTTGGGGCATGATTTCTTGCATTTTGCAAGTGTACTTGCACATCTGTGCGTTTTCTCTTCGCGCATTGGTGGATGTGAGGGTCTCGAACTAGGTCAAAATTTCCTCCAGCATTTTTTTTACGTATATGCTAATGATTGGTTGTATTTGTTGCAGGAGGTAATCCAAACATACACAACAGTGCAGCCAGCAGCTAGTTACGTTCAGGAAGCTGTGTACCGTGCACCTGTTCCTTCACCAACAGCTCAGCCAGCCGGTGCCACCGTTTACTATGGGAGCTACTACTGAGAAGAACGAAGTCTTGGTACGCTAGTGGCTCGAACTTGAAGTTCCTATATTCATTTATGAATCGTGATCTAAAATACTTACCCTGGCTTTATCAAGGAGTATAGTTATATTTATTTCGTCGTCGATTTGTAAAACGGTTTCTCCCAAATCAGCTTAAGGAAAGATATCACCCTGTTATCTCTAATCGACTTTGTTGCGAATGATGCCCTGTGTTTCATAGCTACAATCGCATGTAGGGAAATTCACAACTTGGAAAAGGTTGACTCAAATTTTGAAACACGGATATGGTACTGGGATTCATTTACACGTGAGTTGAACTCTTCGATATCGGTGAACTGTTTGAACTGAGAAGTGAGAAAGTCACTGATGTCAAATCTTGATAGAATACAATAATGCTGTTTCAAAGTGAGAGCTTCACATTAAATAATTAAAAAATGGAAACTGAAAACGATGTTAGATTATGGTGAAATGATATTAAACAGCCTTGTGGTGACAGTTGTTTTGGTAACTACTTTGATAAAATAACTAAATATTAGGTGAGTTGTTGCATTGATGCACCTCATTTAACCCTTAAACATGGACACGGATGTTTTGTGTCCGATGGATGACAAAGAATCTTCCTATGTAGAATAGGATAGAAATACAATTGTTCATCCTCAGTTTTTTGTGTGAAAAGGAGAGATCTTGCACAACAGTTTGACTTCCAATGAATATTTTTGGTTTTTTAACAGTAGATGATGTCACACAGTTCCAAAAGGGCTGGTTTCCACAGTTCCAGGGTTAGTTAAGCTGTGAATTACCAAGGCTCCATATTTGGGTGTTGTCCAAACTTTGAAGTTAAATAAAATCTTCTAACAATACTATTTATACAATTTTATTTTTTAGTTGAATTTCCTTAAAAGCCTAATTTAAGCATCAAAAATTCAATTTTGGAAAAAGTTACTGATAATCTTTCTATTCAAGTTTGTGTGTAGAGGGCTCTTGGAGATGAGCCTCAAAACATTGGATTTTGTAGATAAATCACATTGAAATTAATTTTTTTAAATTATAGAGTTGATTTTTTGAGGCTCTAAATTGATTACAGTAATACAGGTAGTGTTTTTTAACTTCATATTTTTTCCATGACCATAAATTTAGACTTGGCATGCACAAAGAGGATTGAAAGACTTCATGATCAAACATTATAATTTTCCAATCCTTAAGTGATATTGTTATGTTTTCTTATCCCAAATCATCTATAAAACATCTAATTCAAAATTGTATGGTTGTAATTTTTTTAAATTGATAAGTTCTTATCAAAAATTTAGCTTTTTGTTTTGTTTCGTTTTACTTTTATAGTTCTAAGACCATTTTTTCATTAAAAATACTCAAAATTTCCAATTTCAATGTAAACAACAAAAATTTCAAGCATTTATTTCTTTTAAATATCCAACTATAGGATCTTGCACTAGACTAGTAGATGAGAATGTGTGAAAGAAATTTCTTTTGTTCCTTGCTTGAATAGATTATGAGGTTTTGAGTCTTTTTAAGTACTTTGTTCTACAAATTGTGAATTACATTTTTTATGTTATACAATTGAGTTGAGAGTTAGGGAAATTTATAAATTTATCACTCCTTATAATTTTCTAAATTATTTCAAGTTTTTGTGGATTTTTTTTGTTACTTACCCTTGCTCGTTTGGGGCTTATTGTCACTAAACTTTTACTCCAAAGCATTGATTGAAAGAAAAATATATATTTTCATAAAGCAAATTAGTTTTCATATCTTTATGAAAAAATTTAATTCTTGCCAAAAATTGAAGTCATAGGTATTTGCCCAAACCTTCAACAATTCCCTAGCTAGAAATACTCTAAGAGATTCAAAATAGGCCTTAGGATTTTAGGCATTAAAATATTTTACAACATTCTTGAACATGAAGGTTGGGGTGTCTTTTCTATAGAATGTCCCTTATATAATGTCACTAAGGTGGAAGTACCTAAAACAACTTGTACCATAATTTGATCTTGAAAATTTATAAATGGCAACAATCCAAAATGTTCTAAATGTGTACATGTATGCAAAAAATAGTTTAGGTACATCATGAAGGTTGGGTTTCAAAAAATCATAGGATATTCTTATATATTTTTATATATAATTTTATTTTGTTCAAATTCATGATTTTGAGTTGCCTCATGTGTTGATCTTCATCAAAATATGTGAAATTACTTAAGTGGATGGTAATAGGTACTTCCATCTAATAGATGAAATAGTTTTAAAAAGGGATTCAAGAAAAAGCATCAACTCAAGAGTTTCAATAATTTTCAATAATAATGGTTCAAAAATAATCAAAATTGTATTAAGCCATAAAGGAGCCTTTATAGAAACTCTAAACAGTGGATTGACTTGCCAAGGGATATATTTTTGATCCAATCAAAATTAGAATTGGATGTTATTGTTTAGTTGTAATTATTTTTGAATTGTATTTATGAAGTCTTGATTAGTAGTAATCTCTATAGTCTTTTGTAATTTTCAAGCAAAATCTTAATATGGAAAATCACTTATAAATTTAAATTTTTGAAAATTTCATGACTAGTAAGGGTTATTGCAAAACAACTGTCTTATAAATGAGATATAAGTTTCATAATTTAAAAAAAAATTGTCTCAAAGGGAACAATGTTAACCTTTGAATGTCCTATGCACTATATTTCAATGTTGACAAAACTTTGAGGTTGAATAAAATCTTCACAAATTACTATTTCACTATTTTTGTAATGGTGAAAGTCCTTCAAAGCCTACTTTTAACATCAAAAATACTCCCTTTGTCCCACTAAAAACCTCCAAAAATCTTCTTTACAAGGGATTAATTGTATTTTTAGTCATTGTGCCAACAATACATGCATTCAAGAACTAGTATCCCATCCCTTAGATCTATGCAAAATCTCTAACTTAGGTGGTGTCATGAATGCACCCAAAATCCATGCAAAAAGTATCATATTTGAGCATAATTGGTGAATGCTATTAGCTATATCGTTCCACATGATTTAAAGGTTGGTGGCAACAATAGGATCTTGCAAACATGTTCTCCAATCTAAATAATTATTTGCAACAAAGAAAACTAGTCTACTTCATGAACAAATCTTCTCAACACACATGTAGACACAAAATCCATCTTCAACACTATTGTCTAAGGAAGCAACAAGTACAAGGTGCCTCATATGGGCAAGGCCAAGCTTGCTAGGGATGAAGAATGCTCATAGATTGTTTCATTTGCCCCCATGAGGTTGTTCAACATAGTGAACACTTACTCAATTGGTCAAAATCAATAAACATTAAACAAAGCTTTTTTGAGGGATGAAGATTGAGCTTCATTTGGAGGTTTTTAGTGGAACATAGGGAGTAGAACAAGGTTGACACGGCGTCCTAACGCAACCGCTAGTGTCTGGACTTCAGACGTCCGCGGACTCGACCTCCTCGGACATCCTGTGACATTCACAAAATCGGGTTTTTACCCTATCCGCCTGTCCGCCAACCTATCCGCAGTCTCTGGAGCCCATCCGCCATCCCGTCTACCCGTCTGTGCCGCCGTCCGCGGTCTTTGGAGCTTGTCTACCATCCCATCTGTCCATCCGCGACCCCGTCCGTGGTCTCTAGAGCTCGTCCGCCAACCCGTCCGACCATTCGCTTAAGCCTCCCCAAATTTAGTCTCTATCTTTAATTTTTTATTCTAAGAGAATTTCTAATGTGATTTTGTTTTTGAAATTTGGTACATTTCATGCTCATTTCTAAGAGTCCTTCGCAATGAAGAAAAAGAACATTGCAGTGTACAAATTTATAAAGAGAAAAGTCCTTTATTTTCGTAATTCATTTTCAAGTGCTACAATAGAATTTCAAAGGATTTTTTTAATAAATATACAAAGAACCGGTACCCAAAATAACAAATTTATTACGGTTTAGGGTTTAGGAAAATATTGGACACACATACATTTTGTGACCCATGCATTTAGAGCTTAATTTCCTATTTTCCTTTGTTCATTTTATGAAAACAATGCAATGAAAAAAAAATGGAGGGTCTAAATTTGGAACCCAAAGGCTTCTAAAAATCCAAGTGCCGTAAAGTCCTAAACCTTTTTGAAAAAACACTAAAATTGAATCACTCTCTTTGTTTTTCGATTTCACTTCATGAATCACGTTAGAATTTTGTTTGAATTGATAAAATCATTTGCTATTGGAAAGTTCTTTTGAAAAAACACCATATGACAATTTAATCTCAAAATTACATGCCAACAAAAATACGGTCACATGCTTCATGTTTGCTTCCAAAGATTTTAGGTGAATAAGATACAACTTCCTTTTTCAAACAAATCATTTCTGTAAATTACTTTAAAATCCTTCATTGTAAATTTGTGATGAATTTACTAATTACGTCTCTTCATAGTTGATACATTATAAGTATACACACTAAAACAATAAAACCACAATTGTTTTAATAGGTTGTCATGATAATTCAAATATCAATGAAATCGTTGAAATACAACTTCTAAGAAGGTCCAAGTAATTCCATATCATAAATGAAATGGTCTTCTTCCAAGACTTATTCCAAATTAAATTGAACGGGCTCAGAAACTTTGCACCCACACATCATACATCATGCAATTTGTCATACAAGCTTGTCAACTAAATATCCATCTACATTCAAGAAGAAATATTGCACTTTGCACTCAAACAAGAGATATTTTTGATTTGTCAAAAATTGATATTCATTAAAAAACAATTCAAATACATTGAAAAATTCAAAATGTATGTCAAATTTCACATATATTGACATACTCTAGGGGGGCATATATACTAAGCAATCTACATGCATAAATCCGAAGTTCTACATTTATCAAATATTTATAAAACTCTATATAGTGCACTCTTGCACTATATTACTAATATGAATGTAGAAAGTGTTCATCCGGCATAGGCCAATTGAATTGGCCAGTGAACCGATTTATGATGTGGGCCAAACCACCCCAATAACCATCACCTCTTTGACAAAGTCAGTTGAAGTATTGGTGAAACACAATTTCCAATTGGTGGTGGCTAAACATGGCCATTGCATTTGTTTCCCATTGCAATCTGTTGTAGTTCTTTGACATGCATTGTTTATTGATCTTTTGAGCTATTTTACCAATTGCATATTCCTTGGATGCACGTGATAAATGTGGAATGATTTCCACATTTGCATCTCTTCTATGCAAATATGCAATGCTTGGATCCACCCACCACCTTCTTGTTAAAGCTTTGTTCATGTTACTTCCAGATGTGAACGTATACAAGGATTTCATTGGTTCAGTAGCCACAATAGTCATGCCCCAATTGCAAATTCCAATGTAGGCATGTGATTCATCATCAGGAAAATGAAACATGATGTTGTTTGGAGAAATATCATTGTGTAGATGTCTAGCCACATGTATTGCATTCATGATATGCACTAATGCCCAAACAAGTTCGGTGCGCTTCTTCCAAAACCGAGCGAGATGAAAAGCTTTAGTCACATTTGACTTTGTTGGATTCGAATACTATAACCAAATATATATGTTGTCTGGATAATTGTTATCCAGGTTCAACATTTGCCGAAGTGTTCTGCCATTCCACCAATAAGAGTATCCTTCATTTGTTCTTGCATGAACTGCAACAAACCGTATAACTCTTGAATGTGGAATCTTCACTACCATTGATTCATTTTGATGTTCCAACTTTGCAAGCTGAAGCTACGTAGCGTGGTGGTTGGATATCTTTGCTACGAACTCCGAAGATGGAGCTATCTTTAGACATCCTTCAATTTTCACCCTTCGAATCTTTGCATATCCTCCCCTCATGATTAAGCCATCTTGGGGAATCACCAATGCAGTGTCCAGAAGCGCTATAAGATGACGTCTAGCCATATCCAATTCAATAAGACCCTCATCGCTAGTCTACCAACCCAATGACCCTCGTCTATTATGCCTCTTCACATATGGGACGCAACGCCCAATAAACAATTGAGCTTTAAGAATGACTTGCTCAAAGGCTTCATCATTTGCATGGTGTTGTTTCTCGTATTTTTTGAGAATCACATCAGCGTTCCACAATGCATCATGCACCTTGTTCTCCAAACATTTGTTTAAGCCCCTCTTCTCCGTCTCATGTTGCCATTGCAGAACGTTCAAGGCATCCAACATTCTCTGTGTCATGTCTACCTTGAATTTTTGTGGACACTCCTCTCCATATCTTACATATTTTGTGTCAAGAGACACAGTGGTTTCCAATTCATAGAATTTTGCAATGCATTTGGTCAGGAATGCTTTGCATGCATCAGATGGAATTTCCTTAGCTACCACCTTTTCTTGTACCACTTGTTTTCCCTTCACCACCGTCTTCGATCTTAGCATCGTGATAAATTTTGAATACCAAAAATTTGTAATTAAAACTTAGAAATTCGCTACAAAAAATAGCAATAATGGGGCCCCCAAATAAGACTTCCGCCTTCCTGAGGAGAGGAGCCAATGGAGGATGAACCACCAAGCTCTCCACTCTCCACTTGCAAAACGCAAGGGGCAAGGCAAAAGTGATTGCGGATGGGCTGTCCACCCCTCTTATAGGGGGCACATAGCTCGTTCCCGTCTGCCTCCTCGTGGCCGTTTGATCGTGCGAACAGCCTTCCATCTACCTCATCACAACCGTCCAATCGTTCGGACTTCATTCCGTCCACCTTGTCGCAGTCGTCTAATCATGCGGACCGCATTCTGTCTGCCTCGTCGCAACCATCCGATCATGTGGACGGCATTCCATCCGCCTCGTCGCCGTCATCCAATGGTCCGAGCGCATTTTGACCACCTTGAGGTGGCCGTCTGCCTTGTCTTGGCCGTTCGATTGTATAGACGGTCTTTCGTCCGCCTCGTCATGGCCGTTCAACCGTGTGGATGGTCATCCGTCCACCTCGAGCCGTCCGTCCGATCAAGAGGACGATCGGTGTCCACCAAATCCGCCGGCCGGCTTGGCGCGGACGCCGCTAGCTTGTCCGATCGGATGGATGGCAGACTATCCACAGGATTGGATGGTGTGGATGGCGCAGATGCGGTAGCCCATCCACTGACGGCAGATGGACGGAACGAGGTGGATGGAAGACCGTCCGCACGATCGGAGATTTTAATTTCTCTTGAACATCTCTAAGCCAAGCATAGGTATCATATTCAACCTTTCTGTTTCAAACAAAAGTAAAAATCAAGTAAATCAACTATCATGGAAATGAAAAAAAATTATAGAGGGATAGCCGGTGACGTTTGCTTGTTTGAAATACTCTCACCGTTGAGATTCTCATGTTTACATAATTTTATCTTAAAATTATTAATGTTCTAGTTTCTATCTTGAATATACTCAACTTATCAATTCTCTTATGAATAAAAACTAAACATCTTTTGGTTGAATTTTTCTTCCTATGTTCTCATGCTCTCATCTAAATTCTTCAACATACAAAATTATAAAATCGTACTCACAAGTGGAAATATTTATTGTTTCAATAATTAGAAGCCAAAAATCTAGTCAAGCAAATTGTAAATAATTTGTTTCAGTTACCTTGAATGCAAATATCTTACAACCTATGTGGGCTAAGTTTTTGAAATTGCTTCTACACATTCTTAAATTGCTATAGTACAAAATTGTACAATCCGACATGCCAAAAACATTGTTCCTACATTTTCTAGTTCTTTGTAATTGAAATGGCAATTCTAAATCACTAAATGGTCTTCGATGGAAAAAAGCATTTGGACTTCTAGGGTTTACAATTCAATTTCTAATAGCAAATGGAAGTAAAATGGTGGTTCTCGCTATTCTACAAACCTCTATTGTATATTTGGGACATCCTTTGCATTTGCAATTCACCTATTCACATTGAATGATTGGAATGAGAAAATTGTAGAAAGTGGTCCAATACATTTTCCATTTTCACAAATACCCATTAACCCATAGTCATGCATCACTGGTATTAAATCCTACAAATTACTTGACATAACTATCATTTTATTAAAATATAAAAATACAATGTATTTCTATCAAAATCACAAAAAAGATGATCACAACTCGTCGAGAGCATTGTGCTATATTTGCGGCACTCTATTGTCTATGTACATTACAATGAGTGAACCATACAGTAAAACAAACATAAGATGACTAGAATACCATATTCTACTTTACTCTAAATCTGAACCCGAATTGGAATCCTTGTTGTGATTTGGGCCTGAAGGATGTCCCTCAATATATGGTCCACCCCCATAGTTGTAACCATATCTACTTGATACACCTCCTTGTCCATATTCATTTCCAAAAGAAGGACCTCCAAAGGTTGGAGGAGGAATTAGAGCACTCTCCTAGGACCCTCTTTGACTTGATCCGCCATAATAAGGGCCTCCCTAATGCCCATATGAATCATATGTAGTTGATCCAGAGTAGTATTGAGAGCCTCCTTGGCTAGAACCACCATAGTGTGTCATTCTATGGCTTCCTCCTATATTTTGAGAGTCAACTCGGGGGGCGTTACCATAATCTGAACCACCTATCCCATCTCGTGACCCACATGCATTATAGTCACGGTAGTAGAACCCATCATGTTACTGACCCTAGTCTTCTGGGCTTCGGCGCATGGCCTCTTGCATTTGCTGTTGGTACTCAATGTCTTCCCGATCTTCTCGATGTTCGTGTCTCTCACCAGATGTCACGGGTGCTGAATCATCATCAACATCATCTTCATTTGACCAATCATCTTTAGCATCCTTCAAGATGACCGAAGGAAGTCCTCCATAGTCGAGGAATGCTAGTACATGAGCAGGGAGTGGGAAAAAGGGAGCGGGGAGTGGGAATTAAGTACTAAGAAACGGACCCCTATGACCGTGGACAAAAGTACCTAAAACCATGGATATAATCCAACTCAATAATTTGGATTGCAAATAGAATTATTGAATTGTGACCTATGGCTGTGAAGCATGAAAATGGATCATGTTTGAAGTGGACAAAATAACTAGAAATGAACATAACCATTGCACAAGAGGCCTCACAATTTACAAACCTAATATTAGACAAATAATACACAAATGATATAGAAGATGAGCATATAAGTTTGAGTAATGAAAGTAGACAAATGATCTTAGATTCAATAAATTGATAACAATGCCAATGAATAATGCATTGTACATAAGGATAAAACATACTATGTGGATTGTTTAGATCCCTGAAATTGTTCTTCAAAAAATTAGTTATAATCTAACAACAACCTATGTATGGAAGTTTTGCTTTAGTTGAAAGCCGATTTAGTTTGTAAACAATTGGATTATCGAAGGGTTAGGCTTGAAAATAGAAAAGTGCACCCACAAGGTCAAGCTATTCCTGACAATCAGTAAGTATTATCTCCAATAGTGGACAGAGTAATTCGTTAACACCATTGAACTAATGAAGTAGTTGTCTATTTTATTACAATACACAAGTGTGTGTTTTGGTGGCTAGTCTCTTGGTTTAGGGTAATTAGAAGTGAACGTCACGTCCTCGTGACATTATAGTAAAAAAGGTAGGGAGTTTAGCAATTGAAAGGATTAAGGAAAGAACATATGTAACATAAGTAAAGAAAATAATTCCATTGATTATAAAGAACATGGTGTTATGGAAGCACAATGACCCTACTAGAAATGACTGATTGAAATCAAATCCTGTTCAAAGAATATAGAATGCAAATGATAATGAATGAATTCTAATACAAATAGAAAAGAAAATCATGAACTACTACATTGACATCATGTACTGAGAATACAAAAGTACCCCACGAAAACATTTCAAGTAGAGGGAGTTGAGGTTGAACTACCTTCATTGTTTGATGTCTGTGAATTAGATTCTATAGCACAATCATCTAGAAACTCCAAAATGCGGGGATCTACCGATTTGGCCCTAGAAGATGGCATAGGGTCTACATCAACGAAATCCCTAGAAACTGCCTCTGCATATATAGGTAGCTAAAATGATTTAGGAGGGCTAGGAAAAAATCCACGATCTGCAAAGAATGGAACATGCTTAGAGTTCCTCATTTCCTGAGCTTGCATGCAAAACGCGAAAAACAACACATTAGACCACAAGTACTTAAGATGAAACAAAGAGATTCAAAGATGGAGTTAAAAGGAAAACTTACTCACTGAATCATGATGTCTTCACGACATGTTGGATTGGAATGTTCTCATCATCCAGATCAATTGAAGAAACAACAAGACATTGTGGTTCGGCCTCTGTAACCAGTGGTGTGCGCATGGCCGGAGCTATCAAAGCATCAAAGATAGCCTTATCCTCCTCAAATGCCAACACATGACGGCGTATAGCACGGCAAGCCTGAATGCTTGAACCTGTACACATCCAGTTCACAGATGAGAACATTACAATGAACGAAAATAATTTGCATGTTTCTATGAGAATCAAATTATTTAATAAGATAACAAACCTGTCGCTATTGTGCAATCCATAACGACATCCCCTAGTACTGAACATGCCTCCACAAGCATCTGCATGAACTGGCGAGCCTTTTCACGAGGTCCATGCCAGGGTTTGGTGCCATTCATGGTGACATCATCTTTGTTACAGAAGTTTTGGAGGATGCCATCCTTGCCAACATTAACCCCAACTGCGTCATCAGATGGAACGTTCTGGAACGAAAATGAGAGTGTTGCCTTTGTTGACATCTCTCTCACCACAAGAGAAATGACAAACCGCATAGTTTGCAAAACAAGTCATGTGAGACTCTAGTAATGACGAACTTCAACTTCAACATGAACATGCAAAAAAAGATATTTAACTTACCGTCATAGTTAGATTCGACGGCAATGTCAAATGTAGCCGATTCATTCCCAACCAAGATTGCTTTATTTTAAAACCGTACTCTTTACAGCATCCAAGAAGGTGGCTTTTGTGGGGCACACTCAAAGGGTACGTGACAAGCAAAGCCCCACTATCATGCAGGTACTCCAAGGCGAAGTCAAAGATGGGTAGCAGCTAGTGCATGTGGAATTCATTCCATTTTGGAATGAGTCTAGGTAGAGCCGATACGGTAGGTACATGGAGACCTTTCGGAACATCCACAATCATCAAGTCCACTACCGACATTGTATTGAGGACACCATTGAAGTAGCGATCTCTATCACTAGAGTGCTGCAAAGGAATATGTAAGTCAGATAAATTAAACATGGTGTAGTATTGAAATAGGAAAATACATACGGTGAATCTCGGAAAATATGGAAAATAATTTGAAGGAATTTACGAAATATAATAAATTGTATAATCAAACTACTTATAAATACAAATTACATGACATTGTTATATGCAATGGAGGAAAGTGTACTATAGCTAAGAAAGTGAGAACATCGTTGTAGGCCTTTGATGTACTATTCTTCCCTGAGGACATGAGGAATTCTAGTGACAAGTTTAAGATGCATTCGTCGATGTCAAGTAGAGGATCAATGTTCTAAATTGTTGGCAACAAACCATGCAGCAAGCACTCTTGAGTGAGAGAGAAACTTGATGAAGAAGTTTTCATGTCAACAACGCTTGTTGCAGGTTCAGGCAACTCCGTCTCTGCCTTCCTTTTCGTCCCTTTTTTTTTACCTTCTCTTTCTCCTTCTCAGCTAGTACCGCTCGCCTCTTCTTCTTCTTATCCTCAGTCCTCTTCTTTGCCTCTTCCATTTTATCAACCTTCCTTTTGTCGGAGGCCTCCCATTTTTTGATGGCTCGAGCTCGGGCCTTAGGGTCTAAGCCAAAAAATTCATCAAACTCTGTCTCAACAACCATCGTGTCTTTTAGGGTCCAGAAAAGAACCTCCTCCTCAGGTGGAGTGATTCCGAAGTTACACTCCAGGTACCAAGGGCAGGCCTAGAGGTGAGAACTGGTCCAGTTTTTTAGTTGTGTGGGGGAGAACATGTAGTCAGGGGATGACCAATCCAATCAAGTAGTAAGAAACAGGGATAAATCCGCTTTTTCAATGGCCTTCTTGCTGTACAATTCAAACTTGAAGTACCTACACATGAGAAGGTAATTGACACAAAACAATTAGAAATGCAGAATCAATTTAGAAACTCTTCTAATAAAGAACAATTTCAAAGAAAATTTTAAAAATTATACAAATATGAAAGACTCTACAGTTTGTTAAGACTTGCACACTAACTAGACTAAATGCTACTAGAACCTCCAATCAATTAGAATGTTACACATTGTAGAATGACAAGTAATTAATAAGTAGCGTTTTCTATCTTGCTGGTACACTATCAGCGTACTAGTGCATGATTAAATACAATAAATTATGAAAAAATGCATGAGTGTCTCCCTAGGGAAAGGCCTTTGGGGCTAAGAGCCTATTCCTCATTCTAACATTATGCATACCTAGGTTGACATGGTTAAACTTTGACATTGTAGAAGTTAAAAATAAAAAACATGACAAAGAGTTCAAAGAGAAAAAAAAGGAAACGGTATGCATGAGGGCCACCTCAATATCCCTCTCTTGGGCTTGAGAGAATGTAATTGGTATTTGATGTATGCATAATGAAACTTGAACATTTAGGAAAATCAAGAAGAATAAATACGTAACTACACTATAGAAAGTGTCTTTGTATTATTCAATTAGATGAATGCCCCGTATTGAAAACGAGACATCACTTCTTCGATTAAAAAAGGGTCATAGAACTACCATTAATATTATACATTTAGTTACATTCATCTCAAACAATAGACGTAGAGACTACAATAAAAGGACTACACTAAAACGATTATGTTTCCATGAATGTTTATAATATTTAGAGAAATAGAATTGGTCACATGAAATGGGAATTGAATGCTAAGGAAATTTTGATAAAGGGTTCAAATTAATGAGAGGAACCTGTATATCAAGCGCTTGACTGCCAGCAAGGCCCCTCTAAACTCTTTAAAAGAGTCAGACTTCTTGAATGCATCAGCACCCTTGAAAACCTCGGTGTAGGCGTCATCCCAGAGTTTCATTCGCCACCCCTCCATGTACTCAAGCAATGTCAGTGGCTCAAAAGAAACAGACATGTCGATACGAATATTATCTGTTCGGATAATTGATTCAAACAACTCTATAGCTACCTCCTCCATCTGCAGATCAATAAGCGTGGTTAGTATCCTGGTGGATCCTAGAAGAAATGGATTATCCAATAACAATAACTGATTCACACATATAAAAATAAATAAGACCATAATCACATTATATGGAGAAACATACCCCAGCGTACCAACATGCCTTTGCTAGAAATTGGAGAAGCTTCTCTTCATTGACAAGACGAGCTGGAAAACGGCGGGCCTCTCAAGATGGTCCGGATCCATTGATCCACCTTAGCCATCTGACCTTGAAAGTCGAGTTGACATTGGCAGTAGCTATCATCTGTAATTTGTCCAAAGTCAACTTCGGCACGGAGTAGAGGCTCCAATGCCTCTTGATCTGCATGAAAGGAAATTACATCATTTATGAATTTTAAATGAAAATCACGAAGTCCCCATGTCCCGAAATTATATAAAGCAAATTATACCTCTTGCAGGAATTCAGGACCAAATGCAAGATTTGCGACAGCAACAATCTTTGATAGCTTCTTATACAACTTCTCAGTGGATTCCTTGATGGCCGTCCTCATAGCAGCCGCTACACCTTCTTTAGACCTTTCATCAAGTGAAGTATCCTCATTGAACTTCTAAACTGCATTGTCCGCCGCTACAGCAATCTCTTGTTGCAAACACATAGTCGTCATCAAATACTGAAACAACCCACAAAACCAAGATAACAATCCATAGAAAATGGTATATGCTAATAAATAAGTACAAACATTTTGAATGAAATTCATGAAGTACACATACCTTAAAGATGAACGAGGTGAAGACCTCCAAAGGCATAGTGTACCATGTCTTTCGTGTGCTAAGCTGACAAGTCTTGACTTCATCAGAACTTAGAAGCTCATTAAATTTGTCTAACTCCATAACCCCATACTTTTGCACATGGTATAATGTGTGCACCAAATTGGTTTTCACATGCGAGTTTTCCGTATGCTTGTCATACGATGTTGAAGTGGAAATAAATATCTAATTGTGAAAAGAGATTAAAGTGTACTAGGAACTAGCTCACGAATCACATACTTAATAAAAGCAATAAAAATATATGTAGACTTACTTGTTTATATCATGCATAACCTGCATAGCAACTCCTATATGATTCTTGGTATCCAAGACAATGGAGTCTACAGATACGTGCTACTCCCTCTCCAGCTTGTGAAGACGCTCAATGTGATTCATCCATGCTATTCGTCTATGGTTTCCGTCATAGACGAAAAACTTATAGTCAACCAAATGCTTCAAAGTAGCCTTGGATCGAAGGTGCATATTGAACTAATCATTGACTGAGTTCCATAAAGGTCCCCATCTCTCCTTCTCTACCTCGGTGAAAACAAATGTTTGACCCTATTCATCTACAATAGAAAAATAAAACACGTGAGCTCCCTCTTCATAGCCATGTACAAATTGTTGCTCAAGTAATATCAAATCACATGTAAGGGTTGGGCAAACCATACGCATTGGAACCAGATAACAAAGTGGGATGCGCATTCGAGATAGATCGGACGTAGCCAACCTCAAATTGGATATCGTTGAGACAATATCCATCTTCTGAGTTCTTCTAATATCATCCTCTGTAACGTTGCCCTCTTGTCCCAAATGAAGACCCTCCTCCAATTCCTCTGTATCTTCATATGACTCAATTGGTGGTTGTAGACTAGGATCCACAATTCGTGAGCTTGGGGACTTTAAAGGAGAGTTCGTAGATATTAGTTCCTCAACATTCTGCACGATTTTACCAAGTGAGAAACAGTTAAAAAAGCAGAATACATTACATAAGTGCTCTCTATATCAGATATTCATTTGTGTAATCTTATAATACATACCTTGATACATGGATTTAGGCTAAAGACATAAAAATGTTCTCCAATGCCAAAATCACAGAAAAACACAACGATTGTGATTGCATGTTCCTGTAATCGACCTATACTGTCCACAACAAAAGATTTGAATGTCATCATCTGCCTCAAGCACAGAATGGACATCCATATCCTCGTAGTCACACGTACAATAATCAATAGTGTTTTCTGAACTCGAAACTAGTATAACTAAATCGTTATCTCCAATGGAGCTGCAACATGAATGTCGTGATGACATTAGGCTATCACTGTACGTGTCATGACTTTCACAATCTAAATCGGCAAGTAAAGCGTCCAACCCTACCATTGGCGGTTGAAGAAGATTCTGGGCGGGAAGCAAGTGCCGAATATCCTCGTCCCCAACTACGTGGTCTACGACCTCGATGGGCGCCATTTCAACATTGGCCACCTGAATTACATCCTGGATATAAGAAACACAATATAACATTGTGAATTGGAGAATAGGTTTCTCTTTGGCTGTATGTAATAATAAGACTTTCCATTTCTATACATTGATTCGTACAATCCGAATAGCCACATAAAAGATTAATATTACAAATTGGAGGCAATAAAGTAATCTACAAATACCTAATTATCACTATTCGACGTAAGATCACAGTCCAAAGAGTAAAGGATTCAGTGAAGTCAAAAACTATGAAGATTGTTTTAAAATCTGAAAGGCATTACCTCTTGCACCATTCTTGCTCCGTGTTGAAGATCCTTTGGTGCCTGAAACATTCCACAGCTCACTATGTCACAAATAATAAATGCTCTATAAGCTAAATGATAATGACTTCTATCATCCAATTTTGCGAAGTTGGATATAGAATATAAACACATCTAGAACATGTCTGATCTAATGTAATTCCGTAAAAATAGAATCAAATGTATTGTGCATGACTGGTCAATTCGTAGTGTTATCTCGGCACCGAGAGCGCTTTGAGACCACCGACACTATGCATACACTGTGGTGACCCCTATGTGACATAATGGAAAACATTAAACTAAAATCCTTCACAGGGGAATTTGGGGAAACTCTCTATTCTAGGATGCCCTAACCATGAAGACATGGCCGTAAAACTAAGATGGCTTTCACCTTCCTAACTCCATTTACTACGATAAATATGCATGAGTATATTATCTTCAATGTTTTTACAGGGCCGAGACAGTGAAGATATGAATGTTACTATGCTTGAATGGAATGGGGAATATGATACATCTAGGACATGCAAGTGGATTATGCTCTCCAAGACCCGTCAAATTGTGTATCCTTTATGAAACAAGTCACAGATTTCCCAAAAAATCACTGATGCCTCTAACTCGTGAACTAGCGGGAACCATCTATCTATGCATGACAGGTTAGCAACGAACGTTCTCTCAGGCCCAAGAACTCTTTGGAGCTCGCAGGATCATGCATACATCTGGCATGCTTGAGGCTCCCTTGCCGAATCTCACTTACGGCAGCCACAAACTAGCCTGTCGGAAACTCATGACCAGAATCTATTTCTCGATTAAGAGCCCGCCTGTATATTCTCAAATTTGCAAAAATCTCAAGCAATCCTCTCACATGTGAAGGATTAGGGTTCACCTGTCTATGCATGGCAGGGCAACTACAATAGCTGTCTCGGGCCCGAGAGCTCCAGGGATTACAAAACATCATGCATAAGTTCAAGATAACTTACGCTATCTTGGCGGAGCACACTCATAGTTGCCAATGTTGGCTTGTCTAAAACTCACAACCATAATCTATTTCCCGAGATGTAGCCCGCGTGATGATACACTGGTTTGGCGAACACTCAACCAAGGCTTTTAGTTGTGAAGGATCCGGGATCACCTATCTATGCATGGCAGGGCAGCTAGGGAATCTCTCTCGGGCCCAAGAGCTTCATGGATCCCGCACAAATATGCATAGGATTGAGATGCCAGCGGTGTCCTCGTCGAATCTATTATAGAGAAGCCGAGTTTGGCTTGTACAAAATTGACGACCTTGATCGATTTCTCGAGATGTATCTCGCGTGGAGATACGAAAATTTTCCAAAAACTCAATTACTAATCTCAGTCCTCAAGGATTTGGGATCACCTCTGTATGCATGGCATTGAAGCTACGAGAGCTCTCTCGGGACCGAAAGGTTCATGGAACCCGGACGATCATGCCTAAATTCGAGATGCCTAAGACTACCTTGGCGAAGCAAACTTCCAGCAGGCGAAGCTTGACTGTCCAAAACTCACGACCATAATAGATTTCTCAAGTGTAGATATGCTAATTGTTCAAAAACTCAATTACTAATCCCAATTATGCAAGCTTAGGGATCATTTGCCTATCTATGGCATTGAAGCTAGGAGATCTGTCTCGGAACCGATAGGTTTAGGAAACCCGTAAGATCATGCATAAGGAAGAAATTCCTGAAGCTACCTCAACGAAGAACAGATACATCAGGCAAAGCTAGCCTGCCCAAAACTCCCGACCATAATAGATTTCTCGAGAGATACTCCCGAGGAGATACGCTCTTTGTCCAAAAACTCAGTTACTAATCCTAGTAGTGCTAACTCAGGGATTACCTGTCTATGCATGGCATGATGGCTACGATAGCTCTCTCGAGACCGAGAGGTACCCCAAACCTGTACGATCATGCATAACTTCAAAAAGCTTGCGACTACGTCAGCGAAGGACACTCACAGGAGCTGAAGCTTCACTGTCCAGAACTCACCAGCATAATGGATTTCTCGAGTGGAGATATACTCCTTGTCCCTAAACTCAGTTACTAATTCCAACAGTGCAAGCTCAAGGGTCACCTGTCTATGCATGGTATGAATGCTACGAGAACTCTCTCGGGATCGAGAGGTACCCCAAACTTGTACGATTATGCATAACTTCGAAAAGCCTGCGGCTACATCGGCAAAGGACACTCACAGGAGCCGAAGCTTCACTATCTAGAATTCACCAAAATAATAGATTTCTTGAGAAGTATTTCGTGTGGAGATTCCCTAACTGTAATGAATTTTAGCTTATGCTCTCAAGACCTCAAAGAAATCAAAGCCACGGCTTAACTCTCGTTCAAACCCTTCAGCTCTATGGCGAAGACAAGTACGTCATAGTGAATGGAAATGTGAATGCCCTCGGGAACCCTAAAGTTAGATTTACGACATTTGTTGGAGTAAGAAGCAAAGACGATACCCTAGAGTATTCTCTTACAAAGGATCTGAGATTACCTTATCGTCTATGTTCCTGTTCAATCGGTGAGGAGCCTCTTCTCTCGTGCCTGCAAGCCGACCACGCCGCGATCGGAGGATTCGTTCCATTTCGATAATCCCAGTGATGCAAAAGCAAAGCGGGGAGAGAAGAAGATTACTAATGCGACACATAAACAAGCCTAATTGACTAGGAGACGATGCGCTAATGGGAACCTATGCTCGTAGCGCTACTTCAGCGATGGCGGCGCAGTGACCGAATGTTACTATTTTGGGTGTTAGGTTTGGATACCCCGAACTAAGGGGTTAGGGTCGAGGCTAGGCTCAGACTCTTTGTCCAATACTTTCACGAGCATCCTCATTTCGCCTCTTCTCAAAATTCTACTGAACTAGTAGTTCTCTAGGGGAGCCAACCTATTCTTGACCATTTAAGTGTTTAGAATAATTTGGAGGTCGTCCTCTTGGGGGGTAAATTTCTTCATGTGTAGAAAAATAGTCTGCATGGTTTCCATAATTTTCTAGATTTGTTTTCCTCGAAGCAGGCTAACCGTGAATTAATAAGCCAGAGATTTTGTCCCTCCCATACTGGTGACATATGTGTTGGTATTCTGCTCATAGGTTGGAAACAAAATGGACAATGGTTTATTACTGTGATGGAAAATTGTATCACAAAGTTATGTTTTCAATGAACACCTCATAATGTGGTATGTAAATTTGGCTCATCACCAGGTGTCATCTTACCAAGTAGCAATATAGTTCCCAACTATTGTGTGTCAGAATTGATCATTTATTTCTCTCACACTGCACGGAAATAGAATAGCATACCTTGCCAAAATGGGGGAGTGGTCAGGAATGGGTTGCCTCCCCTACAGCCGTGAGAAAATGGCTGAACTATGTTTTTTTTGTATTTGTCTCCCTTTTTTTCTAGAATGAGTCTACAGGTCAAGCCCTTTGAGGACGTATCGTCAATTCTGTAATTGGTGGTATTTGATGAAGGAAACAGTGACCAAATTTTTCAGTGTATTGTAAATACATGATCATGGTTGAAAGTATATAATAGTGTCTCAGAACTCATCTATTACAGAACTATAAATGGATTGTAAAGCTAATCACAACTAAGGGAATGTAAAGCTGAATAAGTGTTTTATTGATGGACCCCAAGGGCCTCTGAATGGTTTATAAAATGCAAAATAAGATAGTTTAGTTTAGGGTCGCTCTCGCGTCTGAGTTTCAGGGTCCAAGCTATTGGGCCATATCGTGGAAACCTATGAGGATAATGGACCAAACCTTTCTTTGCTAACTATCTATTCCTAGCCAACATGCCTTGTTTAATGTAATTGTCAGCTTTCTAGAGACGTATTCCTTTTCGATTTCAAATAAATTCTATTAACTTCTGTGGATTAAAGAGGTTTACGATACTCCTATATCCTGACAGTTATGCGATTATTAATTCTACAATACTCTTATTGACTATCCTTGATTAGGAAGGGCGACAATCATAATGGTCCAAGGTCTGGTTTCATCCCTACCATCGATTTTCAGAATGGATTTGAAATGATGCAATTAGAAAAATTCGAATCGTTTTAGTGTCTGTTACTTTTGGGAATACCTCATTCCTAAAGAATCTAGTTATGTCCGTAAAGCACTTTATATGCCATATTTCAAAGAATCTGATATTTAATTTCTTGAGACTTGACACAGTTATCAGGATCTTAGACATTAACTAAATAGTGAATTTGATGATATCTTTCCACGGTACATTTAATCCTACACCGATGCACCACGTAACACTATAAGTGTGTTATTGATGACAGTGCTGGGAATCATTTTGAATTTCACAGGCTAATTTACTTTATTACTCTTATTGTATTGGTTTTCCAAGGACCCAGTTCATTTATTCAATATCTTCTTTGTTCATCCTTCTTGGATATGTTTTCCAATTTCAAACGTCTATTTCATCAATTCATCTGCTATATTTTATCATGCCGCCGATTATTCCAGGATAATGGGGTACAATATGACTAGGGCTTTACCCCAGTCATGATTAATATTCACACGAATGGATTTATGCCACATTGCGGAAAATAATACCCAAATGCATGTCTCTGTATATTGTAAACACCGAGTGAGTTTTTGATCATTTGTGTGATTAGCCTTGCCCCATAGGATTTTCAAATGTGGTTCGGTGTTTTTTTAAGTCCTATTTCTTATAGTGTCTATCGTTCTATCTTTACTGCATTCGAATCTGGATGATATGCGATGGTGGACACCTTGAACATGGTCGTTGTCAGTGTGAATAGTGAGGAAGTTCTAATAATGTTTCAAGTGGGACCTGATCGAAAGGCTGTAGTTTCTGCCCGCAGATTAAGTTTAAGGTTCAATTTTATCAAGGATTCAATCCATATTGATGAAGAAGTCTATGACGGTGAAATGGGGATCCTTATTCACATAGTTGGACAACTTCCTACTTCAGATGGTGTGAGCAGGTTCTGGCATCTGAAACCTGGAAAGTATAGAGCCTACGGCGAGATAAATTCCAATCATTCAGTTCTAATAGAGACTCCCAACCCGAACTTGTCTTCTTCCTTGTCATTTCAAGTGCGTCCGATTACTCGTGTCAAGGTAGAACCTATTCACGACAATGTAATTGTACTCAGTGACTATTCTCAAGCCGATTCTCATGGTCATTCCCAAGAGCATATTTTGAAGGGTGGGACTCCTTCATCAACTCGTACCATCGAGAATCTGAAAGTTAAAGAGAAGTCACCCAAAGTTAGTGGGTCAATATCATCTATAATTGATTGCTTGAGAGGACTGCGTGCTTTGAAGGGATATAGAAATATATTGTCCAAAATAGATTATGACATTGTTCCCATTCATAAAGTGTCAGCGTTACCTCCAATGTTCAATGGCAATGCCATATTTGAGTTGCCCGTGCTAGATTGTTCCTTGTCTCCATCTCTAGCCCGAAATATGTCTGGGATGGATAAACGATATGATGGCCATGTCTGGTCTAAGACAATGACAACAAATATTACGAATCGCATGAGCTTGTCATTCCACACATCTGTCTGTCTCGGACATCTTCGTTGTATGAACCAGACTTGTGGGTTTCTTAGTCGTGTTTACCAAACCAACGATGTTAATGAGTTTGAATGGGAAGGGATGTCACTTACACCACTTGATGTTGGACATACGCATCCCCCAGGATCCATGCTTGTTTGCAAAATTTGCAAAGTACCTCCATCTTGTATTGCAAGGTGTAATGTACGGGTGTACTATGTTATTGGAAAATATGACTTCACTCGGGTGTATGTTCATCTTGGCATTCACGAGCACCCTATGAAGGCTGATGAACTGAGGGATATGAAGGACAAAACTTGGTGTCTTATTGGAGAGCAGATGGAGAGAACACCAACTACGATGAATTCGTCCATCATCATGGAGGCTACGAAAGAACTTCTAGGTGGCTTACTTCTTCGGCCGGATGGGGTGCTGCTGAAAATCCTAGACTTCGGTAAGCTCATTCTGGTATTGGACAAATGCAAGTACTTCAGCTCTCCAAGTATTCGAAACGAGGTAACTTCATTCAAGTATTTAAGGAGATTTGGGGTTATGGATAGCATTACAAAGTTGAGGGGATCTAGTACTTGGGCATTTGTTCAAGAGAGTAAGTTCCCCGGTCAAGGATCAGATGTAGACAAAGTGTTTGTTTTTAAAATGTTAGAAGTAGGTCCAGACAGTGGAGTGGACTTGGTAAAGCGAATGCAAAGTGGTGGTGATCTCAAAGAAGCTTGGGTGATATTTGATCATGTCAAACATGTGAAGGGTTGGACGACATTGGTGTGTCACATTTACAACTCTCAATATTGTCGTGTCATGACCATTGCAATGTGCGACATGTAATCTAAAGATTGCGCTGCACAAATCTTATTTTGGACAAATTTGAATTCCGTTCTTGAAAGGCACGGTGTACCCGAAACTCAATTCAAGGGATTCATGGCTGATAGTGCCCAAGCGAACTGGAATGCTGTAAGGATGGTTTATGGATCGGGGGACATTCTAGATCCTATGAAAGATAGAGAAATGACATGTCTCTTCCATTGGACTCAATCCATGGAGAAGCATACGAAAGTTGATATTCGTTTTGACTTACAAGATCAACATCGTGTACTTTGCAAACAATATAAGAACGCCTCTTCCCCAAAAGAACCCGAAGCTCGCTACCTTGCCATTAGAGCATGGTGGTTGTCATCCAGTGCCACTACAGAGAAAGGATTGCATCGACTAGAGCTCTAGTTGTCCTTCTGGCATTTTCGATGTCGACAGTGGGGTGGATTCATGCAACTCGTAAGTGTCATTGTCTATTGACTCTGAATTGTAGGCAATCATCTATGATTGATATTTCTCCTTCATTGCTATGTTGTTCTAGAACTATTATTCCATAGGAGGAGCCTAAATTGATATTTTTCCTATCCTTATAGAACTTAGTATGCATGGACTTGGACCCCTTACAAAGCGTCCTGGCACCAAGATAGGACAATTGAGGGCCTCCTAGTCCTTTAATGTATCTAATTTCTGTCACATTTGTGTTTTAATGGACAACATTTGGAATAGTTGCGCATAGTGTTCATACCAATTAGGGACCTCTCGGCACCGAGAGACCTTGACAGAGGTATACATTGATGTTTGATGGGATCTATATTTCTGGTAGAGTACCAGTATAAACTAATGATAATGGCACTTCTGATTTGTAACTTTAGGATTTGAGTGAATCCAAACTCGCCGAAATGCCTTCATACAACCTTGTGGAGACCGTACACAACAAGTGGCTCCAACAATTTGGAAACCGTGGAACCGATTTATACATTGCCACCGTAGATGATTTCGTTCAAGCTTTCATGCAAATGGTACGATATTACCAGTATCTTAAGGGCAACCAAGGTGGGACCAGACTTGGAAAGGAAGAGTTATTGCTTCGAGTTGCCCAATGCTTTGCAAATAGGATTGGAAATCCGAAAGTGCTCACAGAAGCAATCTTAACCATTCCAGGTGTTGAGGAGTTCTTCAATAGAGATCCACATCTAGAGGGTGAAGAAGTGTTTGGGTCGTAGAAGTGGAAGGCAGACATGCCTCTAGGTTGCGAGTTCGATTCACATAGACCAGACAAGGTTAATTTTTCTCATCCCGTCATCCAAAGAAGATCTTCAAGACCCTCCACAAGTGTTCAGAACTTGCAACCAATTCTGGAAGACCTCTCTCCATACGTCGAAGTACCAATTTCCAAATCAATGATACAGGAGGATAATGTTTGCAATTCCTCTCATGTGTCAGCGATTCAGGAGACCAATTGTGATGAGAAGCAATGGCATATTGCACGACTTCCGAAGACATCCGCAAAGGCGTGCTTTGCCCTTCAAGCAATTTCAAAGAAGAAATGCATAGCAAGAATTGTTCAAAACAACATTGCCACAACAGCCCCTACATATACAAGTATGATGGTGAATTACAAAAAGAATCGAAATGAGGTGATGCAATTCTTCTTTTGCAATGACGACATTGAACGTTGTGTTAAGGGAAGAAGACGGAAGTGGGTATTATCAATACTAGTTGTTCTTGCCATTTGGCCTATCAAAATGGGCACCAAACTCTTGAAGAAAGAAATATTGGCCTTGGAAGCAATTGGTTTCCAACTTCCACAACGCACTGTCATTTCACCTCGAAGACTGTTTGGAGGACAACCAGGTGTAGAATTGGTTCATGCTTATCTCATTCCAACTTCACCCGAAGAGCACCCTAAAATTCGAGCAGGAAAAGTCATCCGGCAAAACCCCAAGGTGCCAACCATAAAACATGCGAACAATTCAACTTCTACACTTACCTTGAATGCACAAATTGAAAGGGTGACCATGGTTCCACACCTTGGTTTTGATTGCATAGTTTCTTTGAGGTCTAGGGTGGAGCTGAGGACTGAGTAATATATGCTTACAATTTCATCATTTTCAGAGTGCAGCTGCCCATATTTCAAAGAAATGATTATCAAGTCTTTAGGGAAGCGAGGACAATGGCCTAATTGTAAACACCTCTATTTTATTTTCACAGTGATTTGCAATCTACATTCCACTGTACATGGCTTTACTCATGCTCCGAGCTTGAGTTTTAATAATGTCAAGCAAATCCTACTTAGTGGTATACTAAATCATATAGGACCAAACTAGTTTTTGTGTTCTACAGCACAAGATTTATTTTTGTGTCTACTGTATTTATCATTGAACTTGAAGTGAGACTAAAAGGGCCACTACTTGCATTTCACTTTGCCCTATGAGATTACAAGGTGACTTGTCTTCTAAGTATTTGTATTGAGTATCCATTATAATATAAGATACCCAATCACTAACGTCAAGTGTTTGTCATTTACATCCTTTGTTTTGTACATCTAATTCCTTTATGTAAATTGTACAACTAAAACATTAAAATTCTAATTTGAGAATTCAAATCTAGAATTTATTGTGATAATATAATGACCTTAAAATACATCATATAGTAAATTAGATTTATACATATGAATACTTCATCTTTTCCACGGTCATAGGGTCAAATTCAATCTACTATATCATTTATTTCCAAACCCCTACCCTCTAATCATCCACGTTCGTAGTATAACCCAAAACCATGGTCATAGGTTCTCTATTAAAGCATTCATGATTTTTGAATTTCCAAAATTCCTTTCATTGTCCTTTTTTTCCTTTTTTTAATCTATTTTTTTCATCCTCTTGTCATCCAATTTTCATCCTAATTTTTCATCCATTTTCATCGACTTCCATCCCATTTTTTGGTAACTCTCAAAAAATATATGCTCCTTGCTCCCCGCTCCCCGCTCACATGCTAGCAATGCTCGGTTGTTCCCTACATTGTTTCCTTCATTGTTCCTTGTGTTGCCAAAAATTGGGTAGCAACCCAAAATGGGCTGAATTTCCAAATTTTTGAAAAAAATTAAATAAAAAATAATTTTTCCAAAATTTCGAGAAAGTAGTGATAAACCTAAAACTGAATTAAAAAATAATTTTTTCTCAAGAAGAAAATTTAAAAATAATAATATTTTTAGACGTGACAATGTCTATGCTATGCCATATTGTTGATGTGGCGAGTTTTGACACCTTGGAAACTCAAAATAACTTGCAGCCTCTTCATGCCCTCAAATCTCTTCTAATGATTTGGCTCAACCATGTAAAAGAGGCCTATCTCATCCATATTGAATATGTTAGAAAGAGAATATTGAGATACAAGAAGTTTCATTTCCTCTATCCTCCTCAAGGCCTCAAGGGAATTATCAACAAATGCATCCTCTCCATGACAAGCATACCCCCTAATATGAAATCTCATTTTGAATCTATCTACCCCTCCATGTAAAAATTGAAGCTCCTTTTCACCCTCTGCTTTGGGTATCATGCTATAAAATTTCTTTGCAACAACAACTACAAGATCATCAAACAAAGCAACATTATGATCCTCTATAACCTTAAACCATGTGAAAGTAGCTTATTCCACCTATTGACATTGAGCTTTCTTAATGTGCTTTGAGACAACTAAGGTAGGAGCACCCAATGGCATTAGTTTCTATAGATGGTAGTAATTTCATAAATGTAATGTAGGTGGATTGTAGATGGCTTGTTTTGGTTGACAAAAATGATAAGTCATCTATGTTGTACTTTCATTTAAGTTGTAAAATCACTACCTAGAAAGTGAGGCTATTAGATCCACTAACACCATTGGATGCTCCTACTTTAAATGTTGAACATTTATATCCAATAGATCTCTCTTCTTTTGAAATCTGCAAATGCTCATCTCAAAATTTGAGGCATGGTAAGTAGAATTAGCCCATGCAATCAAAGCCCTATTGGTAATATTTTGTCCATTAGACACCAACCTCTAATGATATTGAAGGATCTCTTTCTTTTGCACCAAAATAAATTTAGAACCCTTTGCCATTGTAAACCTAAACTTCTATCTCTCAAAATGATCAAATCACTAATTTGTCACATCATAACATTACTAAATCTCAAATGGCAAAACACTAGAATGCAAAGAGGTTGATGCAAGGGAGCTTGAAGTTTAAATCTTAGAGTGGTTGATGGAATTTATATCCAATATTGTTTCCATGATGTGGAATAGATGATGTGTGAAGATGTTGTGACCTATAAATAGTACTATAAATGCCAACCACAACATGATCTATATAGTTGTGTATATGATGGACCTAATTCAATTTCATCTAAGTTATAAATTTTCATAACCTCACTTTCATCCAAGTTAATACTTATCAAGGTGAGTTCATTGAAGAAGGGAGCATAATTTCTATAAATTCTCTTCATAGTTAACAATTAACACTTACTAGTGTATTTTCTAGAATTTGGAGGGAGTGCAAATACACATACCCTATGTGAACAACAGATTCATCATAAATTAAGCCATTTTTACAAAAAAAAAAAAAGTGCCTCATGCCGTCTTGTGAATGGTGTGAGGTGACATAGACCCCTAAAAATCTGACATGGAAATTCAATTTTGGCACTTGAGTGCCGAAATAAACCTTCACATACAATAAGTGATTTTAACACTTATTGAGGTAACAAATATCCAGGGTGGACTGTAGTAGTACAGACTCTTCGAAAATTCCAGGAAGTAAAAAATAGATGAAAATCATCCATTATTCCCTCCCTTGAACATACTAACTAGTAAACTGTTAAATAGAGAGCAGACTACCTCCCCACCCCCGAACGCTGAGTTAAGCCCTAAGAATGGAATTCAATCCCCTCCTAGAATTCTGACCTAAAACCCTAAACCCTCTGCTCTCGAACACTTTGCTTTCCTTTCTCTTTGGAGTTCGCATTTGCAAGGCACGAACGCGCGCGCATTGTGTCTTCTGGTGGTTTCGAAGGTTGTTGGAAATCATGAGGCCTCCATTGACGAGAGGAGGCGGAGGTTTCCGGGGTGGAAGAGGCGATGGCGGAGGTCGTGGAGGCGGCCGGAGCTTCGGAGGAGGGCGAGGAGGCGGGCGAGGGGGTGACAGAGGAGGCTTCGGAGGAGGACGCGGGGGAAGCCGTGGCCGAGGAGGGGACAGAGGGGGACGAGGAGGTCGCGGAGGGGGAAGAGGCGGAGGCCGAGGCGGCGGCATGAAGGGAGGCGCCAAGGTGGTCATCGAGCCTCATCGACACGAGGGCGTGTTCGTCGCCAAGGGGAAGGAAGACGCGCTGGTGACGAAGAATCTGGTGCCCGGAGAGAGCGTGTACGGAGAGAAGCGCATTTCGGTGGAGAACGAGGACGGGACGAAGACGGAGTACCGTGTGTGGAACCCGTTCAGGTCGAAGCTGGCGGCGGCCATCTTGGGCGGCGTGGACAACATCTGGATAAAGCCCGGCGCTCACGTTCTTTACCTGGGAGCTGCTTCGGGCACTACGGTTTCTCATGTTTCCGATTTGGTTGGTCCTTCGGGCATTGTGTACGCCGTCGAATTTTCTCACCGCAGTGGTCGCGACCTTGTGAACATGGCGAAGAAGAGGACGAACGTGATTCCGATCATCGAGGACGCGAGGCATCCGATGAAGTACCGCATGTTGGTGGGTATGGTGGACGTGATTTTCGCGGATGTGGCTCAGCCTGACCAGGCTCGTATTGTGGCTATCAATGCTCACAACTTTTTGAAGAACGGTGGTCACTTTGTGATTTCCATCAAGGCGAACTGCATCGACTCTACTGTTCCTGCTGAAGCCGTGTTCGCGTCGGAGGTGAAGAAGCTTCAGAAGGAGCAGTTTAAGCCCGCTGAGCAAGTGACCTTGGAGCCTTTCGAGCGCGACCATGCTTGTGTGGTTGGTAGTTACCGTGCTCCGAAGAAGGCGAAGCCTGCCGCCGGATCATAGTTTAATTTTTTTAGTTTTTATTTGATAAATTAGGTTTTAGAAGAGCCGGATTTCCCAATTTTGGAGTGAAACCTGAATTTGACTTTGCAAAATAGACGTTGACCAGTTGGGAATTCTGTAGAAATTTGAGAATGCGCCGATTTCTCGTGGACATGAGGGGCGGAAGAGTTTGCACCGTGCGGTTCGCTGAAATTAGCGTGCAGGTCAACTTTCAGGTCCCACGCTGGACTTAGGGTTTTAGACCTTTCCTTGGGAATCTTTTATTCATGGGTGAAATGTGAAAATCTGATGATTCCAAAGTCTCTTTCCTGAAATACAGTCTCTGAACAGGACGCCGTACTGTCAATTTTTGTACAGGTGTTTTTGGTCACACCTGGCCTTGAGCAAAGAGCGATTTAAAAGACAAGAACACATCAATATGTTTCATTGGGGCCTGCACATTCTTTGGGTAGCATTTCTGGCTCACCGTTTGAGTAAGCTTTAGTTACAGTGGTATTTGTTCACATATAGCGAGGGAATTTTCATAATTTCACGCAGGCTTGCATTTGATAACACACCCTTGAAGCCACAACTACTGTGGGTTCAATGTGTGGTTTTGGAGCAAACCATCTCCCTCTAGTTGTTTGTCATACAACTGAAGCCTGTTCTAATTTCGAAGCCCCTCACATTGTCAAAGCAAGAGGTTTGTCAAGGACTAGAGAGAGATCGTGATTGTTACCGGTCAAGCTTCACAACAGCAGTTAACTGCTTGAAATGTCATATGTTTGAACCGCATTTTGCCTGCTCCTGCCCTTTTGCTCTGCCGTCGTCTATCAACGTGGGGCTCTATATCAAATACTGTAGAGGCCCAAATGCAACACAAGGCGATTCCTATCAAAGAAATTGGCTCGCTCATGCCGCTCCAGAATGAGAATTGAGAAACAGCTACTTCCCAGTTGTTTTGTCGATTTGCAATGGATCATTGACATTTGAGGAGTCAAGTTCACCCCTTCCAACAATGTAGGCCGTTTGTTAACCCAAAGGACCGAAAGGACGTCTTGTGTCCTTTGGAATTTGGATGATTTCAGAAGGCCTACAGAGGGAAAAAATATATTTTCTCATCCAAATTTTGTAGGGGAGTTGCTTGAATGAATTTTTAGTGAAAGAAATCGGATATCCTCTCATTTTGGTTTATTTTTACTTTTAAACATAAGAAGATGCTCAATCCATGAATAATCACACTAGTAGAATGATATTAGAGCCTTGGGCACCAAGCTTTGGCAATATTCCTTTGTACCTGTAAACAAAATCCACATTAAAAACAAGGAGCTTGAAGTTGCCAAAAACACTCTACATGGTACTAGTAGAAAGGGTGAATTGTAAAACAGATCTTTTTTGAATTTAAACCCAACTATTGAAATGAAGTTAATCAAGTGCAGTTTCTATTTTATTGCAAATTGAATTTTGATTTTTGAATTGTAGAAAGATACAATAATTGTTTTTATTCCAAGATTTTCTATGTTATTATATACACCAATGAAGCAATTTTTAGAATTTGAGCATATTTCATATTTAACATGATCAGAATTTTTTAACTTTTCTTATAAAACTCAAAGTAATTTCAAATTTTCACAAAAATATCTAAAATTTTATGATTCTAAAAAACATGTGTTTTTCTCTGACTTTTAAAAATAAGTACAAAAATTTCAAGCATAATTAGTTGCAAAATGGGATCTCACACAATTGAAGAATTTTGAGGTTGAAATCCATAGTCATAGGCTTGTTCTTTCAAGGTAAGTACCAAAGCACTTCTTGTCCTAGATATCTCTAAATGCTATGGATTCATGCTTATGAAAAAACCATATTATCCCACGCTTTCGTGAAAAAGAACGTAATTCTTTTGTCTTTTAAAGTCTATAAACTAGATTATCAACCCTCAACAAGCATCCATATAGGTTGGGTATTTCATAAAGAGCAATGGTATAAACAAGTATATATGCCACTTTCACCTTACATGCGTCAACCATTGTCATGTGTTATTTCTATCACTCTAGTAGATGCCAATCAATATTTGACTATTTTACCTAATTTATCTTTGAGTGAAAGGTCCCAACTAATTTTGATATTGTCAAAAGTTGTTTCTTTGGTCTCTTATATTATGGAGAAATAATAGTTTCTATCATTTATTCTAGCAACATGCTAATCATAGAAAATAGTATTTTGTAGGGTTGCCAATCCTAGAAAAAATTGCTTATTTATTGTGGCAAATAGAGCCCAAAGGCAAGGCAATTCAGCAATTGGATTTTTCCACCCTAAATTGTTAATGCCCAAAGTTTTGACATATATATGGCAATATTTTAATATAAAAAGATGTTAGGTCCTATTTTCAAGGGCGAGGTGAATGAAATGAAATGTCCATTTGTAGGTTACAAGGTTATTTAAGAAATAATTGTAAACTTCAAAAAAATTAGATGTTGAAAAGCGAAATGCATTCAAGAAAATATAGACTCTCTACAAAGCCATTTGACTCTAGCCTGCAATGCAAATACATAGAAATATATATTTTTTAAAACTAAAAAAAATGGAAAAAAATGGCAATTTGACATGGCACCTAAGGCAATCATGAGACCCATGATTTTCTTAATATTTGAATTTGAATTTTGAATTTTACAATTTTACTTTACTTTTACTACTAGCAGAGTCAAACAACCTTATTGAGAGTCCATATTTTCTCTAATGAATAAAGATATTAAAACTCTATGGGAAGTGAAGGGTCATTCTAGCTCTAGACCAAAGGAGAAGCATTAGATGAGATTCAGCTGCCCTGGAGGGCCGTTTCAGGCCAGTTCCCAAGGCTGGGAACCAGCCAGGGCTGTCCAGAATTTAAAATTATTAAAAAATAATTAAAAAATGAAAAAAAATTAAAAATGAAAAAAAATTATTAAAAAATGAAAAAAATAAATAAAAAATATTAAAATTAAAATTTTTTTTTCAAAAAAAATATTTAAAAATTAATTTTTTATTATTATCCGACGTGGCCGCCGGCTGACCACGTCAGCGAGCTGCTCTGGCCGAGTTCCCACAGTCTTAGAACTTCTGGGAACTCGCAGTCTTCCGCAGGAGCTCATTCTCATCTAATGAGGCATTGCATTAAGAAATGCTATATATAAGAAAGTTTGGGAGACCTTTATTTGAAAAGTAAGTTGATGGTCCAAGGATAGAGCTTTTCATAGAGTATGTGCTTATTTTTCCTTAAAGTTTTTTTTTTGTTAAAGTGAATAAATTGTCAACCATTTGGATTATATTTATCGACATGTGGGTTATATTTAAACTCTTCTTATCCCTAAGAGAACTTGAGAGAATTTGGGAGAAGGAGAATGTAGGTCTAGAATTTTGAAGGCAAATCAATTTGACAAGATAAGATTTGGGACATAAAATCTTATATTTTTCAAATTTTATGATGTTTTCCACCTTGATATGAATTAATTTAGCATTGTGCAAAACAATCATGAAGAATCAATTGACCAAGCTAATCACACAACTAAAAAATAGACCGAAGTAGTTTTGCAACATGCTTGGATGAACTTTGTCATATTCATTACATGATAATATGTTCTTAATTAAGGAATCAGGACATTCATAATCCAAAAGCTCATCAACAATTGACTTATGGATTGAAACCACAAGCTTATTATTGAAGGTAGGATCACCTTAAATCAAGCAATTTTTTCAAATAATTGTTGTTTTGTACCAAGGAACTTTCATTTTTTAATCAAATGAAGACAAATTGCAACAAAAATGGCATGAAATCTAAGATTGACATTTGAGTATAATATGGAAAAGTTATAGGAGGACAAACTTGAATTGGTGGATTTTCTAAGATTGTGCCATATTTCCCACATTCACGCCGTAAACAATATGCCAAAAGCTTATAATTACTCTTTGTGATATTTAAGGCTTTTTAGAACATGCTTGGAATTTAGTAATCCTAGGTTGCACCCCAATTTTGCACTGCCCTTAGTGTAAATGTACAATAAGAAAGTTACAAATTACACTTTATTTGCTAAGAGTAACTCCCAATTGGAACGCCAAAGCAACCCACTTCAATGTCTTTTGGACAAAAAGTGAGCAAATAATGCTTTAACCCCTAAACGCCCAAACTGCGTTTTTTGGCAACATAGCGATTTTGGGCAGCTCACTACGAATGGAGTTTTTTTTATTTTTCTTTGAAATTTTCACACAACATGTGCCCGAGGAGTATCTTTAAGGCCAAACAATTTTCATAACTTTTGACTTCATGGTTAAGAAGTTATTGCATGATATGTAATTTTCAGTGCTCCTCGGGCAGCCCAAAAATTTCTTAAAAAAACACTTTTTTAAGAAATAAAAATTTGAAATTGGTTTTCTAGATTTATATGTACATGGAAAGCTTTGAATCATTCCATTTTGATTTATGAGATGAAAGTTATGAGGCGTTTTAGTTTGCGGGCAGTTTCGGATTCCCTACTCTAAAATAAACTTTGAAGTCCTTTATTTCACTCAATTTTCAATATTTTTTGAAAAAAATAAAATGATAGGGTGTGTATTGTTTATTAAAACATTACAGCCATTGGGATTAAAAATTTTCAATTCCATAACGAAATTCTTCACAATTTAGTATTTTGAATCATTCTCTACTTCTTTGTACTTACTTCCTTTTTCCTATATGTTGTACAATTTCAAATGATTTGAATTTTTCCAAGCACATAGACAACTTGCCTTGAAGAATGAATCCAAAGAGTAACCACCATTTTGGAATTTTTTTCATACAAATGTGGCCTTGTGAAGTGCAGCTGCCCGTTTTTTCACAGGGCCCAAAAAAGGATTTTTGCTAATTCAAACACTAATATCTTACAATCTACACGGTGGAAAATTCTGAAATTTTTTCCACATCTTCTCAAATAAGTTTAGTACAAGATCTTACGGTTACATGTGTCCAAAAATGTTTTTTTCCTAAAATTTGGTACTTGTTCTAGAAATGACAGTTTGGGAGCATTTTTGGTGAAAACATAGTTGAAAACATTTAGGGGTTAAGTCCACCACAATATTTTCTTTGGCATGAAAAAACTTACAATTTTACTACAAACAACAAACTCCATCAAACCATTTTTTTTTCCCACTAAATAGCCCACTAGATAAGCAATGATGGAGATTCTTTTTACTTTGGGCCACTAGGAGCCTTATACGAGCCTTACGGTTGGTTGGAAGACAAAATAGCTTCCCACCGCCCCGAACCCCCTAACGTTCCCTTGTGCGTGCGCTTCGTTCCCGACATCGAGAACGCGAGTGGATCGATTGCCCAATCCAGAACGGCGAGAGTGCACATTACACTATCCTATCCTCACCCTTTCTCCCCACTGCGAGGTTTCTCCTAAACCGCTCTGCATTGCCGCTGGAATTTCAGCTCCACGAGACTCAGGACCGTAGTTGAATTCCACTTCGATAAACTTTGCCGCTCTCACTGAGAGTCTCTTCGCCATGGCGGCCGCCGCGTCGATTTCCGCAGTCACTGCGAGCTTCACGACCCTGTCGTTCCAAAATTCCGCCGCGAAGGCGACCTCGGCTGGTGTGGCGTTGCCTGCATTCCACGGACTGAAGGCGACTGCTGGAGCTTCCTCTTCCGTCTCGGACCTCACCGCCCGCGTCGCCTCCCATGGGGTTGCGGCGTCGTCGGCTGGCCGAGGGGTGGTGACCATGACCGCGGACGTCGCCACCAAGTTTGTGACGAAGAAGTCTGAAGAGACTTTCACTGCTGCCAAGGTAAGCCGCTGAAATTTGTAGCTTTTTTCCTTCACAGAGATTATGTGGAAACGTAAACAGTCTGCCACATTTTGTCATTTTCACGACTTTCGATGTTTTTCATATTTTTCCCCATTGGGTGTGTGGGGTGTGTGGGGGGGTAGGGTAGGTTTTTTTTCTTTTTTAATAGGAGTACTCGTTGTTGGTAGCAAGTGCGCTTTGATGGCGTACTTCGAGATGGAAGATAGTTTTGTTGTTCGGGAAGCTCAAATTCAATTGAGTATAATCCTGCGGTGATTGCACGGGTTATGAGGAAAATTCTGGCACAAAAGGAGCGAACCTGATTTTGAATTGGCTTTTGTCGTTGCTCGTCTCTTCCTATTTTATTACTGCTTAGCAGCCGCTCTCGACAACAGCCCTCATTTTTTCTATAGTGCTTTGCTTGGATTTTGAAAGGGTTTTAGCAATGTCGGTTAGCTGTTTTCTGCTCCATAGAGATGTTATATTGATGAAGGTCAAAACTGACGTGATTTTGGTATTCTACACGTTTTGAGAGGCGAACGTGCGTTGGAGATGGTTTTGGATTTGAGCTATTTGCTTACATTGATTTTGTCTTCATCAAACAGGAATTAATGCCTGGAGGTGTGAACTCTCCCGTGAGAGCTTTCAAATCCGTAGGGGGCCAACCTATTATCTTTGACCGAGTGAAGGGCTGCAAGGCCTGGGATGTGGACGGCAACGAGTACGTTGATTACGTTGGCTCCTGGGGTCCTGCCATTATCGGTGCTTGCGACGATGAGGTAAGATATACTCAACAATAGTTTTAGGGTGTACGAAAAACATTGTGAAACAGCTGTGTGTTTCCGCACTCAAGCTTCTCCACTGACTCACTCTGTAATTGCACATTCCCTGTAACGATATCCTCAGAATCCGTCATTTTGTGTACACATCTGATAGGACAACTTCAACCTGTCATGTTGTGAATATGCATGAGAGTGCTAATAGAAGCCCATTTGTCCCCTACCAAGGCAGGATTTTATTGAGAGATTTGAGTGTACATCGCCAAATATTTTCTTGAGAGCTGACTTGGTACTGTTCTCCAGGTGAATGAAGAACTCATCAAGACATTGAGGAAGGGAACCAGCTTCGGAGCTCCCTGTGTACTAGAGAATGAGTTGGCTCAGATGGTGATTGATGCGGTTCCGAGCATCGAGATGGTTCGGTTCGTGAACTCAGGAACCGAGGCCTGTATGGGCATGCTCCGCCTAGCTCGCGCTTACACCGGTCGCGAGAAGGTTCTCAAATTTGAGGGGTGTTACCATGGACATGCGGATTCCTTCCTGGTGAAGGCCGGCAGTGGTGTGGCAACTCTGGGACTTCCAGATTCTCCTGGAGTCCCCGCTTCCTCTACGGCTTCCACATTGACGGCTCCTTACAACGACCTTGAGGCTGTCAAGGAAATCTTTGCCGCAAACAAGGGTCAGATTGCGGCCTGTGTGTTGGAGCCTGTCGTTGGAAATTCTGGATTCATCGTCCCTCACAAAGAGTTTTTGGAAGGACTTAGGGAGATCACCGCACAAGAGGGAACGATGCTGGTGTTCGATGAGGTTATGACTGGGTTCCGTATCTCTTACGGAGGTGCCCAGGAGTATTTCGGTATTACCCCTGATATTACTACTCTAGGGAAGATCATTGGAGGAGGACTGCCTGTGGGTGCCTACGGAGGGAAGCGGGAGGTCATGGAGATGGTTGCACCAGCTGGGCCCATGTATCAGGCCGGCACCTTGAGCGGCAACCCTCTCGCAATGACCGCTGGAATCCACACCCTGCGAAGGTTGAAGCAGGCCGGTTCTTACGAGCACTTGGACAGGGTTACTGGGAAGCTCATCAACGGCATTCTCCAGGCTGCAAGGGATGCTGGCCACGAGGTTTGCGGTGGCCATATCAGTGGAATGTTCGGGTTCTTTTTCTGTGCCGGCCCGGTTAACAATTTTGACGATGCCAAAAAGAGTGACACAGCCAAGTTCGCCAAATTCCATAGGTAAAAAGCTTTTCGTCCTTGTCTGAATTTCTTAGAAACATTTTGTGCATTCATGTTCTGTTTTCTTACGTCGGATTCATGCTCACAAAGCTCTGCTTGTTATGCACAGGGGCATGCTTGAAAGAGGCGTTTATCTTGCTCCTTCCCAATATGAAGCTGGCTTCACCAGCTTGGCGCACTCAGACGCGGATATCGAATTCACCATTGCTGCTGCTAAGGATATCCTCAAGTCTATGTAAGAGATGGTTTTGTTCACTGTGTCTGCTTTGAACTCCGTTCTTTGAGAACCGCATAATTTTTTTCCGGAAGAGACTTCGAGGTTGAGGGTATTCACGAGCTTGTAGCTATTTAGGTTGAAGCTTGTCTATGAATAGTAGTATAGCGAAGGACTGACGTAGGTCCTTGTGCACGCATCTTCCGTGTATCTGAGGTGCCTTGGTCTTCATTTGTTCCTCGGAAACAGGCTCCCTTTCAAATCTGAAAGAGCTGGGTGCAGTTTAGGTTTCGAACTGTACAAGGAGATCAAGGTATGAATTTGCACTCTTCTGTCAAACAGCACGGAAGTACCCCCTCTTTTCGTACTACCAATTTTTGTGACGGTCCTGAAATAAGAGTTTACAACCTACCAAAGGTGGTAAACTGATTCAGTTGAAGACGTGAAATAAAACTTGCGAAGAAAACTTTCATGTGGTAACGTAACCCAGACTCGACTAGTGTACTTAATTTCCCAGATGTTCCGGACATACAGACAATCCTACAAATATTCCCACTTTCAATTATCACTCTCAACACTACAAAAAAAACCCGATCATTTCCATTCAAACTACCAAGGAACTCAAAATAGTAATAACCCAGCATCCGCACAGCGTGTCCTCATATGTTGCAACATCTAATCTCAGCGTATGTTATAACGCTGAGAAAGACAACTCCTTCTGGCTGTCATAAAACAAACAAACAGTGCTTGTGAGGAGCAAATAGACACGTTGGCTCAAAATTCAGGTTCCATTACAAAATCGTGAAACAGGGCTATCCTAAAACCTAATTTATCAAATAAAAACTAAAAAAATTAAACTATGATCCGGCGGCAGGCTTCGCCTTCTTCGGAGCACGGTAACTACCAACCACACAAGCATGGTCGCGCTCGAAAGGCTCCAAGGTCACTTGCTCAGCGGGCTTAAACTGCTCCTTCTGAAGCTTCTTCACCTCCGACGCGAACACGGCTTCAGCAGGAACAGTAGAGTCGATGCAGTTCGCCTTGATGGAAATCACAAAGTGACCACCGTTCTTCAAAAAGTTGTGAGCATTGATAGCCACAATACGAGCCTGGTCAGGCTGAGCCACATCCGCGAAAATCACGTCCACCATACCCACCAACATGCGGTACTTCATCGGATGCCTCGCGTCCTCGATGATCGGAATCACGTTCGTCCTCTTCTTCGCCATGTTCACAAGGTCGCGACCACTGCGGTGAGAAAATTCGACGGCGTACACAATGCCCGAAGGACCAACCAAATCGGAAACATGAGAAACCGTAGTGCCCGAAGCAGCTCCCAGGTAAAGAACGTGAGCGCCGGGCTTTATCCAGATGTTGTCCACGCCGCCCAAGATGGCCGCCGCCAGCTTCGACCTGAACGGGTTCCACACACGGTACTCCGTCTTCGTCCCGTCCTCGTTCTCCACCGAAATGCGCTTCTCTCCGTACACGCTCTCTCCGGGCACCAGATTCTTCGTCACCAGCGCGTCTTCCTTCCCCTTGGCGACGAACACGCCCTCGTGTCGAT
Organism: Straminergon stramineum; assembly: GCA_963920665.1. Classification (NCBI taxonomy): domain Eukaryota; kingdom Viridiplantae; phylum Streptophyta; class Bryopsida; order Hypnales; family Calliergonaceae; genus Straminergon; species Straminergon stramineum. The sequence goes on from OY987265.1 coordinate 31,521,279, forward strand.
GAGGCTCGATGACCACCTTGGCGCCTCCCTTCATGCCGCCGCCTCGGCCTCCGCCTCTTCCCCCTCCGCGACCTCCTCGTCCCCCTCTGTCCCCTCCTCGGCCACGGCTTCCCCCGCGTCCTCCTCCGAAGCCTCCTCTGTCACCCCCTCGCCCGCCTCCTCGCCCTCCTCCGAAGCTCCGGCCGCCTCCACGACCTCCGCCATCGCCTCTTCCACCCCGGAAACCTCCGCCTCCTCTCGTCAATGGAGGCCTCATGATTTCCAACAACCTTCGACACACACCAAAAGACAGAATGCGCCGGAGTCCGAGCCTTGCCAATCCAAACTCCAAAGAGAAAGGGGAGCAGAGGCTTTGGCACTAGGTGAATGCCGGTTCAGGGTTTAGGGTTTTACGTCAGGGTCTGGGAGAGAAGGCTGGAGCAGCCAAATTAGGGTTTCGGGGTTTTACGTTGACCAGCTTTCAGATGCCTTGCAATTTATTTGTGTGATATTATCGATTTTTTATATTCTTGCAACTTTGACATTCTGCTGTTGAAAGGTTTTTATGCTTTTTAAAAAATCATAAGAATTTGAAGTAAAATAATGCTAGCATCTTAACAGTAAAAGGACATTACAAACATTTTGAGTCCAATGAATGATGTTTTGGATTATTCTAGAAACAAAGAATGCACCTATCCAATTAGAAATTAAATCAATTTTCATTGACAACCATGGTGATGGGGCTTGTGTTTTCAAAGGTGGAAGGAGACAACATAGATAGACCTTGATGTGTAAACAAAGGAACTATCCCAACATGCTCTTTATTTGTGACAATTCTTAAATCAATATGATTATTATTATTATCCTTCTAGGGTTTAGTGCCACACCTAGAGAACACATTAGATAAGGGTTGAATACAAATACCTATAATATGAGGGGCTTGCAAGTTTTAAGTTTTCACATTGTTATAATTAATGCAATGGCTCCAATTACCCTAGAAATTATTGAAAGAAATAACATAAGCAAATATATTGCAATAAAAGAGGAATACCAAAACAAAGTGAGAAGGGATAAAGAGCCCAAGCTAGGTTACTCTTGTTCTATATTACTCTACCTATTAGTTTGGCTACAAACAACATCTAACTAAGTTCACTCTAATTGTAAGTTACTCTAACATATCTCTCACTTCAACATAATTAAAGTTAGCTTATACTAAAAATACTTATGAACTACTTTAATATATTACTCACTTCAAGACTCACTTCAATGGTAATGACCCTCGTTTGTCAATAAATAACCATCGAGTAGGAAACTTGAAAGTCTTAGAAATTATCATATTAGTTTGACAAAAAGCTTTCATCAAATAAATAATTATTTTGTCTCTATAATAATAAACCAACTTCACTACTTGAAAAGTCCAAATGGTTATAAATTTCATTACTATTGTTTCTTAAAAAGTTAGTGTCAAATAATTATTAACTCTTTATTGCCTCTATAAAGTAATCATTCCTATGTTGTCATTATTAAATAGAAACAATTCTAAATTGCTTCCTCAAAGATAGTATGTTTTTGGATAGTCGAAATCTTCCATTACATCATTACTTGGTCTAATTGCTTCTAGAAGCTTAATTGTTTTGTTGTAATTCCAAATAAAAGTGGTTACAAAATTTGTTCCAAATACAATCAAAGATTGTTATGAATGACCAAAATATTTATATACAAAGTTTGTGTGGACAAAATTTGTGAGGCTTGGAAACTTGATCCTTAAATAATTGTAGGTCTTCCTTCCTTTCTTTTAGGTGACCATCTCCTTATCCATTTTGTAACTCTAATTTATTTGAAAATTGTTTGAATGATCTCAAGCTTCATGTTCTTTTTCTCTACAAGAATTGAATTTTTTTTTATATTCTTTTGAAGAGAATTTTGAATTGAATCCTAAGATATACAAGGCTATTTTTGAGTTTTTCCAAGAGTTCACTTGAAACTATATAAAAGCTAAAGTTTTGATAAGTATTGTCAAATGAATTTCTTTAAATTATAAGTTATTACTCTAAAACTAGAGGTGTTAAGGATCACTTTAGAAAAAAAACTACAACAATGTTATAGTTGGATTGAATGAGTATAAGGTTTGACCACAAAGGGGTTAAAGATTTGAACTTGTTTTGAAGTCTTTTAATCTTCTATACAAATGTCAAATCTAAAATTGTAGTCTTTAAAAAGTATGATCAAGGTTAAAGAATGTAACATATATTATATAACCATAATCAATTTATTGTTTGTTAAATTCTATTGAAATTTTTGTTTATTTAAATTTCCAATGTGATTACCCCCTCCAAGATCCAATGTTTTTAAGGCTCATCTCTTAGAGCTAGAAAATCAAGATTTGCGAAGCACACCCTTGCACATAATTTGGATTAGAAAAATTTGCAAACAACAATTTTTTTCAAAAATTGAATCTTTTATGCTAAAAATATACTTTAAAAAATATTCAATTGTGAAAAAGAATAGCGAAAATAGGTCTTTGGTAGCTTTTGTCAACACCAAAATTGGGGTTAAAGTCTGTTAAATTTTGGATTTAGTTTACTTTTAAGGTAAGAACTCACGTATCCCAAACCTCCATTCACCGTTTTGTTCCTGAATTCTGAACCAATAGGGGCCGTCCATTCTCCATCGATGGCTGCCAGTGGTCGCCCCCGCCCCCCCTTCTCCCAGTGCCAAAACCTCGAGCGCTTTCTGTTGGCATCGCAGGGTTTTACGAGGAGCTCATCAAAGGGCTCTGACATCTCCCCATTCCCAGATTCCTTTCTGCAGTTGTTGCGATTTTGCCCTCCTGGGTTGTTTCAATTTTTCATTGACAGAGGTCTCCCAAATCAAAGAATTTTCCTCCAGAGTGTATACGTTGTGTGTGTGTGTGTGTGTGTGTTACGTTTCTTCACAAATATAACAGGTGGACTGGATATGATCGTGCATTCGAAATGGAAACTTTAGCTGGGCCGAACCGATTTCTCGAAAGCGGCGCTCCCTTGCAATGTCGGGACACGACGAGATGGAATGCTTCGTTGCAGAATCGGATGCTCAGGACTCAGCCATCTTTGAATCTTTCTCCTCGCCGGCATTTTCATCAGAAGTCATTCAAGTTACAGGTATTAAAATTCTCTCAGGAACTCCTTTGCTTTGTTAATGGTGGCGCTGATTGTTTGTAAGCATCGCTCATTAGTTATGGGAGTACATGAATGACGGGTGGTGGTGGTAATGTAGGTGACTTGTGAGAAGGCGGCGTCTGTGTTAACTCCTCCATTGAAGCAGCTTACATTGTCTGAGCCCAAAGTAGCGCATAACTTTGTGAAAGCCTTTGCGCCGGCCACTGTTGCCAACTTAGGACCGGGATTTGACTTTCTTGGATGCGCCGTGGATGGCTTGGGGGATTTCGTTACTGCTGAGGTACTCACGTAGGTTTGATTTTCGAGTGTTATTATCATTCCTGCACAATTCTCGCAGAATTTATAGGTATTAAGGTGGAGGATGCTATCTGCGTCCCTTTAAGCTTGTGGGAGGGTGACTTTTTAGGAGAGTAAGACGGAGCTGTTTAGAGATCTTTTGGTTTAGGAGCCACATCTGTGGAGATCAAATTCTTATCACTATTTATGGATTTCTTATGCGATCATTCACGGTGGAAGGTTGTAGACCACTTTCAAGTTTAGCCAAGTCATGCTCACACCCAACTTGCCAATTGAAGCCCATCCAAGTGTATGAATAGAGGAGTTGGTGTTGGCAACAGGGATCAGTCAGTAGGAGATGGAATTAGGTTCCTAATGGTTTTAGTATCCTCTACCATATGCTTGTTGTGATTTTCCAGTTAGCTGAAGATTGGTTTGCGTGCGGACTTTGTAAGGCTGTGCAAGACCTATTGGAAAAAAGTGTAGAGAGAATATTTCTTGCAAATCTCGAATTGAGTGTGGAATTGATTATGTGTTGAACTGGCTCAGGTGAGTGAAGCAGTGCCCGCAGGAGAATTAGAAATTGAGGCCATTACCGGCGACAATGGGCGATTGTCGCTTGTGCCTGGAGATAACTGTGCTGGAATTGCAGGGAAGGCTACCCTAAAGTTGTTGGGAGTGAAGTCTGTTGGTATCATTCTAAATCTCCACAAGGGATTGCCTCTCGGAAGTGGGCTTGGCTCGAGTGCAGCTAGTGCTGCGGCGGCAGCCGCTGCGGTGAGCTTTCTGCCCCTAAGAATCAAGAAGCATTCATGTTTTTCTTAGCAATTTTGAGGATGTCAAAAGGTTTTTTTTTTCTTCCAGCTTTATCAATTTCCTTGACCATTACGTGCAATTTTCTCGACTGATTCTGGCCATGTAAACTCTCTGAATTATATTGGTTCTAGAAACATGAAACCTTACTCTTTTAGGGTTTACAGGAATGTGAATGGTTTGCAGAGGTAGTCACGCAGTGGTTCCTTGTTGCTGACGCGAGTTTGTGTGATCTGGGTTGCAGGTGAACGGATTGTTCGGAAGTCCCTTAAGCAAGGCAGAGCTTGTGCAAGCAGGCTTGGAATCGGAGGCTACCGTGAGTGGCTACCATGCTGACAATATTGCTCCTTCACTCATGGGTGGGTTTGTTTTAGTGCGAAGCTACAGTCCTCTTGATCTCATACCACTGGCCTTCCCTAGCGAAAAGGATCTGTACTTCGTGCTTGTAATACCAGACTTCGAAGCACCTACGAAGGAAATGCGGGCTGCCTTGCCAACAGATGTAAGTTTCTTCCTTTGACCTCACTCTTCATTGACGTTAGTATATCTCCTACAGATCTGCACTTTACAGTGTGCAGTTACAGAGAGGGTTGATTGTATGTACAGTAAGTTCAAGCCTGCTTAACTTTGTGCAAAGGATGACGCTGTCACTCTTCATTCATACATGCGCTTGATTTTAGCATGAAGATAAGTAAACGGCTTGAATGGCATCAGACCTTACTGTACTGTTGTTGTTTTTACTAAACTCAATGGTGACGTTTCATATGCAGATATCCATGAAAAAGCATATTGCCAATTGTAGTCAGGCGTCTGCATTGGTGACAGCCATTTTACAGGGCAAACCCCATCTTCTTGGAGCTGCTCTTTGTAAGTTGAATTATTCCCACATTGAGATCCCTCCTAAATGCCTAAGTTAAAAATAGAAAGTCCAATCTGTAGCTATTAGTATCTTCCAGAACATGTTTCTATTGTTCAGAATGTAGGGTATGACTGTTCCTTCTATTGGTGCATCTGTTATCTTGACGCTGCTTCAATGATTATTTCAACCCCTAAAGAAATGGAAGCAGACACTTTATGGCCATTTGATTCCTTAGGGTTCAACTGAAAAAGGCTGCGTATCAATACATTAAAATTTCAGGATTCCACTATTGATCTCGTTCAAAGGTATCTTCATAAACAAATCTTAGTTTCTCATGATAATGTTTTTGTGTTTCTGCCACTGCAGCGTCAGATTCTATCGTGGAGCCTCAACGGGCTCCTCTCATCCCTGGGATGAGACAGGTGATTGCAGCAGCGGAGAATTCACATGCATATGGGTGCACAATTAGCGGGGCAGGGCCTACTGCTGTTGCCATTACAGACTCGGAGGAGAAAGGAAGAGCAATTGGTGCAGCCATGGTGAAAGCTTTCCAAGTGCACGGGGGTCTAAAGGCTGAGTCTTACGTAAACAGGCTAGACAGGGAAGGTGCTAGAATCGTCGAATATAAATGATGATGGGCGTGTATTGGTAATAAGAATCTGGATTCAAGTTCACGGGGATCCCTGACAGAGCGATGTCCTGATATGATTTCTAGAAATCTATTTATCTTGTTGAGAGCAGAATTGTGAGGCGCTCTCAATAATGCATAGCTTTGCAGTTTCTACCTTGTTCTTCTAGCTAATGTGTGCTTCAATGGAAATATGAGCTGAAGGTTCATAACATTCTTGAGAAGCTGCTTTAACTCCCTTGCAAAATGACTTTAGATTCTGTTTATAGAGTTTTTTGAGTTCGAGATTGAAAGCGTTGTCAATATCTGCAATTTCTCAATCAATTTAGTCATGTACTCAATCGTGCCTAACAGAGTTTCTAAATTTTAGAACTTAAGATTGTGAGTAGTGGGGAGGGGGTGCAGCTTCTCCGCTGTTACAGTATTGAATGTTAGTTTGTTGTATGGCAAATAGAGTGGACTTAATTATCTAGATTTTGCACGTGTAAGTTAAGCGCATCCTTAAGACGACCGTTTTCCAGGCACTGCAAACCGTAACTGTACGGTGGGCCTTACAAACGTGTACAAAATGAGACCCAATGCAACTACCTCGTCATTCGCCATTTTTTTCTTTCGTAAACTCCGACAGGGAGAAATTTTCCTCAGATAGCCGGGCTCTTAAATCTCATTGAATTTCATAGCACATAATTCAAAGTGGGACTTCGTAATTGCTTTTTGTGAGTAACATTCTAATGAAGGAACCAATTTGCGAAGCGGTTCTGACGTTCTAACCGCTCAAGTTGGACGAAGAATAATACGGAGTAACCTAGATGAAAACAACATTCCCTCTCTCATATATTAGGGCATGTTTTCGTTGTGCAGATTGGGTCTACCTTTAAAAGTGAATTTGGATCCACATTCTACATGCCATCCTCTCTAATCGCAAATTCTCAAATTGCATATTTGCCAAACATTTTACACATCTGATTGGCCAACTTTTACATGTCGATTTGTGATAGGACTACAGGAGATTATTCGTTCCCGCCGCGGTGCAATTAGAGAGTGTAGTGAGTTGACGACATTCGTCCAAGACGACGGAGTTTCGTCGAACGAACTACTTCTTTCGTTCTTTCTCGATTACCGACAGCCAAAACTCTCGGACGCCCCTTCGACGGACGACGACGAGCGTTCTATGATCTTGCGAGTCGGCCATCTCTCTCGCAGCGACTGACTCGTGACTCCATTGCAGCACGGCTGCCTCTGCCTCTGCCTCTGCCACGCTCGGTGGCCCTTGCGGCGGATCTGCCTCGGAATGTATCTCTTCTCTCGCTGCCAACAGCGATTGCGTCGCCTGTGAGTTCAACGCCATTAGTTTCACCTTTGGGATCTCTGTGGATTCAGTTTGATCCAGTTCAATCCATTTTAGGGTGGAATGTTTCGTGAAGCACTTGCTATGAGGGTTTGAGCTCAATGCGATGAAGGGTTTGTTTGCGGACGCTTTGATGCGCGGCTATAGAGTTGAGTGAGGGCGAGAATTCCCAAGGTTGGAGTGAGAACGATTCGGAATTGGATGAATCTGCGGATCGGGGGATATCAATCAATTAGCAGCTTGAAACATTTCTTAGAGTGTTTCTTTGGCAGATCGTACTCCTCATAAAAAATAGATGGGTCTGATCTGGGAGAAACTAAGGCACTAGTTCTAGTTCAGATTGATTGGAATATCAAGATTACTGTCACGAACGCAGTGTTTTTGTTTCGTGATTTTAAATATGCTGACCTGCCTCTTATGTAGACTCTGGAGGCAATGACCTTGGGACGTATCGAGGTTTTGTACCTAAAGGAAGACAAGGATTCTAGGTGATTTTCTTCCACCCAAGAACTTGCGCGGAATTTCTTAAACATCTTGTCGGCAATTGCAAGATATGCTAGAAACTGACTATAAGGTATTTTCCTTTGTTGTTATTACCTGAGATGTCCAGGGCTGTGGAAGTCTCTTGAAGCCACTGCTCAGTATTTTTGATGTCAACGGAAAATATAAAATGTAGGCCATATCGTGTTGTTCCATTTGTACTCTTAAAGTATGGTGATCAACTCTTTGTGCAATGGCTACAGATTTATACTTAACGTACTCTCTTTTTGGATATTGCAGGGTTTAGAGCCCTTTCACCAGCAGACCTGTTTCCATCTCTAGTTCTTCTGAGACACCCTCCAATTGGGGGTTTTGGGGATTTTCCAGCCGCTCATCAAACCAGCACTTAACCGTGACGTGCAATTCGAGATTTTAAGTAGATTTGCCTAATTTCTAGTTGCGGGTGCTAGACAGATTCATTTTAGACGACAATTTTCTCGATAATTTTAGACGATTCTTAACTAGCCGGGTCATAAATGGGTCAATCTGACTTAGATCGGTTGGTTACTTCCACCAAGCAGCTTATTGCTGCAAGGCAGGTGCTATGTGAAAGCTTAAATAAGACACGGGAGCTGGGATTGGCTTTAAGTAATTCGGATACTAAATTGAGGAGTATCAGTGGAAGGCTGCTGCCCATTCAAGAAGCTATGGGTCCACTTCTGAATCGGACGGAGTCAGCTCGGCATTTTGCTGGCCAGATAGAGGGAGCTTTGGCCCCTGCGAAAGCAGTGTTGAAAAAATTCGAGGACTTACGAGTACTAGAAGTGACACTAATGCGGGAGCCTAAGGACAACCTTGAGGCCTATCTGGTCGCTGTCCAGAGCCTTGATGAGTGCATCAGCTTTCTTAAGCAAAATTCTGGAAGCTCCACAAAACTCTTGCAAGATGCTGCCGAAGCTGTAGTGCGAAAGGATGCAGTCGGTAAAGCTCGCGGGCGAAGACTGGCTGAATCTATTTCTTTATTGAAATCCCATCGCGCAGGTCTGTACCTTCCACCCACATTTCTTTCACTGCAGAGGGACGCTATATTGTAGTCCTGGTATTGTATTCCGTGTGAAGAGTTTGAGGAATGAAGTTATGATGATCTGTGATCTGATTCTAATTGTCCAATCAACACAGGTGATCTGAATGCAAGTTTGGATAGTGGGCTGCTGGGTATTGCACTGGAGAAACTAGCCAAGGAATTCAAGCGCATAATGGTTCAGCACACATTACCGTTGACACTTCCTGATCGCCTGGACCCGGAAGAGACAAAGGACATGACTGAGCAGATTATGTTACCACCTGCAGTTTTGAAACGCTTGCAGGCCATTATGCAAAACCTAGCTACAAATGGAGGTCTTGAGAAATGTGTTGAGTCTTACCGGGAAATTCGGAGTACTCGGGCTTTCGTCAGCCTTCAGGTATTTCAGCCCATGAGCTTGGTTGTAATTCTCTTTTTCAATGAAACATTTTCAAGCACGACTTTGAGATTCGTAATTGTTATGTGAACGTGTCTTACAATATTCCATGCTGATGCATCTTGCAGGGGCTGAAGCTAGACTACTTGAAGACCTGCAGCCCGGAGTCTCTTGAGAAAATCGACTGGGATATACTTCAAACCATGATAGGGAAATGGTCCGAGCACATTGAGGTAGCCGTGAAGGTTTTGTATGCCAGTGAAAAGCGGCTCTGTGAGCAAGTATTGGGGAAAGTGGCTAGAGGTGCTTATGTCGATGAATGCCTATACAAAGTGGCGAGAATTGGGATGGGTCAGTTCATAAGTTTTGGAGAGGGTATTGCTCGCAGTCATCGAGCCCCTGAAAAGCTATTCAAACTGCTTGACATGTATTACTCATTGGACAAATGCATGCCAACAGTAAATTACCTATTTGATGGTGAATACTGTCGTGAGCTCCGATCGCAAGTGCGAGAGCTACAAAAAATGGTAAGGCGTCGGTTTTTGCCTTGAACAAATTGCGTGGATGTGGTGTTGGTATTTAACCATTATCCTAGTGTTTTCTATGAAGAGACGCGTTCGGATGTTAACTTCCAGTAACTTGATTTTTTCTGCTGAACTGCTGCCGAATCCCTGTTTCTTCTTACATGCTTAGTGGGTAACCATTGTCACAGGTAGTAGCGCAAGCCTGCCGCACGTTTTGGGAGTTCAAACAGTGGGTTGTTGAGCAGCACGAAGGGGCGATGGCACACGATGGCAGTGTGACCAAACTCAGCAGCTACGTGGTCAATTATCTCAAATACCTGGTCAGTGAGTTTTACAACCCAATCATGGACAAAGTGTTGAAGATTGAGCAGAGTTGGAGAGGCCAAGGCCGGGTAGAGGAGAGTGGACTGGCGAATGGAGTTCTTCTCTTTATTGAAGCGCTTGAGCGGCAGATCGAAGGACGGTCCAGTGAGTATTCCGACCCTGCATTGCGACACATATTTTTAATGAACAATTTATGGTATATGAGGACGCGTTCTAAGAAGTGTGAGCTCGGACAATTGCTCGGCGAGCAGTGGTTATCTGAACAGCGTCAGAAGGTATGCACCCTTCCTCTTTCGTCTTTTGTTGCTTGTGAGAGTTCTTTGTTCATTTGCAGAGTATTTTTTTCAATGTGAATGTTCATGCCAGTATCACACCACTCCATGGGACATAATCTCGACCTCCAACAGTATTATTTCATACGTTTATCCAAGCTCGTCTCTCCCGAGCTAGTTTCTTCTTCCAGTAAGCTATGTTTGTTAGCTTCTGAGGACCAAACTCTGCAGGTAGAAGATCATGCATTGGCATACGAGCATGAGGTCTGGGGTGCAGTGCTGAAGTGCCTCAGTAAGGAAGGATCCAATGCACAGGGGGGGAGGAATGCTGTTCGTGATCTTGTCGTCAAGCGCTTACGTGACTTCACTGTTACTTTCGAAAATGCTTGCCAAAGACATCAGAGATGGATCATCGCCGAGGAAGATCTGAGAGAAGGGACCAAAGACGCTGTCCTGCAGGCAGTAGTCCCTGCTTATAGAAAATTTCTCTCTAGCTTTGAGAATGTGTTGGAGACTGGAGCTGGCTCCAAGAATTACTATAAGTATACGCCTGAAAACATCGAGCATATGATATCTGAGTTGCTCAATGGAAGGCTTGAATTAACCCGTTCTGGGTCAAATCAAACTGGGCATGGTGCGCATGGGAGACAAGGCCATACACCTTACGCAGAACCACACAGGTGAGCTCAGTTTTTTCTTCCTCTAGGTTTGCGGATCTGAAATTTCAACTATCAAGTCTGGCGTCTATGAAGGTCATCTCCAGGGCCTGTCGTCACTGCTTGATTGGCTCCATGCAAGTAAGTCCCTACCCTACCCAGCACGTTCTGGCTGGCTGAATTATGCTTCACCGGCGAAATGGAATTCTGCGAATATTCTCAGCCTTATCGTCCCTTCCCTTGCCATGGTGCTCCTCATACTGCTGCTTTGTTTCCTCATGGTGCTCGGGATGCAGTGGGCAGTTCCTATTCTGGGAGTAGCATCATGAGGAGCTCCATATTCGGATCCGATCGAGCCTTAGGGCCTGTTGTTAGGTACATTTTTTAAATAACTGGTTAGATCTCTTCCTTGAGATCCAGTGTCGAGGAATGCCATTCATGGTAACTCTGGCATTTTCAATAAGGTAGTGTAATAACGAGTAGAGAGAGATGCAAAATTGCAAACCTGGGTTGGGGTTTGTTAGTAGTGGTGTTGACAAAATTCGATCTGCCAAGTGTTTATTCTGGCTGTGATTAGAAGAAAATAAAATAGTGCTCCGTCATCTTTGAAGTTCATTTACCCTTCACATGACACCCAAGTTTCCGTGTGGGTATTCTGTTTTATCCACCAATGATTCAGGAGTTCAACACCCCGCGACCTGTGGACGTTGGTGTGGATCTTGATTAACCCCTAAAGGACTAAGTGTCCGTTCAGCGTACGCAAGAAATCTCGGGTAGGTTCGTACAAAGTCATTTTTGGTTGGATGTTCATGAAAATTGGATACAATGTGTAAACATGTACCCTGGGTTCTACATTGTTGAAAAACTAACTTTTTTTTGATTGGGTGCCTGGATCAAAACTTATGTTGCCCTGAATTTTGGGGGCAGCTTGGGCAATTTAAGAATCTTTGGGAATCTTTTGCAAAAAAGCTCATCAACTTTTGAAATTTGGCATGTATGTAACTTATAAAATATGGCATATAGTTGTCTAAGAAAAGTTTAGTCCTCAAATCGCATTCCAAGAGGAGCCAATCTTTGTTTGCTATGTTGGAGCAGTTTCAAGAAAAAATATTTTCTTCTAACTTCAAGTTCTCTTATCTTGTAATTTGTGAAGTCAAAATTCTTGAAATTTTTTCTACATATTCCAAATGTTTGTATCTAATTTCTCTCTGTTTGAATTTCACATCAAGTTTTTTTGTCATTGCACAAGAAATCATCAAAAAATGACTAGTGTATTGTCAATTCACTTTCTATCCTTGCATTGTAGGGTGATTTAGAGTAAGCTAGAATCCATATTTGCTTCTAAAATTTTTCATGAGTGAACCTAACATCACATACTTTTGAATGGTCAAAATCCCCATTTTTGTGTAGAGCAAAAATTTTACTCCAAAATAGCCCAAAGTTTGCTAACCCTATTTCATGGGAATGAAATGAAATGAAGTCTTTTTTTCCACTTCAAACATTATAGTCTTTCAATCCATGCAATCAAATGGGCTGAAATTTTCTCCACACTTTGATAAAATACTTTACTTCAGTTTTTTATGGTTAAAGTTTCCAAAAAATGTTTCAATTTTCTTTTTTGAATAACATACCCCAAAGCTCCAGTTTTTGACAATGTCTCCCAAAAAAGAAAACCTTAGTCCTTTAGGGGTTAAATGAACTCTTAGGGCATACAACCCATTTCCAACCACTTAGGCAATTCCGCATGTATAGAGTGCAGGTTTCTTCAATGGGGAAATTTTTCCATGTACAGATATAAAGTTTGGAGGGATTCCATAATTTTTCAAAATTTTATCTCTCAAAACATAATTACTATGAATTTTTTAGCTCAAGATTCTATTCGACCCATATTGGTCATAATTATAGGCCTTCCTATTTCCAACCAAGAGTTGGTTGCAAAATTGACCAAGGACCAATTACAATATTGAGAGTCTTGTAGCCAATCATATTGTGTTACAACTTCACCAAGAACTGTGCCATAATTAGTTATTGCTAATCAACACCTGAACGGAAAGAAAAGATTCTAACTTATAGGGTGGAAACGAGGGGGGTCGGCTACTTGATTCACTTTAATCTAAAAAGGAGTTCTATGCTTCAATGACAAGTAGATTAATTGCTCATCCAATTGTTGTCATGTCATAATGCTTGCACTCTCCCAATGGGGCCAGGGTGGATTGACCCCCTTGCTCGTCCCCAAGTAAAAACCCTGAAATTTTTTATTTTTCACACATGATAAAATTTGCAAATTCTGAATTCATATCTACAATCAAAGGTCCCACATTAGTTAGGCGAGGTCGAGAAGATAAATTAATGAAGCACAAAATAGGGGATATTTTTCTAACATGCACCCTTGGAATGACTTTGGGGGAGAGAGCAAGGGGGTTAATCAGCCCCGGCTCTCGATGGTTGGTTAAGTAACCTATAAGTGCATGTACTGTACATATCTTTAGCCAATTTACCTTTGCTTTAATTTAAAGAACTTCATAATGAAAAAATATTTTGACTTTTTGACCCGTGTAGTGAACCTTACTATATTGGATAATAAAGTCAATAATGATATGTCACATCTATAGTGAATAGGGGTATTAAGGGGACCCATACTAATTAATTGACATTCCACACTATATAAATATCTACCTTTATTGTACATCAGTACACTAATAATGATATTTAGTGTTATGTTACTAATAGTGTTACCTGAACTTTTACTATACCTACTCTAAATTTCAATTGGTTTGCATTTAGTGTTGTGTTCACAACCCTTTAATTCATATATTTAGATTTATATTTTTTTCATGACAATTTGATGAAATAATATGTTACTCTAAATGTAATTTTGTAAAAAATTTCTATCCAATAGTTGACAAATAGTGTCTATGTTGACATTTAGTGTTGGTAACATTAACAAGATTGTTGACATTTAGTGTCGTGCTTCGTAATTAGAGTTGCCAACACTAAATACCATCATTAGTGTAGTTATAGTAGTTATTGAAGTGTCCGGTGATGTACTGTACATCATGTTTCAAACATCTACAGTTATCTACAGTCAGTCCCTTTAATTTTTTGGTCCCCTTACTGCCCCTATTCAGTGTAGATAAGTTGCAATAGTTTAAAATCTTGGCAACTTGAAAAACAGTTATTCTTATAGACATACTGTATTTGTTCCATTTGGTGCTATAATAAAATGTCTAATTGTGATGCATTATTAGCAATTGACTCATTCCACACTCATCCTCGCTGACGTCAAATTCTCCTCTTCATACCATCAATATGCGGGAGAGGAAAATGAAGGCAACTGCTCAGTTGGGTTGAAATCTTGTCACTACATAGTGACCCAGGTACATTGACAATACAGTCACAAGGAAAGCTAGCACTTGCAACTCTTTGATTGGATTTTAAACAAATGATTCACCAGAAGACTTGAAGCCAAACGAATTGAACCCCAAGGAATACTATTTGCAAACGATTTCAAGCAATAACAAGGAGCTATCTCCTGATTGCACGTCTTATACTTATATTGAGATCAAAAAAATTCAGGAAGGTGTCTCAAAGAGTTACCTCTCTTTTCACCAATCAACTCCATGCTTGAGGAAAGTTACAGCGTGCACCCAATTCTTGGGAACAAGAATTGGGGAATCCTCTTTCAGAAACAAGAGTCTCACATCCATTGTTTCATGCCGTGATGGGCACTCCTACATTCTCATGACCTAAGAAGAATATGAAATACCGCGACTGTCCCAATTGTGGACACTTCATGTCAATAAATGCCATCTCAGAGGCCCCTGCACCAAAGAGACTCCCCACCCATCATTTGAATAATTTTAATCTCTCGTATATTACACAAAGTCTATACAACTAATGATCATAATTCAGACATTTTCAGGCCAGAATTCTCTGTAGAAGGCAGCAGCGAGGGCATGTTCTCGTTCTCGTTCAGCTTTCGCAAGGGCCTTCCTGGCCTTTTTTGATAAGACCTTTTCTTTCTCAACATCTTCTGTTTCCTGCATATAAAATGCATGAAACAACACCATATATTAGCACAAGACCAAAACTCGTACTCTGAACTAAAATTTCTAATGAAAAGCATTGATGCTATAATGAAATGAACAAGAGTTGAAGTGATAGAATACTTACTCTGAGAGCATTTCTCCGATTTCTTCGCTCTTCAGAACTAACTATCACCTTACTTTTGTTCTTCAAATCCGCCCCAATTCCCCGTCTGTCCTGTTTTAACTGGGTCTCTAATGGGTCCAACATACCCTGCATGCGCACAATCCATTTCAGTGATAAAAGCTACCACAGGCCGCATACATGCTCAGATATACAATGCATCTAAGAAACTAAAGGAATAAACTTTACAACATGTTTGATTCAAATTAAACGGCCCTTCTACAGAGCGTCTGCACGCAATAAAAGAAACAGATATGATGATCCTCTTACGACCTTTTAATAATCCTTATCATGCTCAAGATATTCATGGAACATATACTTAAAAAGGAGCAAGGTTATAGAAGGCCAGTGGTAGAATAAAAGTCATCGTACCTGCTCTGCGGAACCAAGTCCTGTGCCTTCCTTCCACCCAGATTTCTTAAGCAACTGCATACACAATTTATCACAACGATCAGTATCTACTGCTGAACACTGGGCAAATGCACCAACAAACAGCCTCCCGTATGACAGTGAAATTCCACTACCCTCGTGTCAACCCATAAAGGGCCAAGATTCCTTGGATTTAAGTTTACCAATTTGATTAATCATATTGTGAAAATATAATTCAGCCAGGGTCAAATCTTAACTCACAGAATCATTGAAAAACATAGCATGTGCTGGTCAAAAAATAAATAAGACTGAGCAAAAGAGAACCCCATATAACCCACTTGAATGTGCTAATAAAACATCAGAACCAACCTAGAACTCTCGGTCCTGTAGGGGTTAATGCCTAGCCTTTAGGGCTTTCAAGCCACGATCCATCAAAACCTGGTGATTCATATTACGACAAAAGGGAGGGCTCAAGTAGAGCTGACATAACATTCTTCAACTTGGAAGACAAGGGACGTGGATGATGGCTTCTTTTACTGCTTCTTCACTGCAGACAATCGTGAATGCAACTTTGCCCGTGAATTGTGAACCACTGTAACAAAACCTATTCTTGTTACAGTGACACTGCAGAAGGACCCCATGCTCCCTATTCAAGAATGTTATGGATATGGGAACGCACCTGAAAACCAATATTTGATTCAGACAAATTGGCTGATGGGAAAGAACCGGATGGCACTCGGTAATTTCCATCGTTTCCATCGCTGCGATTTGAGCAATCCGAACCCCATGATGAATGTCCACCTGAAGGAGGTACTCTTAACCGGACGTTTGAAGGCAGACCCACGAGATCACCATAGAAGGAAGTCGACTCTTCCGCGGTGAACGCAGCAGCACCCTGGGCCGTATTCACGTTTCCTTTCCTCTTCCTTGAAATAGTCCCTTCCTCACCTCCTTTCACAAAAGTTGTTGCCCTAAAATTGTCCCGCACGGATGCAGACATCGTACAGCAGCGTTGAGCTATCTACTTCTCAGTAGGCGACCGCTTCTGCATAACCAATTCCAAAGATCACAATCTGCTCATAATAACTAACGTAATGCCCTAGAAAAAATCCGCAAAGCAATAATCACTAGAATTTTCGTCCAGAAATTGCCATACGGTAAATTGCAATAGGGTCAAAATGGGAGAATTCCACCTGAATTCATCAACTTCCAAACTACAGTGTAATCAAAATAAGCAAAAACGTTATAAGCTTACTGCGATACCGACCAGATACAAATGCAACGAGCTCTGCCACCAAAGCCCCTAAATATTAATCCAAAACATTTAAACCAAAGCGCCCTTCTGCGATTCCGTCCAGACACTAGTTCACCGCTAAACCCTAATTCTAATGCAAAACACGTAATCTAAGAGTTCCACACCAATCCTACGCATTCCTCACTGTCCAGACACACGTACGAACCGATCCGGTAAGCCCTAAATTCTCTTACAATCCAATCCTTACCTCCAATACATCAATTGCTCTAAACAAATCCTCCAGGAAATCGATGGTTACAAGCATGAGTTCAACATAGCGACACGAGCAAAGAAAAACAAGAGAAGGAGAAAGGAACAAACCTAATTCACGATTTCTGAACAAGCCCGCCTTTCTCTTGAGCTCCACTGAGGCTTGGCAAGTTGGCAACAAAAGACCTGCGAAGACCTGCGAAGAAAATCTCGCTGCGGTGAGGAACACTCAAACCTCTCTAATTGCACTTCCTCCGAGGAAATCCAATGTCGGTGGTGATAATATGGAGTCTCGGGAATACAGTACCAGTGGGCAATGGGCACCGAGGGGAAGTGGAAAAAACCCTTTTATAGCCCATTGGGAAAGCAAAAGTTAACCAAACCAAAAATTAATTTGTAACTTTGAGGAGTTGAACTTTCCTTTAAATAAAAATCATGTATATTTAACTTGATCCATTCTAGAATTTGCTTGTAAGTAGTTTAAAATGTATTAAATCATATTAACCAAAGTGATTGGAGCATTTCTTGTTGTGGTTAAAAAATAGAATACAAGTGATGATTTTCATTTATTTATATTTATTTTAAAAGAAAATTACCTGAAAATCTATTATATATATAAATCGTGATCATAATCAACTATACTACTAAGGTTATCATGAAATAATAATCTTTGGCACAAAATTGCCTTAGTAATCTCTAGTACACTATATTTGAAATATAAATCTTACTAAGATTTCATATACCACATAAGACCAAGATGTAATGTATAGTAGATGAAGTGTTTTTAATATATTGAACACTCATATTCAATATCATCCCTACTTCCACACCAATAAAAATAAAACTTGATTAAATCTAAATTTATAGATAAATTAAATCACTTGAAGATGTTAGATATTTTGTGTTCACATTACAACTCTTCTATGGAACAATGAAATTTCTTGTTAAACACCAATTTTAGTATTATTTGTGGTACTATATAATTTAGTTTTTTTCTCTATTGCTTTTGAATTTTTTTTTAAAAATGTGTTCAAATTTGGGGCTCAAAGGTCCTAGTTACTACCTAAAGGAAGAAATAGTCATTAAATTCCTACAAAGTCAATTTTAAATGGATCTTTTTGAATTTTGACACAAGGTGTGGAAATTTATCCTGAGGCAAGAATGTGATTTTTTTTACTGGGTTCCTTAACCAAAAGGTATATTGCCTAGAATTTTACAAGGAAGCTATGAAATTGGGGGGCAATCATACAAAATTCCCCCTCTATCTCTAAAATTTGGTGGTTTTGTAACTTGTGTGATATGGGATGCAACTATCAAAAAAATCCATGTATAGTGCAAAATTTCATTCTAGGAGGAACTAAAGTCTACTACCTGTGTTGAAAAGGGTCAAAAAAAACCTTTTCTTCTAACTTCAAGTACTATAATCTTTCAATCCATGCAATCAAAGTTTCTGAAAAAAATTCTACACATTCATTAGGGGAAATTTGAGGCCTCTATATGCCTATGAGTTTCCAAGCTACAAGGACTACGTAGGAATTGTGCCACTACTGTAGTTTGATATGGCCGAGACCATGCCACGTCAAAAAAATAAATTAAAATCCACTTATTTTTGCAATTTAGAACTAAATTTTTTTTTCTTTTTTCTTTTTTATCTTTTTTCTTGAAAATAATTTATTGATAGCAACGAGCCGTTCCCGAATAGCATAGGGAACAAGTAAGGGAGTAGCCTTGAAATGGGCATGTAGAGGCCTCAAATTTCTCCTAATGCCTATGGTGGTTTAGTACAAATTTATATCATTGAACTTCAAAAAAAGACTTTTTTGTTTCATTGTTTTTCTCATTGGCCTAGAAAGTGACAATTTTTGATAATTCATATTTAAACTGTGCTTTGGTCCTTTAGGAGTTAAAATATATAGATCCACTTGCAAGTTAAGGCTTATGGGAGAGAGAATTTTTATTTGAACCCTAAAGTAGTTTGAATTATTTTTTTCAAATAAAATTAAAAAAATCATAAGTGAAATATCCAAAATATAGTCTATTTTTTATTTATAATTTCTTGAATAATCTATTTCACATGAATCAAATATTTTAAAATTATAATTGAAAAAATTTAAAGAACTCATAACAATTGTACAAAGTACTTGAAAATACAAAAGAAAATCTATAGTACAAGACTTTGCAAGAATTTCAAAGTCATAACAAATAATTAAGATAATAAAACAAAAAACAATCAAAGATGGGAAGAGAAGTCCTATAGAAGAAAAACAATTAATTTCGAAAGCAAGAGCGTCTAACTCAAAAAGGTGAGTTCAATTTGTAGTTGTTAAAACCCTTTGTCATAAAAAAAATCTAATTTAGATACATTGTTAAAAGTGACCCCTCATATACAATATACAATAAATTGAAGGAACTTTACACTAGTGACCAAGGATTATCAATGGACAAAAATTTTGGTGAATTGTAAATAGAAGAGAGAATGGAGCTTGGTGAAAGTTCACTTTACAATAAGCCTCATAAAATATCAATGAATCAAAATTTTAAATTATCTATTTGTATAATTTCTATTCATGATGCATAAGATAATCTCTTTAGATGAATACTTCAAAAAATTGGGCCTAGGATGTTGGGCCTAGGTGTCTAGACAACTATCTTGCAAATACCTATATTATAAACTCCTTCTGAAGGTATAAAATATCTATGTAACAGATACCTATATTATATGTGCATGTGTTATAGGTACTTATGTTATAAGCACCTTCCATGGTCATAGGTACATATGTTATAGGCACATTCAATAGTAGTAGAGTATCTACTTACACCTAAACTTGCATTTCTAGGCTCATATACTAGCACTATTGATTTGTTTTTTATGGGCCCCGTTAGAGAAAGGTGACGTTCCCCTGGGAGGAACTTCATACCGTGCTGGGGAACATTGGATTAGGGAACGTTTCATCAACTTTGTATCCTCTTTTAGTTTTTCTTAAACACATAGATTTCCGTTGATAATAGAAAAAGGTGCAACGAACCAGAGGAACAAGTCCTCGGTGGAAGTTTTTTTATCATTGTTGGTTTGGTTTGATGGAAGCTAACAAAATCCCTCGACACTAAGGTAGGAGGCTCTGAAAGCAAGTAGGCATTTTGAACCACCCATGTAGATTTGCCTGAAATGGAAGTGAGGTGGTCTATAAATGGACCTTCACTAGTCATTGAATGGATTGATACAAAAAAATTATTTATTGCAAGAGCTAATCATTCTCTTTGCTTTCCTCATTTTTCTTTAGAAGTTGCAGGTGAATGGTTTATGAAAGACCTAGGAACATAACTAGGGACCTATGACTCATCTTGTTTGAAAATTCATAAGTAATTCAAAAATGCTTCAAAAAATACGAAATGACTTGTGTTACAATCAAAATCTATTTCTCTTTGTCTGAAAAATGAGCTAAAAAATAATCCCATCTGAGAAACCACATGAAAAAGGCGGACCAGCCCTTAGATGGTCCATTCATGAGCCTCCTACTGTATCTTTGCGGGTGTGTCAGCGTTGGAGTAAAATGCCACGTGTGAAAAATATAAAAATAAAATAACAAATAAATAAATTTAAGTGTGTAACATTTAATCCAAGCCTGACTGTAGAATTACGCAGGCCCACAGTAATATAACTGCACTTTTCCGTGGAGATGGAGCCTTCCGAAACCCCAAAAGCTCCCCAATAGAGAACGCGTTCTATTCACGTCCCCAATGGCCCGAACAAAACCCTAAGCAAAAAGGCGGGGAAGAGGAGAGGGGCAGCGAGCGCAGTAGTGATCCCTGAAGAATCCCTTGTTGTAGCTCCAGATTGCTCCCGCGTCATCGCCATCTCCGCATTGCGCTGTCCCTCGTCGTCTCTCTGTTCCCCGAAATCCTATTCCGCTCCTTCCAAGCTCCCTGTCGAACTTTTCAGTTCGTCTTTTGGTCCTCATCCGTCGCTTTTCCACCCCGAAGCTTTTGGACTTATACTTTTTTCACTTTTTTTCTTCGAAGGATTTCTTCGGCGCAGCTGAGAGTGTTCTAGATTACAGGAAGTTGATGCTGCAGGTGTTTTGTATCCTTTGTGTGTGTGGCATTTTTACGGGGGATTGAGAGGGTGGTGGTGTGGTGGTGGTTGGTAATGCGAGTTGCGGAATGAGGTTACCGTTTCTGGTGGCAGGTTAGTCTTCTTATTCTAAGCATTGTTTCCACTTTCTCTTCGGAATTCTAAGAGACTGTCACTTTCTGATTATACAGGAAAGAAAATCGATTTTGTGGACTCTAGCTTCTAGTATTGTTCTCGAGTGGAAACCTTATTAACTTGGCGAATTTTTTATTAGCGTAGAAACGGGTTTATAATTAGGCGAGAGGTGTTCCGGAATTTTTATTTGTTTTTTTTTCTCCTGTCTTCCATTACCAGAGTACTGCCAGGTTTTCTCTTCTTGTGAGGGTTTAAGTCTCATCGACGCAGAAAATATCTTTGTAAATGTCCTAGAAGATGTTTGTGCCAATGAGCACTCATTGTGCTGGCTCCGTTCTGGTTGATGTTGTTGTTCCCCCTTGTAGCCTATTCCCATTCTGTGCACACATTGTGGGAATGTAAGTGTTAGAGATACTTGGCATTTCTATGAAATTGCAAGTGATACTGAAACAACTTAATTAGATGCTTTGAGGAATATTTACGAAAGCTCAACTGATAGCTTTGATGATTACTTTGCAATCTTAAGTGCCGCAGGCATTATACACAAATTGAAACTAGGTTATGTAGAGTCGAGATCTTGGAACATGAGCTTTTAGCGGAGTATTATTAGAAGAGGTTTTGCTTTCCTTGAGCTTCCAGCTTAATTTTCGTCCGAGGGACCGTTTTTTGACAGAATTCCTGACATCCACTGCTTGGATTGAAGGGTATTGAAATTGAGGTAACGAGATAATTTAAAAAGTGCACCCTTGAGGTTCTAGCTGTAATTGCAAGTAATTGGGGGGCTGTAAATTTGAGAGTTAAGAAATGATCTACCTCCTGAATTGTATATTTGAGCTTCTAGATGTCGACTCTTATTGATTTAACAGAGAAAGAAATTGATGAGTATGCTCCTCATTTTCGATTATCCAAGTAGGGGATAGTCTTGATTGTTTTGATTTCTGGATCAAGTCTTCAATCAACTGTTAGATTGGTACATAAATTTTTGTATCCTTCTGTTCTAAGGAACTACTGTTTCAGGTCTATGAAAGCAAATACGCTTGGAAGCATCTGAATCTAGAGATGGAATCAACACCATCCAGTGGAGCATTTACTGGAGCAACATTAGCTGAGAAGCTGAATAAGCTCAATGCTTCGCAACAAAGCATTGAAAGTATCCTTGCGCGTCCCTTGGACATATATTGACATTGGTTATTTATGTCGTTTTGATGTTGGATTCGCGTATTCATATACTTACTAAGTTGACCGCTTTTTTGTGTGCGCATTTTTTTGGAAACCTTGACTGAGTTCAGCTCTCTCACACTGGTGCATATTCCACCGAAAAAAAGCGAAGGAAATTGTAGACACCTGGGCTTCAAAATTTCATGCCGCTCCAACGGAGCAGCGTGTACCTTTCTTATATTTGGCTAATGACATTCTGCAGAACAGCCGGCGGAAAGGACCCGAGTTTGTGAATGCATTTTGGACTGTGTTGTCTGCCGTTCTCAGAGACGTTCTTGATTCTGGAGACGATTCAGTTCGTAATTCAGCCAACCGCTTGGTACGTAGAAACAGCTATGCTTCAAATTTGTTCTTTGGCAGCGGGTCTTAGGCCTGGAATGTTGATTGAGAGGGTGTTTTGTTCAATCTTGCTGTGTGTTTGGGCTGAAGGTAAAAATTTGGGAGGAGAGACGCGTTTTTGGTTCTCGTGGTCATAATCTCCGTGAAGAGTTGCTTGGAAAGCGACTCCAGTCACCGAAGCAGGAGGCCAAGCAAACTTCTTCACGAAGTAATCAGGTTCGACTCTTGTTTATGAACAGAATGTCATTTTTCCAGATATTTAACTCTCTCTGTTCTTGAAGTTGGTGGAAGTTTACTTGGGCTTTGAATTACATCGGCTTTGCTGGGTTGAAGGTTTTTGAAGGGACCTTGCTCGAACGTGTGGCAAAGTCATATCAAGCAGCCCAAGAGAAAGCTGTTGATGAATATGGGGCCCTCTCAAAGTGCAGTGCGGCTTTGTCTTTGGTTGTGAGCTTAGAAAAAGAAGCTGAAAATGGAGCTGCTAATGGTATTTGGACATATCGATACTCTTTAACATTGAATCACGTTTTTCCAGTTTCTTATCTCGGACAACGATTTGAGTTTGATGGACTCTAGTGATTATAACTTTTTGAGTTCCCGTTTGTTAATTAGCGGACAGTGATTGTAATTTTCATACCCTCTTGCTAGATGATTTACTCTCTCATGAGATTTACCCAGTCGTGAGATTACGTATGTACTAATCAGTGCCTGGGGCCTGATGGTGTTGTTCTATCCGTCAGGCATGGACACCTCTTGGTTACCACGCAATCAAGTGCTACAACAGATTTATTTCCATTTCTATGAAACTTAACATCGACTCCGGGACACTAACTGATTTCTACATGTTCTGATAATTGGTGAGCAGGCGATATGCATACGTCAGTGTCCGACGAGTTGCTGGAACAAGAGCTAGTTATGCGGCAGTGTATAGAACAGCTTGAATCGTGTGAGAAGAGCCATTCTATACTCTGTTCTGATATGAAAGATGCTCTTCTTGAACAGGTACCAGCTTGATTCTGGCAACTGCCCATACGTTTATGTTCCTGTTTTCTTTTCCATTTTCTTACATGCATTGTAACCACGCATGTACGAAGTGTTCATGTGGATAAAAATATCTGTTCCTGACTCGCTGGTTTGTAGCTTGTCATCACTAATATATATCCAGAATAGAAAGGTGCAATTGGAGGCACTTGTCTCGCATTTCTGCATAGATGACAATTAATGCTTATTTGTTTCACAGCAGTCATAACATTATCTAGCAATGTCAGCAGGGCGTCTTTGGGGTTCATGCAGAGAGAAGTGGCTTGTTCACTAACATAGAGAAAATAATTAGTGAAGAAGACCACTGCAACTTGTGTCAAATGCTCCTTCATTTCTGTTGCTTCTTTCACATGGTCCTTAACTGCATGACGCCAGCTTACCCTCTATGTACTCGTTTGTTGAATTTGCAATCTCTGGCAATTGTAGAATATTCTGTCTCTTATCTTTTTTTTAATTAAGGGACCCCAAAACCTTGTCGAGTAATACTATGTTAGTGTATTAACTACATTATTTGGCACAGGAAAACAAGTTGGAGCAGTTGCGGGCACAGATTCAGGTTTCTTTTTGTTCACTATTCAATTTATGGTCCGATGCAGTGTCTCGCGTGTTATTGCTGTTTAGGTCTGTTTCTTCTGTGGCAGATCTTAGGACAAAGTAATTGACTGCGTCCTGTGACGCTGATGGTCTCTTATTAATTTTAATTGTCGCTTGTTGCATGGGTTTACAGACAGCACAATCTCAGCTACAACAAGCTAAGGATGTGCAGCAACGCTTGACTTCTGGAGCTTTGAATCATACAAGTGACTATTCAATTGGTGTTCCATCAACTGATAGGTTTGATGACGAGGAATCAGAATCTCAAGAGCATAGCAATCAGGCACCAGTAAATATATCAAGAGTATCAGCATCCGCAAGTAATCCTGCTGGTACCGAACGGTCATTGGAACCAATGGAATCTAGTCAACCACCGACACTCACGCCTACGTCAACTCTAAGCACTGCTGCTGAGATTGCAGCCAAGTTAACGGCTAGCGCGTCTTCAGCCGCCATGCTAACATCAGTCTTATCATCATTGGCAGCAGAGGAAGCAAGCAATGGTGTGCAAACGTCGAATTTTGGTATGGAGGGAGCGCAGAAGAGGCCAAGGATAGAAAACCATGCTGAGCAGACACCAACAACGGTACCTGTTCCATATCAGCTGCCTCCACACTTGTCTCAGTTTCTTGGTAGTACGATGTTCCCTCCAGGATATGCGTACCAGGCCCCCCCTATGCCTCCCCCGCCTCCTATGCAAAGTCACATGATGATGACTCAAAATCCAATGGGTCCACCTCCTCCTCCTATGCCTCCAGGTTGCAACCCTTTGTATCAATTTCAACAGTCACCCTTACCTTACTACAGTCCACCCCCTCTCCCTGCTCCGCCTGCTCCTGCCCCTAGACAGTGATTTTAGTGTTGACAATTATCTGGCGTTGTACTTGGATTTTAACGGAATGTAACAATGATGTGTTTCTGATGGATTTAGTGAAGACTTCACTTACTGTTCATGCCTAGATCCTCTTTACTTAAGCTGTAAAGTGCCCCAAGGCCTTTTTCTTCCATCAAAAACTGCTCAAAACTGTCATTTCTAGTGCAATGAGCAGACTTTTAAAAAGTAATTTTGGGGGCATATCTAACCGGAGGAGACTAGGGAGGAGACTAGTGTGAGAATGTGTGGGAGAAATTTTAGAAAATTTGACCGCATAGATTGCAAGATTGTTGTGTACAAAGTGAAGAATACATAGTTTTTGGCACTATTGCAGACTCGTTTGTTAGACTTTGATTGTTAATTTAAATTTTTTGCACTAAGGTAAACCAGCTCATGATAGGCAAACTGCCTAATGCAGTCATCTAGAAAACCACCCATTAGAGTCTTACACCAACCCATGGCAGATTTTTTCTCATAAATGAGATTAGGACTACATTAGGCTGATTTGTGGCCATAATCTTGTCTTGGGAGATGGTCATGGAGTTATTAGTGACTGTCATAGGGCACTTACACCATTCAAGTGTAAATAGGTCATTAAAAGTTATTTTTTTATTCCTTCATGTCATGGCCATGTTAGGAAATGTTGTGACTGCTTTAGGTGGTAAGATGACCATTATGGAAATCCTTTTTGTTGATTTGGGGTAGTCTACAGACTTTGTTGGGCCAATTGGGCTGTATACTTCAAAAATTTATTAAAAATTCTTACTTGGTTGAAAAAATAAATTTTCAATTGCTTCCTTCAATTCTCACATATGTCTATGTATGGAAAAAAATTTGAATCATTTTGCTAATGGCAACAGTTCAGACCACTCATTCTGCCTGTCATAGGCAGGTTTACATTACATAATGTAAATTAAGTTTTCTCTGACATTGAAGAATTGAGCTAAGAGTTTAGAATAAAATATACAAAACAAAATAATATGATTTTCATCATTTAACCCTTAAACGTTGAAGTGGATATTTTGTGTCTGATGGATGACAAAGAATCTCTCCATGTAGGATAGAACTATGACTATTCATCCTTAGAATTTTGTGAGAAAATGATAGGTCTACTACAGTAGTATGACTTCCAATGAATATTTTTGTTCTTTTAAAGTAGATGATGTCACATAGTTGGAAAAGGGAGGATCTCCATAGTCACTAGTTTGTCCTTTAAGGGTTAAAGAATTGTTAGATAGAAGTAAGAAATAGAGGAAAACTTAAATCATTGATATCTCCAAGATGGAATTGAAACACACTAATTCCAATGGTGAGATTGCTTTAACAATCAAAGTGAACCTTGTGGAACTTTATTTTTTTTAAACAAGAAAATTGATCTCAAAAATGAATCCAATATACATATCAATTTCTCAAGAGAATGCTCTAATTGTCCACTAAACAAGAAGTTCCAAAAATATAATCTATTAGAAACAAAAAATTTTAAATTTTCTTTCAAGTTTTTGTGTCTTTTGTTGTTGCACCTTCTCAATTGTTTTGAACTTAGGAGGCATAATTTTTGCTCCTGGACATTGCTTGAAACATAAATTATATTTCCCAAAAGATTATTTGTTTCTTGTCTTATAAACAAAGTTTCAAAAAATCATGCCAAAAAATTATACCACAAGAATGTATACAAATTGTCAAGTGTCCCCTCGGACTTTAGGGCCGGGTTAAGATTAAGCAACACTTGTTCTTGTGGATCTTTCTTAAATATTTCTTCATGCCGCATCCTTTTCTTTTCTTTTCAAAGGTTTTGAGGTGAATCAAGTGATGTTCACTACCTTCAAACCTTAAAGGTGACAAATCTTGCACTAGATTTTTGTTTTGGACCTAGCTTTGAATTGAAGAATGAGAAATGGGCTTACAATTTTCATAATAGTTGACAACGCAATGTAATAAACTTGTACATTTGAAATAATCTAAGGAAATGTAAGTTGTTGCCAACATTTTATAAATATTTAATTCATCGGTTCTAGCTTGAAGTAGGAGGAGGCTTTGCATTGACAACAATTCCATATACATTGACTTAAATTGTGATTGACGAGGTTTATGTAGACCTTATTCAAGAGCAAACCAACATAACACGCATTGTAGTTGTTTGTTTTGAATATATTAAATTATAGACATTTTCAATTACACTACTATTCTAGGTGTCTAACTCCAAAAGAGTATTTTAAAAGATCTACTTTGAGATGTAATAGCATTATACATTTATAATTTTCAAAACATGTTTCTACTATTGGATATGATTTCTTTATTCTAGGCATACATTTTAATACCTTCCTTTGTCTAGACTTTGGGCTTTGGAGATAGATGATAATTCTCATATCTTCCATCTTCTACAAGTCAAGAAATGCCCACAAAAGGAGCAAATCAATGTATGTAATAATATTGTCTATTGGCAATAATTCTTTCAATATAAAATTTGAAATTATTGTGTAAGGGATTATACACAATCATTTTCGAAGGTACAACAAGATATAATATCCAAGAGGGACCAAAAGAGTAAAGTGTTTTCATGATATTGAAAATTAACCCCTAAAGGACCAAGCTACGTTTTTTGGCAACATAGTAATTTTAGGCAGCTCACTACAAACGGAATTTTTATTTTTTGTCTTTGAAATTTTCACACAACATGTGCCCAAGGAGTATCTTTAAGGCACAACAATTTTCATAACTTTTGACTACATGGTTAAAAAGTTATTGCATGATATGTAATTTTCATTCGATGGCGGGTAGCCCGGGTAGCTCAAAAAACTTCCTGAAAAATCGCTTCTTTTAAAAAGAAAAATTTGCAATTGATTCTCTACACTTATATATATATTTTGGAAGCTTGGAATCATTCTATTTTGATTAATCAAATGAAAGTTATGAGGATTTTTAGCTTATGAGTAGGTATGGTTTTCAAAGACTCCACAGCTACCCGCAAACTAAAAATCCTCATAACTTTCATCTCATTAATCAAAATAGAATGATTCAAAGCTTCCATTATGCATATTAGTCTAGAGAATCAATTGCAAATTTTTCTTTTTAAAAAAAGCGATTTTTCACGAAGTTTTTTGAGTTGCCCGAGCTACCCGCTATCGAATGAAATTTACATATCATGCAATAACTTTTTAACCATGTAGTCAAAAGTTATGAAAATTGTTGCGCCTTAAAGATACTCCTTGGGCACATGTTGTATGAAAATTTCAAAGACAAAAAATAAAAATTCCATTTGTAGTGAGCTACTTGAAATCACTATGTTGCCAAAAAACGCAGCTTAGTCCTTCAGGGGTTAAAACATGCAAATGTTGATTTGGAGTTAATTGCAATTTCTACTTACATAAAATATTGCATTTCAACAATTGCAAGGTGGATTGTGTAATGAATTTGGTAGCTCTTCATTTGAATTGAAGGTTTCTGGAAGTGCATTTTAGTGTGCTAAAACAATTTTTAGTTGGTCATGTCACCTCCAATCCCCAAAAAATCTTAAACGTAAATTTTTGAAACATTGTGGGGAAAGGCATCATACTAAAAATAAAAAATGTACATTTCTCTTGTTACAATCTCATAATTTCTATGCAATTTTGCACTCAAAATTGATATGCATACTAATAAGCAAGCTCTTTAAACATCCATATGGTTAGATTTTGAAAAAAGCCCATTTTTTGTTGGGGATAACTATAAGCCCATGCTCTTCCTTTTATAGTCAAAATACATTTGGAAAGGCTTGGGTTATCTAGGGGTTAAAACATCAACTTATTCAAGGATTAGGTTGGTTACCAATTCAAAGATACATTGACCTTCCTTCTTTACTTAGAGCATCTGCAATGCGTACTTAGTATACAAGCTCTCTAATGGCAAATGACAAACCATTCCATGAGGCTTGCACAATGCCATGTTATTTTTTGGAAAAAATTGACCCAATGCAATGCTGACAATCCAAATGTCAAATGGACTTTTCCGTATTATAAAAAGAAAGAAAGAAAAGAATTTACATTGAAAGAAGACTTTTCATGGAAACAAGGGGAGGTTGAATTGATTAGTATACATACCACTACTTAAAAAGTGTTGACATGAATGACTATTCCTACAAGGGACAACTTGCAGTCCCGGGTGGTCACATATTGAGGCCGGGGAATTGGAGGCCCCAATAACGGTTGCATTGAAGTGCAATTTTAATTAGAAAAAACTTTGGACCTAGTATAGTGCCAATATTGTGTTTATTGCAGGGAGCATTGCAGATGCTCTTAGGTGATCAAGTTTATG
Organism: Straminergon stramineum; assembly: GCA_963920665.1. Classification (NCBI taxonomy): domain Eukaryota; kingdom Viridiplantae; phylum Streptophyta; class Bryopsida; order Hypnales; family Calliergonaceae; genus Straminergon; species Straminergon stramineum. The sequence continues at coordinate 31,550,704 of OY987265.1, forward strand.
TATTCGGTGTTAATCCATTTTGAAGTTGTATAGCAACAACTTTAATGAGACTTCATAAAGGTAAATTAATAGAAGCACATTTTTTCTATCCATATGGTAGTTTGCTCTTAAAACAACCATTTTAGGATTGGTCCAACTTTTTAATAGGCTTTCGTAAATTAGAATATTTTTGGCTCATTTTTCAAACAAGGAGAAATAAATGTGGCATGTAACACAAGTGGTTTCATATTTTTCCAAACATTATTGAATTACTTATGAATTTTCAAAGATTTATGTCCTAAGCATTTATTTCTAATAGTAGGTTTGGCAAAATGCGTATAAAGAGAGATGTGAAAACCAAGAAGAAGCATTATGGACTTGCAATAAATTACAAGCAAAGGCCCTGAAGGCAACCATGCTTGTATCAAATCAATTTTGCAGATTTTGCATTCACAACAAAGTAGTAGACTTGCCACCTTCCAATGAAAATATATGAATGTCCACCTATCATTGCATTTAAAATTGGACTCAACCACATGCTTTAACCATCTCTACTAAAATCTTAAAGCAACATCTAATAGACTTTAATGTGCTTCTACTTCTTCTTTAGTCCATTTATTACAAATAATCTATAGATTTTAGGACCTTTTGATATCCATTTTTCACTTAATTATAGGGTCAATTTGAAGAAGATGAATGCTTTTAGAGCAAGCTACTATATCTTTAACTCCTAAAGCCCTATTGTTCCCTTAGGGGATAAAATGGATTTTAGGTAGGCTCCTATGGTCTCAATATTCATCCTGATATTTTGAAACTTTTTGGAAAGTTAGAAAAACTCAATAGTTTTTTAGGAATATAATTTTTATTTCATTCAATGATCAAGAGCAAAAGTTATGGTACAAAAATTTCTTTTTTCATTGTGGCAAGTAGAAATCCTCTCACACAATAAAAAATTTAAAAACTACAAAAATTGTTTTTCACAAATTAGAATCTTATCTATCTAGAAAGCTTTGATTCAATCCATTTGGATTTGTTATGTGAAAGTTACGGACAATCTTATTTTCGGACAATGAAAGTACCTTCTTGAAAAAATATTTGATAGGATTCATTTTTGAATGCAATTTTCATAATTTAAAAAAAAAAAATTGTTTGACAAGGTTAACTTTGCTTGCTTAAAGAATGTGACCATTGGAATTATAGTGTTCCAATCCCACCTTAAAGCTATTAATGATGTAGTTTTTCTTTCAATTTTGGACCTACTTCTACTTAACAATTTTTTCAAGAATGAAAATCAAGTGTGTTTTCTTTGAAAAAATTTCCCTAGACTTTTACCTCAATTCTTCAATATAATTCTTTTTTTAAATTCAAAGTTTGTAGTACAAATTTTTTCCAAAAATGGCAATCAAAGTCATTTGAAATTGCAAGCCGACGTCCAAATTTTTTTTTCAACTTTGGATGTTGATATCTTCCAATTTGTATGGTCAAACTTCATCAAAATTTTACCACTTGATCTAAGACTAGTGAAGTACAAAATCCTAAGGTTAGATTCTAAAAACAAAACAATTTTTCTGTTTTTGGGGTGAACACAATAAAACTAGTAGTTTTGAGTCATCTTTGATAGAAAAATGGCTTTGGGACTTAAGGGGGTTAAGATAAGCTATATGTTTTGTTTGATACATTGAGATCTAAGAAACTGTGAAGCATCTAACAATCTTTATGGTACTATTAGAAAGCTCTTTACAAGGAGGGGTGTGGGACTTTGTTTTATGACATTTTGACTTAAGGTGTGAAAGTTATAGAATTTCAAAGTTCTTGAGAATCTAATAATTGAATTAAAATATCCTTTAGTTTGGAAAACCCATAACTTTCACATTGCATGTTCAAATGCCATGAATCAAAGCCCTTGCACTCCTTCATTCATAAAGCTTTCTACTGGTATCAACCTATCACACCACAACAAAGCCCTTTCATACATAAAAGATATTCAACTTCAATTTTTTTTCAAAAGGAAAAAAAAAATTGTACTTTTATTTTGGTTGTGGCAACAACAAATGGCACACTAGTTGGTCTTGAAGGAACACAAGCTTGGATTGAAAAGGTTGTTTCAAAAGGTGAATCAATCTATTTTTGCTAGCTTCTTGTAACCGCCATCCTCTTTTTTGACCCCATTTCCACCATAAAACTCACCCAAATCCATTTATTTTTTTGACAATTTCAGTACATTAATTCCAACTTGAGTTACATGTCAATCCTTGATTAGTGGATACTCTAGTGCTAATAGGTACATGGAATGGCAGTTATAAGCTTAGGATAGGACATTTATGACTCTAGTCTAGAGGTGGATTTGTGATTTTAGGGCAGACCACTTTAGAAATTCATAGAAATTACAATTTTAATTGGAAAATTATAATTCCACTTGGGTTTGACTTGTGAAACATGCACACACCTTTGAAAAATATGTGCCCCTCATGGACTTAGTCCTAATATACTCACATTGTAAATCAGGGTGGTAATAGGCTAATCTACTATAAGGTAAATTTTGCCTACTCAGCAAAACCCAGGGAAATCTAGTAAAGGGGGGTAATTTCTAAGGAAAGGTCAATAAGTCTAACGTTTGCGTGACTAAGGTCACTTGTTTTCATATTTTGAATATTTATCTATGTCTTTTACGGTTTGTTTTAGAGTTTTAACAAAAGAAACCCTCACTCTTAGTCAAATAGTTTTAGTCCATCCCCAATGCTATTTATAATAGACTCCATGTATGCGGTCCCAGTCCTATATAGTATGTTTTTAGCTCATGGCAAATCCTCTGGTCAATTTCTTAGGTTTGATCAATTTGTTTTGACAATGCATGCACTATCAACGTAGTCAAATGCATCAAGGTATATATTTGAAATACAATAAACTTTTAGGGAAATTATTTATTACTTTAATTCCTCTTTATTTTCCCTCAACTAATCCATACTATATTATTAGCCTAATTGCTAATTTAGGATGCAAATATCAAATCCGTATTTTCTATCAATTTGCCCAATATGCAATGCATGAAAAGATTAGAATTTCATTCTTAGTTTAGTTGATTTATTCTTCACGTCAGCCCCATAGCTTTAGCTTTTCCAATCGATTTGTCTTTAGCTTTATTCACACTTTACTTGAATCAATTCGTCAAGACCATAGATCCTTAACCATATGACTATTGGTCCTAGCACCTATGATCATGCACCCTTTAGCTCATGGCTGTGATCAATTCGTCTTTAGGTATAGCTACTTGCCCATTGACTTGACACAACTAAGGATACCAATACTGTAACTCAGTCAATTAGCTTCAAAATTCACCAACTAATGTGTCGACTTATCAATGACTACTTACTAGAATGAATTCAATGGCTTACAGACAGTTTGATCTTGCATTGAATCCTTCCATTTTGAGAGTTGATTTTCATGTTGAATTACTTAGGTTAATTTACTTTAATTCCAAACCGTGAGACTATTAAACTTCACTATTTCATCTCAAAACAATTTGATACTGAGAAATCGACCCAAGTTAACACCAACTTCCAAAGTCTAGACTAATAGTTCCACTAAACATGCAACTCTATCCGAGCCTACACATTATCTAGTTAATTTGACCAACACAATTTTCTACACATATTGAGCTAATTAGCTAATTGTCCTTGCACATACAATTTAACATAAGCTAATTGACAAACACATGCTACCTACATCCAAGACATACACAGTTAATTTGTAAGTTGCTCATCAAATTTGCTACAATTAGATTGAATCAATTAACAATTACCATGCACAACATATACACATGAATCATCAATGCAATTAGTCCATAATACAAAATATAAGAATTCATCAATTCTATCAAGCAATTAGATTTACAGTTTCTTACATACAACTTGCAATTTTAATTTGGCTACTTGCCAATTTAACAATCAATTTTATCATTAGATCTAATCTGGGATCCCCTCCCGATAATCCAATAGACAACTTGAACAATTTGATACTCGAATCACTGGACAAGTTGACTTACAACCTTGCACTAATTTTCACGATTCACAGAGAATACTCGCCCAATTAACACATGCATATACAGAATCAATTAATTAGACTGATCATTAGTCATGCACAACCTTGCAATTTGACTGAATACATGATTAAAAAATTAATCTTGCTTAAAATTATACAATGATCAATTAGCTCACTATTATTTATTCAATATTTAATGAATTAATCAAGTTGATTCAATTGAAACGAATTGAACCAATAGCAATTCATACACACATAACACAACTTGATTGAACTTGCACAACTGAGATAACCTCCTTGCAAATTCACCGTTGATTAAACTTGACACGCCAAACTCACTACCTGTGAGGATGGTTCCACTAGAGAAATTGCCACATGGACAATTTGAAAAAATATACAATTTATATATAGTAATAGCGACAAATTGTTTGAGCAACTAATGCTTGAGTATTTGACTCTAAATGCACAAGTAAGAGTGAGTGAGAGCTATTTGACATTTAGACATATAGTCTTCTAAAAGATAAAAAGAAAGATTACGTCTCTTCACTTGAAAATGTGCATCAAGCTATTGAACTACTTCAAATTCTAGCCTATTAGACCTGTTCAAATCTTTCTATGTGCCTAATAGCTTTTCATATGAAATATTCGTCTAATTATCATCCTCCAAGGGAAATTAGACTAAATCTATACCCTATTCTCACCAGCAAGGCTAAAATAGACAAAATTCAAAAATTTGAAGCAACTACATCTACCTTATGTGGAATTAAAATCAAACATTCAAAGAAGAGAAAAATAACAAATATGGGAAAATTTAAATTAATTACATTCAGTGAGAGGGATTTTTTTTAATGGGAGATCATCTTTTAGAAATATCATGAGACAAATTTTTTTATTTGTCGTCGAATGATTGTTTAAAAAATTGGTATTCCTTATTTAGATAAATGATATCAAATAAATGATATCAAGCTGCTAAATTATTATTTTTACATAATACATATAAAAATATGTCCATACCTATGCCACGTTTTGGTAAAAAAATTGATAATTATAATCAAAACAACTCGTGCGTGAATTAAAACCCGATGTAGCAATTAACTTACTGGTATGCCGTATTCAAATCCTTTGGAACCAAGAGAGGAATTAATAACCAATGGGTTGTTGAATTTTCTTTTGATTAAATTCATGCCGTTTTTTACAAATTCAAGAGATGTTGAACTTGTTACTTGTCCTTTGAGGCATAATAATAATTTAGAGAATTTAGGTTGGAGTAGTTATACCAAAAATTGAAACAAAAAAAATAATTTGATTAACTACTCCAAAATAAATTTTAAATTAAATTTATAAGGGATAAAAGAAGTAAAAAAGTGAGATTTAATAAAAAAAACTATCCTACTTCTATGCCTTCAAGGAAGATGATCATTCTTTTATCTTAGTTTGCTTCTAATTTTATACTGATTTTGAATTTTTATTCACCTCATATATTTTTTAGTATGACAACAACTTGTGATCTATTGTATCTAATTATATTAGGAAGTGTTTTCAATAGGGAAGATGGAAAACCAATATTTGCTCTCCTTTTTATAAAAGAAAATTACATCAAAATTTGTGGTTCCCAAAATTTCATTTTCCTTATAGTGACACCTATTCTTGGGTTGTTTTCTTTTGAAGATTATGCTTAGGTCCCATCCTTGCAAAATAAAGGCATTAATCCCTAAACACTCCAATGTCCACTTTCTAAAGGATGAATAGATTGAAACTGAAGTTTCATCTTCCTTATTGCTTGGATGTAAGTCATTCTAGTTTGTAGAGATACTTTACCAAGTTGTTGTCTTGTCTCAGGGTTGGATTTGGTGATACTAGAATACATTATTTTTCTAAAATTACAAATGTGCAAGTATGTCAAGTGGTCAAATTGCATTGACTTTAGTTTAAAACAAGATTTGCCAAAATGAGGTCATAGATTTGAAGCACACACAAAATTCAAAAAATCTCTATGTGAAGAGAACCTCATTTCAAATCCATTCCAACAAATTTTACTCAAAAAATGATAATATTTTGCTTGTAATTGAATTTAGAAGAGATTTTGGAATTTTTTTTCAAAATTTATTAAAAAAAAAGATTGGCCATAGCATTGGTGAATCTGATCGTACAAATGGAAATTAAAAACCAAAATCTACACCTTTTATTTATATATTAATTCCAAAATATGCTTTCAAATAACACTTTATTATGATTTTTTTCAAATCATCAATTTTGTAGATGAATTTGGATGTTTAGGGGTGAAACACAAATTAGCACATGAGGTGGTGATTGAGGTAAAAAAATCCTATTTTTCCATGTGACTACATTCTTCATTCTATTTTGTGTGGTCTACAATAATTACCATTACAAAATCTACACTATTCAATGATTGAATAGTGTTATAGTTACCTCTACAATGTGTTTTTTGCCAATTATGGTGTTTGCAATGTACTAGTTTACAAACCTCGTGTGAAATACAATCTACAATAAATGATAATAAAAGCTCTTTCATTCATGGTGTTTGCAATGTATGGATTCCCAAACCTTGAGTGAAGTATAATCAACAATAATTGATGATAAAAGGTCTCTTTAGTGTGCCCCCATGTTTGTAGAAGTACCACTACTTGAGAAACAACAATAAATAGAAAGAAGACCATAATTGTGCCATATTATTGTAGAAGTACCACTATTTGAGAAACAACACTAAATAGAAAGAAGACCATAGATGTGCCATATTATAGCCACTATATACTATAATATACTATTGTAATGTATACTATCGATATATAATACAACAAATACATTGACTTTTGAATTGTGGTATAAAAACCATAAATAAATCATCTCATATATTTTAGGAACTAAGTCAGTATGGCATGAAAAAGTAGAAATTGCTTTAACTCAAATCCTTGGTCTTAACTCCTCAATGCCCAAGGCACCAAAATCTTGGTGTCCTTCAATACTTTCTATTTGAAGTAAAGTTTTAGCATCAAAAATACTATTTAAAAAATAGTTGATTATGATTTTTCTATTCAAGAATTTGTGCAAGGGTGTCCATTGTAATCTTGACTTTTTGTAGTGTTGAGAGCTCTTGGAAATGAGCCTCACATACACTAGATTTAGGAGAAAAAATCTGATTCAAAATTCATTTAAAGAAATCGTAGAGTAGATTTTGAGAAGCCATAAATTTAGTGGGATTATGGATGTTAGGCCCTTTATCCTCATATTTTTTTGTGACCAACTTTTTAGATTTGACATGTAAAAAGAGAATGGAAAGTCTTCAAATCACTTCTCGAGTTTTACCACCTTCATGATCAAAGATTATTATCTTTCAATCCATAAGTGATATTGATGAGTATTCTTTTCCAATGTGATTTCCAACATGTCTAGTTTGAATTTGTAGGGTTACAATTTAAAAATATTGATACAACTTATCAAAATGGTGTCTTTTAGTTCAATTTAGAGCAAATTCCTAGAAGTTCAAAGGAGGCCTCGGGCATTTAGGGGTTAATGAAGAAAATAGGGTCATTTCCCTTACGTCCCCCCAAACTCAAAATTTGAAATATCCGCACCTTCCCCAACGAAGGCATCGGCAGGGACCCTGCTCTTTGACCAATCAAATCGCCACGTCGACTTTCTCACCCACCCCCGAATGGGATCCCGCCGCGTGTCCCGCATCTCCATTGGCTCCGTTCCTCCTCGCCTCGCCTCGCCTCGAGTGCGGTGCTGCTGCAGCTCTGCGGCAAGTCAGCCGGCGCCAGCGGCCATCTCCTCCGTCCCACAATTGCAGGCTCCGTCTTCTCCGTCAGTACAGTAGTGCGACGCCATCGCCGTCGCCATCCATCACGTCCCTCCCACGTCGCACAAGCTTCTCGCCTTTCTTCTGCTCAAATTGATTCTCCCCCTTGACTACTGCTCTCTCCCCCTTGCCCTTGACCGACGGAATTTCAATCCTCAGGACTCCGCCATGGCCACATGATGATGAACCTCTCAATGCTCGCACTCCAGTGATTGCTTCGCTAACTAGCTGGTCGAATCGAACGAGCCTGGCAAGAAAAAGACCTCATGTCCCGGTGACGTCGGGCTCGGTTGGCGGTACGTCTTCATATTAGTCCTCCCCCGGCTGGCTGGGTTGGGTTCCAATCGTTGCGGATTATGGGCATTTGCTGCCGAGGTTTCCCGGATTTCCCGGATTTTGGGGCCATTTCTTGAGTGTCTTGGAAGTAGCGTTCGGAGGCAGAGGTTGTGTGGAGCGGGGAGGGGGCAGGGAGGTGTGGGTTGGGCGCGCGCGCGAGAGAGAGAGATAGTGAGCAGGAGCTGAAAACGAAGGGTTAGTTTATGGTATCGTAGCCTGGCTACATTGTAGTATCTCAGTGCTCTGTTGGATTTCTTTGTGTTTCAGGAAGAGTGGCGATCGCTTACGGTGTTTGGTTGTGTTGGGGTGTTTGCTTCCTTTAGTGGGTTTTGTTGCAACGGCGTGTTGAAGGGTGTCTGTGTTTGTTTGTGGTTCGGGGTTCGGGGTTGGCGTGGTACGTAGAGTCCATCTATTACTGTTGAGCTAGACCCTTGGGGCATTGACTCGTCAGAGTGCGTGACGTGGGCAAGGGCCAAAGGAGGGGTGCATTGCTTTTGTACCACGTAAGGAATCTTGAGCAGCCGTTCTTGTCCGCAATCCCCCAGCAGCTCAGGAGCTTCTGTTTCGCGTCTCTTGCCTCTGGCCGACTTAATTTGCTCATTCTGCCGACTTTTCTCTTTCTGACCGAGGTTTTGAATTTGTTGTGCTCTCTCTCGCACTCTGTCAAAGGCAATGCTGCCTTAGTCGTGGCCAGTCTTTCTCTTTCCCTGTCGGTGTTTTATCGATCGACCGAGCTGGAGCGTTCTGTAATCGATAGTCACGTGCTCTGTGTATCCGCATTTCTGCTACACGCATGACGAGCAGCTGCTATTCCCAAATTTGGCACCGTTTCCTGTTAGAATATCCGTGATCTACAGTGCATTAAAGGTCAGAATCGAGACTCTGGGCTACAGAAGAGAGTTTGTAACGTGATGTCAGGAAGGAATATGCAATTTGGAACCCTTCCCTGTACCACCATGTGTTAGGGTTGAGTGAAGGTTTGCTTATTGGGTCTGAGCTTTTTATGACTTGAAGCTGCAGGGGAAGGGGAAGCGAGCAAGGAGCACGTGCAATGTCAAGTGCCAGTGGTTCGGCGTCCAATGGAAGTAAGATATGCGTCTGACACCCTTCAGAAACTTTGAATACGAGGATTATGTACCGTTGCTAGAATCTCCAAATCACGCATGGATTCGAAGCTATGCGTTTGAGTATCAGGCACAAGGTGGACTAGAGTGACCTAAGGAATTCACGAGTACCGACGCTTGGTCATCGCAACGGGCCTGTTGGTCTGGAAGTTGGAATGTTAGACTCTCGCTGTTCCAGTTCAGTGGGAGGTGGATGAGTTCTGAAATCTCTAGGCATACGACGTGGGATTCAGAGTAGTTAAGGAGATAGAGAATGTTCATTACTGAGTGCTTCCAAATGGTGAAATGGAATGATCAATAAGATAGGGCAGAAAATGGTGGGTGCTGTGAAATCCAATTTTCTTTCGATCTCCTCTCAATTTTCTAATAGAGGAAGATGATTTTCCTCTTAAGTGTTGGAAGCATCAAGATGAATTTTCGAAGTGGCCACTCCTTCCAAGAGTCATTGAAAAAATATGAATGGGTAGTATTGTCGAATGATGAGAACCTCCGAGGATGAAGTAGCTACTTGGAACCCACTGTTGTGAGGATTCTCCTTCATCTCACGCTTGGGGTGTGATACTTTGGAACCCACTGTTGTGAAAATTCTCTTTCATCTCATGTTTGGGGTGTGGGGGTGTGGGGCGGGTTGGAAGGCGACTTCCATGCCGCCTTCCTTGTTTGGAATTCTAAAAGAACACCTGTTGCATTTGAGGAAAAAGAGCGACGTTAGTCCTAGGGCCATTGTGAAAGAGGAGCCTGTTGGGGTTAGATCTAGCTGACACGCATGGCTTGCGCATGTATCCTAACCTGCTATCGGCCTGTTATGTTCTTTCAGACGGAGGAATGAATTACGGTGCCAATTATCCAGCCTATAACCAATCAATACAAGGTGCAAGTGGCGCAGGCCCGTCAGGGTCAAATTGGAACGTGGATTCAGGTACTGTAAAACCTTAGCAATTCTATGATATTCTCCATCTGATGGATTCGGGCAAACCACAAATTTGAATTCTGCCTACGAGGCATGATCTGCTTATTGTGTAAATGCCCACGGATGATCTGCAGGGCCGTCACAGACGTTGAACGGATGGGACGATCCCGTTGACGGCTGGGAGCTTCACCCTTCCTCCAACTCCTACGGCGACCTGAACAACGGCAAAGCCCCCTGGGACACGCTCTCCAACGGCTCTGGCTACTTCACCAAAGCGAAATCTTCCCGGAAGGGAGGGAGCTCCATCGCCTCCGCCCCCCAGTACTCCGGCCGAGGAGCCGGCCGAGGCTCCAACCGCACCAACACCAACACCAGTCCTAGAGGCCGAGGCACCCCGCCCGGCAGGGGAGCCGGTCGAGGAAAGAACTTCAATGGCGGAAGAGCAAAAGCGAACTCCTCGTGGGGGCCGAACCAGAATGCGAGGCAATATGAGGAGTACGGGGCTCCAGCCACACGAGGGTGGGAGAATGGGGCTGCCTTTCCGGCGCCTTCTCTCAGTCCTGATAATAATGGATGGCAACATGTAGGGAGCCACAAGAGCCGCAACGGCTCTGAAAGCTCCTCCCGCAGCGCACCAGGGGGCCAGAACCCGAAAGCCTGGCATCAGGGGGCCAAGGCATCGACGCAGCTCGTCTCGGCTGGGTCGTCAGGTAGGAAAGGATCCACGCGTTAAAATTCATGTCTATCACAGATGACCATGTTACTGTTGAAGGCCACAACTCTCATCATCTGTGGGGTTTTAGGGTTTAGGGCGACACTTTGGCCGTGGGAGGTGTGTGTCGGTAGCGAGTTTCGTCATCGTGATCTTCTGGGTTGGGGGGGTAGGATGAGGGGTCATTTTTGACGCGTGAATGATTGTTGCAATGGGTTAGAAAGTTAGTGTGTTTCGGAGATTCTGGTTGTTGAATGCTTTTTTGCTCAATCGTTGAATACTGGATTTCAGACTTCGTTGTGAATGCAATATATTCTACGGTGAATGCTTTCAACAGAGAATGAGTATGTTTAAGTGGCATTTTAGTATGTTCAAGCTTGACGTTGAATACTCTCTCTCGTACTGAATTCCGCGATTTTTATTGTGCGCAGGAAGTTCTTTGCCGCAAGTGGAGGGCGGAAACGCCGAGGTGTATGACTATCCAGCGAGCCAGTACTCCGACAGCCAGTGCTCGGACCTGGACCACGTGGAAGACGACAGCGACGACGCGTTCTTCAGCGACGATTCGTACACGCAGGAATCTCATGAGGAGCAGAAGAAGATCAAGTGGTTCCGCGACTTCTTCCAGGACCTGGACAGCATGACGGAGGGCCAGTGTACCGAGCACGACCGGCAATGGCACTGCCCGGCGTGCAAGGGTGGCCCAGGTGCCATCGACTGGTTCCGTGGCCTGGCTCCGCTGGCCACGCACGCGCGCACCATGCGTTCCCGGCGGGTGAAGCTGCACCGCAAGTTTGCCGAAGTTCTGGAAGAGGAGCTCCGCATCCGCAGGTCTGGCGCCCCAAGTACTGTGGACGGGACGCAGCTGGCGTTTGGAAAGTGGAAGGGGCTGAGCGAGGAAAACGAAGTGCAGCAACAGCAGCTCGTGATCTGGCCTCCCATTGTGGTTATCCAGAATACGCAACTGGAGCAAGACGAGGAAGGAAAGGTATGGATGTGTCGGTAGTGAAGGTGCCAGTTTTGCCTTGAGAAACAATGGGGTGGTGCAGTGGATTGGAAATATACGGTAGTAATGCCCAATATGACCTTGATGAGTGATCCGAATACTTCAGAAAAGACATGAAGAACTATGTTTTTTCATTAACCTATGGATTTGTTATGAATTTTTGAAGTGTGCTACCCTAGCAGGTCACTCCAAAGCCAACAATTGTTTCCATAATGGTCACTTCACTCATCTATCGTGGCCACGATATTTACTTAATAATCAACTGAATGTCCGAGTGGTTTCATTCTTTGCAAAATTTTCTATTATGACCTGACTTTAAAAAGATAGAAGATCCTATTGTTGCTAATAAGTCTAATACTCTAAGAATGTGTCTTGAAACTTTGACTGGCGCCGTGTTCAACCCCCATTGTAGCTCAATCTCATATATTCAAGAGGGACGATTTGACCCCAAATTCATGGCCACAATGGGACCCGTTACCGTATGTTTCTGTAGCAAGCTACGTCCTCTCCTGGTTTTGGTGTGCGGAGACCTTGGTTGATGCCTGTCTTGACGAGCGAATCAACTGGTTTGCAGTGGATTGGAATGGGGAACAAGGAGCTTGTGGACATGTTCAAGGATTACAACCCTCTGAAGCCTCGCCATGCTTATGGACCTCTCGGTCACCGTGGGATGAGCCTGCTCATCTTCTCAGATTCCCCGGCTGGTTACCACGATGCCGTCCGTCTTGGCAACCATTTCGTGAAATTGCGAAGAGGGAGAGACGACTGGACTCGTCCCAGCAAAGCTATTTTTCGTCCTGGGGGTAATCGAGTTCTTTACGGCTACTTGGCTGTGAAGGATGATCTGGATGTTTTCAACAGACACAGCAGAGGTACTCACCTTTCTAAACCTAACTTCATGTTTCAGAGGATGTTCAAACTGGTCACTTATTCAAAATCCAGTTCTCTCCAAGAATTGTCTACCATCAAGGAGTGAGTGACATGTCCTCAAAACCCGGTCATTGTCAATGGGGACCACTTTTGGAAAATAACTGAATTTTTTTGGCATCTCATTTCTGGTGCAATCACATGAAGTTGCTGTTTTGTACCAAAAGGTTGCATGTATAGGGGTGTGAAAGCTATGTCTTAGTTACCTCTGGTTGAGTCACTGTGTGGAAAGTAGATGCAACTAAAAGTACCAATACACCTAATTGGGCCAACATGTAAACCTCATCTTCACTTCAGAATCTAAACCTGGGATAGTCATGCTTGTCATACTAGATTTGAGCCACATGAATGATTGCTCTAAATTCAGCTTATAAAATGAAGAGGATGTACATTGTGGTGCAGTTAGGTTCTCTTACTTTAATCTCTGAGTTCTTAATCACCCATTTAAAATCTACTCTTGAGTCCCACTATTGTACTTTATTTCACAATTCCTTGTTTTGTTTGTATTTCTGACACTCGTGAGCACAGGTAAGACGTTGGTGAAATATGACGTGAGGAGGCTACAGGAGGTGGTGGTGGAGCCAATGCAGCGAATGGAGCAAGAGAATCAACAAATGCAGTCTCTGCAGAGCGAGCACAACACTCTCAAGAAGGCTGTCTCTGAGACGTCTAAGAATTTACAGCTTCGTGAGGAGGAACTGCAAGTGCTACGAGATCGGGGGGAGAAGCAGCACCTTGACAACAAGCGTCAGGTACGCATGGAGTATGTTCAACAACATAATATCAGCACTTCACCTTCATAATGACAAAATTTTTTTAGTAATTTATGAGTTATTTTGAATTTTAACATTTAAAAATATACGTAAATTGAATTCTTATAATGCAATTGCATATTATATACGTCGTGTGACATCTTGAAAATGGAAATCACAACAATGTTTCTGTTATGAATAATTCATGGTCAAAGTGGTTCGAATGATGATCCTAATGGTCATTGTTGTCCTTTAAGGATTAAATTTTAACTATGGGTGTGAATAGTGGTAGTCACTACGTCTCCTTATATTTTCTTGTTCTCTTATAGAGGTTTGTTTGCAACCGTATTCCCTTGCCTACCACTACTTTGCAAACATGTTCTCCCATTAGCTTGTTTGCAATTCTATCTTCTTGTCTAGTGATGCATTGCTAGCCGATTCTCAAGTTTGTTTGCAACCCTATCTGCTTGTCTACCATCGCTTTTCAAACCTAATCTCCCGTAGCCTTGTTTGTAACCCTATCTTCTTGACTGTTGTTTTTGGCTATCAGTTAGTATTTGCCATTTAGTTCATAGAACTCCATTAAACTTGAAGAGGTATGTGAATCCAAGGTAGGTAACAAGGTAGGTAACGAGACGTTGTAGTAGCGGCACTTCTTTTGAGTTCCAAGCTTGCATAAGGTAGTTGAAGGACGTTCTAGTTGATTTGAACAATCGCAAATTTACAAGCTTATTTCCAGGAGTTGGCATGCCTTTCGTACCTTGCGCTTTCTTTAATGATCATGCAAATACTGGGTAGAGCTCAACCCGAAAATTCTTTTGTGTTCACAGCTTGCGGACATGGAGGAGTTTTTCCAAAAGGAGAGTGCTCATTGGGCAGATGAGGTCGCTTCCAAGGACACTGAGTTGCAAAAGTTGAGAGACGATTTCGACAAAATGTACCAAAGCCGTTGTCAAGAACTGAATGCTCAGCGTTCCAACCTTCTCAACAGTCAAGAGCAGCAATCCACGTAAGACTCTAGCTCTTGAAATATCAGTACTAGATCGCGTAACTTGAATGTGTTTTTGCCATTGCAAATGGCCTTGTGCTAAGGTTGGGAAGCCATTCCTGTGTCTGTCACCGGTTTGAGTGCTTTCCTTGTTTTCATGTTTTGGTATGTCGTTCCCGTTTTCAGGGGGCTTACAATGCACTAACAACATCTCAAACAGTATCTATTAGTGCATTTTAAGCATCTGTTAGTTCATAGTCTTGTTTGTGAATGACAAATCTGTTGTATGGATGGATTTTTCAACCCACGGTATCCCACAATTGACCCTTTCATTTTGATTTGCAGAATGGCGGACGACATTCAGCAAAAGACGAAGAAAGTGGAAGGCAGTTTGCTGGAGGCACAAGACTTTGAGAATAAGCTGAAGGAGCTGGAACAAAGGCACCACGAGGAACGAGTTCAGTTCCAGAAGCAGCAGCATGAGGGAGCCCTTACCTTTGAGCAGCGGATCCAGGCCGAGAGGACGGAGTTTCTCCACAGCTTTGAGAAGCAAATGCAAATTCGGTAAAGGAGGCGTTGTGTTCTCTCTCAGCTGGAAAGAGCAGCAACCACGCTGCACAATTGGTGCTTAGTTTTCTATCAAGTTACTGCATTTGTGAATGAAGCCCTCTTCTCAAGTTTATGTCGTGCCTATTGTGCCAGCACTTCCAAAAGGAAATTGAGGACATGGGCTGCCAAGCTACAAGCTTGTATTTGCAACTTTAATAGATTTATGACTGTCCCCTTGAGCTAATTTATTTTAACATTTGAAGAAGCAGTGTATTTGCAATGCTTATTCTTTCACAATTATCAACCATTTTTAATTTTCTACTTTTTAATCTGAGGTTTATAACGGTATGTGAACTTTGGAGTTTTATATCCTCTATTGGCAGCGGAGTTTTGCAGTTTTCACTATTTCAAAGTGTCATTGAGGTAACAACCCCTTCCTAAAATTGACCCCTTTGAAGAACTATTTCTTGTTCAAGAGGTACTATCTGCATTCATGAAAGCATAGGGTCACTTTTGGATATGCCTATTTTGAGCACTTTGAAATTCCTTATTTTTCTAGTACAATGTTCAAAAAATGCAATAAGAAGAGAATCTAGAGTGTTCCTTTGACTTCCATTAAAGTCTAACATACAATTAAGCAATCCCAAAATAGGAACATTATACAATTGGTTGCGTTGATGCAATTAGGTGTAGTTACCTTAGTAATATGGAAAAATTGATCATCGTGAAGCAAGATATTGCTATATATGTTGCCATTCATTCATGGAGAGTTTTGCACAACTTATTCATGGAGGCCTTGGTACAGTTGTTGAGGTACATGAGCTTACAATGTTTATTGTATTTAATCTGTGAAGGATGGAGGTTTTTAATCAAGAGAAATTGTTGGTGTATTGTCCAAAATTGAAAGTTAAAACATTATGTGGAAAAAAAATATAGGTAATTTTATAGTGTGGATTGCAAGATTGCAAGATTATAACATTTGAAGTTTGAAAAAATATATATTTTTGACCCTCCTAAACAAAGACAACAAACTTTGATCCCTCTTGGATTAAAAATTTTTCTCTACATAGAAAATTAGAAGTGAAGATTTATACCATTAATTAATATATCTTGTTAGATACACTCGGATAAAATGTCAACAACAAATAAGGTGTGTAACTTATTCTAAATCACCCTATAAAGCGAGGAGGTCAAGTAATTTGGCAATACATTAGCCAATTTTCAATGATTTCTTTTGCATTGTAGAATTTGAATTTTTAAAAATTCAAATGGTGAAAGGTTTCTTCCATCCAATTAGTAGTAGCTCCTTGGTCAAACTAAATTGTAGCTTTCTCCATCAAACTATTCAAAGGTACACTAAAGAATCTTCATAGATTCTTTTGTTCTATGAAGATAATTGCAATAGCAACCTTTGATTCTATATGTTTGTGCATGTCATCTATTGTGCATACCACCCAAGCCTTCCTTCCAACCAACCAACTCTTGATTTGTAACTTTCTTGTTATTTTGTACTAGTGCATTGTTGTAATGTCTTGTTTTGGTGTCTTGTTCTAGTGTCTAGTATAGGATGATGTAGTGCAATTCGATTTTGTCTTTATATGGTTTATTTACTAAACTTGACCCTTTAAATAGCTTGATGGGGATGAATGCAATACAATTCATAATTACTAAGAAAATGAAGTTTACTAAGCTTAGTTTCTATTCTATTTTTTTTTGTTAATCTACGGTTTCAAAATTGAAATGAAAGTTGAAAAATTCATCTACTTAGTTAATTATTTAGATCCCAAGTACGTTTTCAAGGTTGTGCAAATTTGAGGAGCATCTTCTATAAATAAGAGTATGTAAGAAGACTAAGAAGATTATTTGAAGTTATAATTATATAGAACAAATGAAGGCTTCATAGATGAAATGTGATCTAGAAACCAACAACATCTACCTTGTAAATTGACAAAGAATGTAGTGTAAAGTCGAGGCATGAAAATCTAGGATATATTTGTACAATACAATATAGAAAGTACAATGTGGTGTTGCTGCCAAATGAAAGACCTATTGAATGGAAGATGTTTTGTATCCAAAGGCCTACCTCCTACATAGAAAAATAAGGTGCGAATTCAAATGTAAGTGAAGAAATTGTATGCCAAAATACGAAATTTATACAAGAATGTGAAGGCAAAGGTGGATAAGGTATCTCTCATTGCAATGTTGATGATGAATAAAGCATCTACCATGCTATAGGTGCATTAGATAATGAAGGAATATAGTAATTGGGAGCATGAATTAGATGTATTAGTTGGAAGTAAGAAAATACAAATGATCATATTGAAAACACATAAAGTACAAGAAAATCATTTGCAGTGTACTAAAGACAACAAGGGTTTTTTTTGTCTACTCTTGAGCTCCTTTGTACAACCACATAGGCAATCCTCATACTAAACTTTCCAAAAATAAGATGCAACTGGTTTTCTATTGGAGTTAACAAAATTTGTCAATTATTTGGAATCAATGCTAAAAGGAAATGAACATAACTAAAGCCTAGTGTAACCATGCTAAAATGCTCCATTGCCCTTTTCCAATGACAAAGTTAGACATTTTGATAGTTACAAGTGTCTAATTTTAGTTGCACTCATTTTTAGAAGACAAGCTCTACATGTACTTCTAGGCTCCATTTTTGTGAGCCTACATGGCCCACCACATGACACAAACCTCAAACTCTAAAAATGAAAAACAAGTTACATATAGAATGCCACAATGTTGTCACAAAACAAAAATTCTCTATTGTTCATTGTAATTCCAAAAATTTACTACTCATAGCATCTTCCATACGAATAATTTTGATATCAACTTCTCTACACACATAAGGTATGATTGGCCACAAATGGCATACAAACCAAATATCAAACTAATAGATGGGAATTGATATTGCATTCCCAACCCCCTTTGTCACATGTATTTTGTGTCAAGTGTCAAACACAACAATCTCACAATACACAGAGCATATATTCAATTTTATCTCAAACATGGGCTCTAGTGACATCCTTAATCTTGCAAATTTCTAGATTTCTAGAGGAATCAGAATTTTAGATCATGTCCACTACATTGTTCTCCAACCCCATGCCATCTTATCAATTGCCACTTTCAAAATCCTAATTTTTAAAGGTTTGATTTTGTAAATCCTTAGTCCTTGGTCCAACTATATTGGGAGGTTTAATAACACTTAAACATCATTGTCCATCTTGGTGTCATCATGCAAAGGTTGTTTTGAAGACAACATAAAGGATACCAACAATAGCTTTCCACTTCAACATACAAAAATCAAATATGAAGATTTCCTCCCTATTCAACATGCCTCCAAAGTTCGTGTTGACCACTAAGAAGTTGCAAAAATTGCAAAATTAGAAAATGCAATGTGATGCCCATGATAGCACCTAGATAAAATTAGGCAATTGATTTCTACCCATTCCAAATTCCTAGCCACTATGCAAAACTCTTTGAGTTGAAAGTCTTTAATAGCATAGATAAAAAGTCATTTTGTCTTGGACAACTTATTTACATTCTATTGAAATGGTAAAGATTCAAGATACTAACATAGATGTTGCATACTTATATGTAGCAAAGCATTAGTAAACCACTTCCATCTTAGTCACAAGATTCATCCAATCTGTAAATAAGAGAGAGCCAAATAATAATAGTCATTTGTCACTTCTTAATTGTCTATAATTTACTTCTACTTGTCGTCTTTGATGTGCCTTTTCTTTGTTCACAGGTCTAATGATTACAATGGTTTCAATCTTCTTCCAATGATTTTGATTGCTTTATACTAGTGGACTTTTGGATAATAGAGTCAATACGCATGGGGACAACAATGATGCAAGGTCTATATGATATCAGTGCTTACCTCCAAATAATTGCTCAAAACCTTGTTAGTGCAAGTATACTTTGCTACTTCGCACATCCAAGGAATAAAATGAATCATCACATTCATTGCGACATAAATCAAAGCAATGATCCAAGATTTGTACAACCTTTCTACCCTTTGCAAATTCCAATTGTTTTATGCCCTCAATTTTGTTGGGCTTTGGATTTGAAATTATAGCTGTGAATCCACTGACTTGAAACTACTAACTTTGGATGACATCTTCTTGATGACTTGTCATTGGATCCACTCTAAATTCCACAATACATGATCAATACAATCTAATGATTGTTATTGCTCTAGAACTTGCACTCCATTAATGTCATGGTCATTTGCATTTGAAAATTTTAGTAGCTAATATATTTCTTACTATGGTATTTCAAGCCTTGCAAGTTCAATAAATACACATTAGAGAATGTGGTGTTCTTCAGGTAGAGAAAGAGCAAGTGCCTCTACTTTGTAATGGCTATGGATATGAATTCTAGGTTTGGTCATGGACATCTACCCCACGCATGTACTTAAAGTATATCACTTACATTGGGGTAGTATGGTAGGAATAATGAGTTCAACATCTCTACTATTTTAAGAAGAATTGATTCCCTTTGACTAAGTTGGGTTTAGCATGGTTGACAAAAAATGAACATCTTTATAGGTGAAACATAAAACACCTATTAATTTTATTGCATTGGTTCATTTCAGAGGGTAGTAATATGAGAATTTGGAAAAAAGATTAAGAGAAACATGGATAATTAGAATAGTATAAAAATTATATTCTCAAAATTTTAGACGTGAGAAAAAAAAATCCAAAAGTTATGCACAAAACAAGGTAATAGAAAATTTCAAGCAAAAAAATGTTTTGATGCTTAAATTTATAGAAAATAGTTAATTCATTAAAAAAATTAATCCATTTCTAGAACTTAATGGAAATGAGATGCAATAAATGAAATGATTGGAAAAATCTTTTTGAGTGTCTAAAAATTCATGCACAAGAGAGACTTCTTTGTACCTATATGGACAACAATGAAATTTGTATGCTTAGATAATCTTTGATGAATAGTTGCAACCGAAGTGGAGGAATATTTTTTCTAAATTTACAAGTGAAATTCATTTTTAAAAATAACCCATGTATAGTACTAAAAACCATCAAAACAACAAATCTATACAAAATATAAAAACTAACTTTTAAGTAGTATAATTTTTAAAGTTCAAAATATATCATCTATGAGTGAGGTGGTATAATACACTGTCTTCTGGTATTAATTTAAAATACAGTGAGTCCATGTCTCAAAGTTATGCTTGTATTTGAGTTGGACATACAACAAATTACACAAAATAGTATAAATATCTTTTGCTTTCACCTTTAGTATTTACCTAGTGTATGGCATCCATCTCCCTATCCTTATGCATTCTCACAATAGCAATTGACTTGCACTTCCTTAGCTAGTAGCTTGAGGTTTTATGGAAAGCCTCATCAATTCTCAAAAACAATTCCTACTGTACAAAATCAAATACTCAACACATTGTTAAACAAGGTTTGTCTACTAAAAAAAACTTTTTCCACTCCTATTGATTACCAATATATATCCTTACCACTTGTAAGACATGTCACCACTCATACTCCAACATCGTCCTTCTTCTACAACATCACCAAGCACTACTCATTTACTTTTTCCAATATACCTTCATTCAAAGCATGTATTTTCATTGTAAAAACACAATGCATCCACAAGTACAAATGCACATAGAAAAAGTCATTTTAGAACATGGCTTTAGGTTAAATCTTAGCTAAAATCAATACAATTGTTAATTACAATAAGACAAATTTAACCAAAAAAAACATGGTATGAAATGGTTTTTTAGCATGGATTTGTACTAGTGATTATTTATACTTGTATACAACAAATGATGAGTTTTGAAGGTAGATACCATTTAAAGGAATGTAATTTTTCATAGCAATCTACCATGCACTTACCAACACAAGAGTATTGGGATGAGTCGTAGAATACTTTGTATTGTAAGAGCAATTTGGCCTAAGGATATGTTTTGTCTTCAAAGAAGGTTCCATTCATTAAAGTGAAAACAATACATGGTGTATTTAAATAGGTTTGACTTACTGTATTTGCTTTGATAAAACAATACAAGATTGATATTTTGCTACCATAATCTTACGTACATGGTTTCTTCACTAGAAGGATCCCGTGTTTTTTTTGACAAGTCCATGAACGTGAATTGACATTTATTCAAACGTGAAGCATGTCTATTGAGAATGTCTAGAAGAATCCATCAAGATTGACATGGCAAAAACATGCGGAAATTTGGAAAAACATGCCCTATTTTTAAAAGAACATCATAGAAAACATGGTCAAATAAGGGGCCAAAGGTGCACCATGTGGCAGCCACTTCACATCCACATAAGCACCATGCAGGTGGATAGTGCCATATGGGATTTTTTTCACCCAACCTAGAGTTGATGTCACAGTTGACATAGGACCTCACATCATGATGTTTGAAAAGATTAATAGTGTTTTGAACAACATCAACTTAAACATCAAGAAAAGTTTTGATATTGTTTTTAGTGACATCAACTTTGATGTTGAGACTTTTTTTGAGACATAAGATTTGATGTCAACAACATTTTTTGAAACATTTTATGACATCAACTTAGATGTATACCATACACAATGAACCATACATTATAAATTATATACAATACGCCATTCACAATATACCATACACCATATATCATACATTATATTTGGTATTTACATAGTATGGCTTGAAAAGCCACTTATTGTGGGTACATTGATACAAAAGAACAAGCTATTTATACAAGTGGGTGGTAGGAGGGAAGACAAACTATATGGGGTATTTGAATTTTTTGAATTATACAGAGTTGTTGAAGTTGATGTCACAAAAAAGATCTAGATGTCTTAATTGACATCTTAGTTGATATTGCAAAAAGCATTTGGACGTTTTAGTTGATGTTATAGTTGTTGTTTTAGTTGATGTCTATAAAAATATTGTTCAAATTTTAGATGGTGCCAAAGTGTGTTGATATGGCACATGTGCCACTTTATCCTTGTTGGATGCCATGTAAAAGAGGAATGAAATTACTTCAATACAAAATGCAACAATAAACAAAATTATTTTTCAAAAAACCTATATGTCTTGTTGTTTACAAGAAGGTAAACACAAGACTTCAACGAGAATAGGACGGATTGAATTTCATACATTGTTGAAAAAATGATCTTCTAAAATTGAGAACAATTTATGTTCAATTCTAAAATGTATGGGACAATAGAAATCAATATTTATGGAAATTAGATAATGTAGAATGCATTAACTAATTTTCAAGACTTGTTAATACAATTACAGCTACATTGGAAGTGCAATGGAAAATGTAGTCATCATGCTATTTTTTTTTCCTCCATACAATACTTTTTTAAAAGCCTCCAAGGAGCTGCCTTTCCTTTGTGTTTTTCTATGTGGTCTGTATTATACCCTAGCCCACAGTAACTTCTACTAAATTACCCATTGTTAAACTGAAATTCCTTGCCAACATGGCAAGTTGTTGTTTTACTAAACGTTGTACAAAACGAGGCTATGTTTTTTTCAATGTCTCCTGAAACATCACCGTTGCATAAGACATCAACTCGTTTTGCTAGAGACATCCCAATGTTTTCTAAAACATCCAATTCAATTTTGCCTCCATGCCTACTATTCCATCTTTTTATTTTTGTTTTAGAATACATGCTTGTTTGTTACTAACGTCCAAAAAAACATAGGTTCCTACTAGTGCTTACTCACTCCCATTAATATGCAAAAGCTTGTGAAATTTCTTATTTCTAGTTATGTAATTGGTGACAACACATTGGGACTGCCCTTACATTTAAGTTTCTTGTAATAGGACCTATGAAATCATTGTAGTGGTTGTTGTCATCTACTAGTTTACGTTGAATAGTATCATTCTACAATAGGACGAAGTAAGATACTGGAATGAAGTGAGCATCACATATTGATATTGAGCATGGTAGAAGACTACAAATTAGGTGCCAATGTAAAATCCGCAAAGACTTAGTGTGTTAATTCTAGAACATTTATTTGGCCTTGAAATACTCATTCATTGATGGATCATGTGGCTTATACATCTACAATTTACCTTATAGCATCTCTTGATTGTTTGATTGCTTTCTTTGAATTTGAATATTGCAAAGAATCTTTGTCATATAGACTCTATTGTCTATAGATTTTAGTAGGAACAATGAGTTAAGGGTGAGATGAAGTGGAAACAATAGTTCATTTGTAGGATTGACTATCTTTTTTTTATTGACTTCATCCAAAAGTAGATAAATCTTAGATAGCTAGTCTACATCTCCTTCATTGTTGAACAAGTCCATCTGAACATAATAGTTCCATCATATTGATGGTTGATAGATTCAAAGGCTTGCACTTGATTGTATATTCTTCAATCAAGGTCCATGGAAAGACACACTAATTAATAACCTTCTTCTCTATGCCTAACCAAATTTACAATGAAATTCAAGATGCCCCATTTGTCAACACTAATAATATATTCTACTATACTATATATGTGAAGGCAAGGTACATAAATGAACTCTGCCTCCATCAAAAAACTCTATTACTATAATCATCCCATGGAAAAATGAATAAGAAGATACACTAGGTATATTGCACATATTTTTGGGCTTCAAGAGCAAAGTTAGTAGTAAGCTTCTTTTAGAGGAATCCATTCTCTCCCCAAGGGAAGTAGAAGCTCTAGCATCATAAACTCTATAACTTTCACATCATAAGTCCAAGTGCCATGAAATAAGGTCCATGCACCCCTCCTTGTATAGAGCTTTTGGATAGTACCAAAAACCCAACTAGAGGACACACAATCAAGGAGATCTCAACATAACAAAAAAACAAATAAAACAAAACAAAAAATTTAACTTAAGGTATGGACTCATGCGACTTGTGCCGTTGCTACAACCAAAAGTACAATAAGAGTGAATTTTTAATTTGAAAAAACTTCAAAATTCAATAACTTTCTTGTTGTAAGTCAAAATGCCACGAATCAAAAGCCCATGAACCCTCTTTGCCAAGGGCTTTCCGATAGTACCAAGCATGTGGCTACGGGATGCACAGTCAAGGAGATCCCAACATAACAAACAAAACAAACAAACAATCTAACTTAAGATATGGATAGTCAAAAGTAGAAGCATGATTAAAAAACATATATTTAACTAAATATTAGAGGTTTTTTTTAAGTGACATTTATATCAAAAACATTGCAATTTCAATCTAGCAACAACTTATAGGCAACTCATACATTCTTTAGAGTTGTCAAGAATATCCTATACCATTAATTCAATCAAAAGTCCTCCAATTCTATTTACACACATTCCAAATGCATTTTTAAAGTTCTAAATAATTTTCAAATGTATAAATGTTAATTTTTTATGCTTTCTCTAATCAATGTTATAGAATATATAAAAACATGCCCAAGTATGTGACCAATTTTATTGTAGTGAAAAAGCAATTTTAAAATTTGTTATAGAGCTTTTAGAGAAGAAGGCCAAATTTGAATCAATAGGTTTGCAAACTTAGAGATTCATTAACTTCTAAACCATGAAAATATTTTTCTTCAATAATCACACTTTCACTTTTTCTTCACTCATTCTTGTGCTATGGCTTTGTGGATACAAATGTCCCTAACACTGACTCAGTTTCGTGAGTCACTGTATTAGAGTGTGTAAACCTGAACCTCTGATTGTCCGATGAGAGATGTCCACCAATCCGAGAGAAGTCTAATTTTACTGAAGCCCTTTTAGTTGTACACATGTAAAATTTGTAAATCTGAACTTCTGATTGTACGATGGCCTCATGCCATCGAAGTTGATAAATCTAAGCTTTCTACATACTTAGGCCTACTCTGACACCCCACGTCTGTTGCTCCACGATGTCAAGCGCAAGTGGCAACATGCATAATGCCTCAATCGTCAGCAGGACTCATTCACACTCACGATTCCCATTCTTTCACCAAAATTCCTTCGCTCGAGTAAATGACAAAGATCATTGGTTTAGTTTCGAAAAACCAATAGCCTCATAATGTTACAGCAACCGTTGCCGCTATTAAGCTGATGATAGCAACAACTCACGCAATGGTGACTGAAACAAAAACAGATGAAAGGTTCAAACTTCACAACTGTTTCTATACAATCTAAAATGGTTCATCCTCCAGCACAAATCAAACGCCAGAAACCTTTCTCAAAACGGCTCGAAGATGAGGTTGCTGCTCATGACCATGAATAGCCATCTCCACTGTGTACCTCAATTCGTCCCCTTCCACTTCAAACACACGCCCAATTGCCAAAACCTGCATGGATTCTAGAGGGTAAGAAATTGAGGTATGCTCGTTGTTTCCTGTTAATCATTTGCTACTGTTCCATATCACAACATAAGAGAGAAAATCCAATGAAATCTGGATTTATCCGGGGGCCATCAAAATCGTTTCTAACCTTTGAAGCGTTACCGACAAGACTAGTCTGCAGTTGCACTCTCTTCTTTTCTGCATCAAAGGATCCTTTCTGCACAAAGAAAATAGGTGAATTAGGATACAAGGTCAGAGCAAGTTTTCAAAATACAACTGCGTTCACATGATATTACACATTGACTCAGTTCGATCTTCCCATCCCAAACCAGTCCTGAGAATTTCATGAATGTGTGCTTTCCTTTCCAGACACATTCCCTACTTTATATGTTTCACATCAAAGTACAACCAAATCCTGACAAATAAGTTTAGACAAGAATATATGTCTTCGTGCCTGAACTTCAGCCAGACCAGTGCTCTGAGCAATGACGACTTCAATAGAACCATCCGGCTTAGGACGCCAATATCCACTCTCCGCATGCATGGGCTCCCCTGAAGTGGCTTTCCATGTCTTCTGGGAATAAGCAATCACCGGCTGCATCAAACCATGTCCAGTGAGAAACTAAATTAATCAAATAAACGAAAGAGAAGCACAAGACTAGGCACTCGAGACAGAACACACATATCAAAGCTGCATCATTGCAGTAAATGAACCAGTCCGAGGCTGCACCCATATCTCATTTCCATTTCAAGCTTTCCTCAAGTCAAATCTCCCCACGTATTTCACAATATATTGTCACTTTCATGACCCTTCATGAAACTTCAGAAGTTTCCACTACCTACCAACTGCTCTCGATCACGAGCTGAACACATTGCTCTCAACGATTGGGACAAATCAATTTCTTCACTAGTGTACAAAGCCATGTGCACGTTTTCCTGCCTTATTATCTCATTCCACCAGTATAATCTTCAAAACCACATGCGTTGAGCTTCCAGCACGGTATTTAAACCTAAAGGGGTAGATGGCGACCCACGCCCCTTCCCAATATCTTAGAAGATCATTCTTTTGCGAAAAACCGGTGACAAGAATTTCCCCTTACGCACTTTCAAAAATTCAAGTGCACTTGTCACAAATTCACTGGCTTTTAAAAAGCATCTGCAAATTTCAAAATGATACTGCAAAAACACATTCTCCACCAGTTCGTAGCGGACAAGACGCGATCACTAGAAAAACCATTACTGGATGAAACCACTTCGAATTCAAGCATCTTCGTGTACTTGTCAAGATTAGGGTTAGGAAAAAGGCATGAGCAAAACCAGAGGTTTCCCTCCGAAATGAGCAGAAGCGAACCCCAGAAGTCAGTTTTTCAATTCGAACGATTCTGAAACCTCGAAAATCTTATCAAGGTAAGACCCAGATCGCCGGGACACAAATTTAACAAGAGTTTCGAAACCCATTTGTACACGACATACAAAATTTCATCAAGCCGAGTAAGAGCCACCTTGCCAGAATGCCAGAGCTTGATCTCCTCGCCGTACTTAAACGACTGAATGGTCGAGAAACCTCCTTCGCCTTCGCCGCGCCAGGTGCCGAGCAGAAACGATATCGGCTCCAACAGCGGGTGCAGTGGGGGCGGACCTTCCGCCATGGCTAAGCTTAATAACTTGAGTCCTGGACTGTGAGTGTGTTCACCCCGCGCTTGTATGTTTGTATCGTTTGTCCCGTTTACGATTCTCGAACAATGGGAGAGACGATTCTCTCGGGCGTCCAGCAGTCGCGCCAGATTCAAAGGACAATTCTCAGTGAAACAACTGAAGCCGGGCCTGCGACCAGTAGTCGGCACTGTCGCTATCCTCTTGAGACACAATCTTTGGGTACAGTACGGTCTAGAAAAATTATTCATAAGTTCAGATAATTTCTGATTTTTAGTCACAACAATGTTTGAAGACGCCGGCAATTCTGACTTGCTGTTGCAAGCTGAAAACTCTGTGGAATTGAGAGCTGCCTTTTGCAAATGAAAGACTTAACCTTTAAACGACACCAGGGACGTTTTTTTGCCCAATGGATGTCAGAGACTCTTCCTATGTAGGACAGAAGTGTTATTGTTCACCGGCTTGGAATTTTGTGCAAAATGGAAAGATCTTGCACAGTAGTTTGATCTCCTATGAGTATTTTTTTATTTTTTTAAGGAGATGATGTCACACAATACCAAAAGGGATGACTTCCATAGTCACCAACCTGACGTTTATGGGTTAAGGTGAGGTAGGAGGCTTGAAATCCACACGCTCTAAAACTACCCACCTCCTCAAATGTACATTGTTTGCACATGGATTTTTTTCATCTTTATAGGGATGTACCCATCTTGTACATTTGAGGAGATGGGCGGTTTTAGAGCCCTATGCCATTCTGACTTCAAAAATTCTTAACCAATTCCTCAAAGCTCCAAAAATTATGAAACAACTTGGATTAGATGTCAATTCCACTTGTCTTTCAAGGAAAATTTACTGAAAAATATTTCAATAAGTTTCACCTCCCCAAAATTCAGTTTCAGCTCTTAGATGGGCACTTTATGGACCTCCTACCTTAGAACAACCCATTATGTCTACAAATATCCATCTTGTAGTGTGTGTGTTTTTTGAGCAAAAATTCACACTCTCTCAATTATAGGTTTGAGTGTATTAGATTCCATCCCTCTAAAATTGCAATAGTCTTGTTAAGATTTGTGGCAAATATTGTTTGATTCCAAGAAAAAAATTGCCATCCCTAACACCTAGGGAATGACCCCATTACAAGTTGCTTTTTATTAAATGAGATTTGGGCCATAATCAATGTTTGTAGGTGACAATAATGGAGTGATTAATAACTACAATAGGAACTTCCATCTTTTGAGTGCAAATTCATTGCCAGAAGTGGGTATTTTAGACCTTCAAGTTACGGCCGTGTTAGAAAATATTGTGATTGTTTAAGGTGGGCATTATGGATACAATTTTTATTGGTTTGGGGGTATTCTAGAGACTCCTTTGGGCAACACACTTCAAAAATTTAGAATAAATTCATACTTTGCCGAAAGAATATAATTTCAATTGCTCTTGCCATTTTTCACACTCATTGTAATATGAAAAAAAATTCAAAATTTCAGAAATGGCATGAAGGCAAACCCGTAATTCTAAGAATAACGGATTGTTCTAATTTATAACAGTTAGCTTCAAGCTAATATCATAACATTGAATAACCTTCATGCCCATTGTATTTCCTTCATGCACCTTGCTCATCACGTAGAGCCTCCACTTGTCCACTTAGCTACTGATGAAGTATTATTGGATGTAGAATATTCCACACAATCTACTATATAGCTAAGGCAGTGATAGTGCATGCTACTGAATGTTATTTGATAACTAAAAATATATCATGTTAGATTGAATTAGTTGAACAAGCAAGTAGGTTGGAGCAACACACTTCATGATCCCAAAATTTATGTATCTTTTCTAGACACTATTCTACATTCAAAACAATGGAAGTGTCTTATGCTTTGAGAGGAGCAAAATCCCCCTCCATGGTCATGAAGTCAAAAGGATCCCATTTTGTTCATATCACATATCAATTCTCCATTGTGTGTGGGGAGGTATTTTATTATTTTTAGGGTTGAAATATGCTTCCTTGGTATGAATGTCTTTATAGGGCATTGTATATGTATATTTGGATCTAGGTTAAGAAAATCAAATTTTTAGAACACTTTCATTGGTTGAGCTAAGACAACCTTTTGATATATGAAAGTACTCAACTTTAAATTTCTTTCAAGCTCTAGCCTTATTATATGTGTCAATTGCCCTATAAGAATAATTCTTGGTATTAATTGTTCTTCTAGGGGATAATTAATATTAAATATTGATTACATTTTGGTCCTAGTTGCAAGCCTAGATGAGATTGAAGAAAATAAATGTGACTAGGCTTAATCTCCTAAAAGTTGTAAAATGTTGTTTATATTATCATTTCTTATTCAAAATTGCATTTGAATTTTTATTCAATTTCTATATTTGGAATGACAATAATAGATAATTGCATGTCTCTAATTTTCAATTGAATTATCTTCTTCTGAATCCAAGTTTTTTAACCCAACTTCGTGATTCCAAGAGGCAAAGAGGTATTTTAGATTTTGGAACCATCAAAGATGAAAATAAAACTTCTGAAACCTTCAATATTAAATAGAAATTTCATGAATTTAAAAAAATTCTTATTCTTAGCCAAATGTAGATCTTTAAGGTGAAGATTTCTTGTGAATAACAAAAAGAATTTATTGTAGCCACCAAAATACTACGCAAGTTTGCTTAAAAATTAAAATACATTGCTCCTTGTATTGACTTTAACCTTGAAAGTGAAACCTTTATTGGGGCCAATGTTTCAAAGTCCCACACTTTGTAGCTTCAATTTTGTCAGTATATAATTTATTTTTTCTATGATGAAATAGCATGCATTCTATAAGTCTTTTTTTTTTGTAAAAATTAGAAGTTATTGATGATTTTTTAAGGAGTAAATATAATCGATATCAAATACAAAATTTGGAATTTTTACCTCTAGTACATGTTTTAGTGTAGATAATCGTACTGAAAACAAATTTATATATTAATCTATATGAAGCATTGTTTTAAGCTTTTACCTTCGAACTAAAATTATATTGTATATACATTTTCAAGAAAATTTTAAAAATTTTCAATTGGAGAAAAACCTAGACTTGGGAAACTTCATACTATTGGTTTTGCTCTAAGAAAAAGGAATCCATTTTCAATGCCATACTTATGTTTTAAGAACAAAATCCCATGGTAAAAAAGACATGGATTTTCTTAAATAAAAATATATTTAAATAAACAAAATTAACCAATAAAATAAGAAATTAATTCCATGATTGTTGGTATACCAATTTTTAGAAGGAAATAATTATTACTTTGTTGAGATGGGGTATTTTCATCTATTGAAAGGAGGTTTTAGGTTTGCTCTAGAGAATCAAGATTAAATTGTAAAGTGAAAATATCCTTAAAGGAAATGATGGACAGAAAAGTAAGTTTCATCCACCTGGAGTTGTTTTTTCATCCATTCAAATTTTAAATATAGAGCACACTATTTATCCAACATTTTCACCATATAAAAATCAATTGTATAATTTTCCTAAGAATTTTCAAATTGAAGTATTCTATGATTTTTGTGTTTCAAAAGTATTATTAGGTAGAATTTTTGTTGTATAATAGAAAATTAAATTTGTAAAAAGGATTGTAGTGAGAATTATACAATTCAAGCTTGCTACAAAAATCATTCAAAAAAATTCCCAACTTTGTTTGCAATAAAAATTTGAAGTACATATTATTTTTAGTTCATTTGTATCATACAAAATTATTGATGATATCATCAATAATTTAGGCACATCTAATCATTTAGAGTATCACCATCATGTTGGTGGGGGAACCCTAAAAATTGAATGATAATAGGATTGGGACATAAGCTAAGGAATTTGCCAAGCAATCAATTGAGTCTTCTCATTTTCAATCCAAGTACATGCTTAGAAAATGAGCTCTGTTTTCATGCCTAGTTGCCATTCTAGGGTCAACTTGTCAACTAGCCATCCACTTTTTAAGTTGGGTGGGTTGAGTTTTTGAGGTTGAATGTAAAAAGTCATCGGTTTCTCAAGATAGGTGGGCATGTTCTTAGACCATGAAGCATCATTGTAGACTTTTGTATCTAAGTGGCTTGATTATATGCTTTGGTCTACAATAAATGTGGAAAGATGTGCTCAAAAGGAAAAAATTGGGGGATAATTAAATTGAATCAAGATCAACCTCAAATTCTAAGGTAACTATATGAGAAAAAAACATCCAAATTAGCTTTGTGGCTTAATTGATATGCTTAAAAAAAAGAACAACAATTTTTATACATTGGTAAAGGACTATGAATCAAAATGCAAGTGGTTCCATAATTTTTGGAAGCATGGTGATTTAGTTGCAAATTTTCAAAGATGCACAGTATGTGAGGCTACAATAAGTGTCATGTAGGTAATGCCAAAATTCATTTGATGCACATCCAGAAATGACACTAGCAATATAAAAACATGTCATAGAAAAGAAGTCAAAACAAAAGAAAGTGTATCCAAAATCGACCACCATTAAGGTTGCAATTCTTTAGTACTATAAACAGAGTAATTCATTACCCTAAATGACCCCCAACTCCACCTTACACTTGTCCTTCTAATGCTCACCATTTGAGGTATCCTCCTTGTTCAGTTTCCCTTCAAAAGTAGTGGTCGACATCCAAGAGGAGTTGATTTTGGCTGTGGTCAGCTTACTGAGTCTTGAGTCTCTTAGTCTTGAGTCTCTTAACTTTTTCTCGAGTTTGTTGCCCATCTCCTGCTTTCTCTTGCAGCGCAAATGAGAGTAGGGCCGCTCCGCCTTCTTCAGTTCGTCCTGGTCTGGTAATTCTGCACACAGTCGGTGCTCATCCGGAGCAATAATTTCCGACTGCGACCGGAAGTAATTGTGGCGACCAGAAACTGAACTGCTGCGACGGAAGACAAAGCTCCATCGCATCACCATCGCATCACCATCGCACGGAGCGTCACCAGCAATAAACGAATCCACCGACATGATCTCCTGTTGCTGCCAGAAGCTGGTGTCAAGTTGCAAAAGAAAACTGAACTGGTGTCAATTCAGTATTGAAGTTTGAACTCCTGTACTAGCTCAATTATAGTAGTTAAATTATGACATGCACATTGTGTTGTTTTTGTTGTTGTTTTTGAAAAAAATGAAACGCATTCCATTGCAGAGAGATAAAATACAAAGGCCCGTCAGCCACTCAAGTGGCCTGCCGGGGAGAACTGAGAACACATGCACATTGTTTCAACTACCCTCGAATCATGTGAGACGACTTCAATACAAACGCAGTAGGATTTGAGATCGTATAAATTGTGCAAAGACTTGGACCACCTAGGAATCTTGTATAAAGAATCTAAGAGATGTTTTTAATGTACCCCAAATTCATGTTAGTAAGAATTAGTGATAATCAAAGTAGATGTTTTCAATATTGCAGGGTTTTAATTGCCTGTGTGCATATGTAAGTTGCCTTGGTTGGCAATTATTTTTAATTTTATACTATTTCAAGTATGCATGTAAGTTGGCTGCCAAATGTTTTTCATATTATAATATTTCAATTAAGTCTATAAATTAATTAGCAATACTACTTCAACTATAATATTCATTTGTTTCATTTTGTAGATTATCCCAAATTCATGGATTTGAGAAGACTTCAGTTGATTTGTGTAGATTTCTAAAATTCATAGTTAATAGAAAATTGCTAAAATTTGGAGAATGAGACAAGAAACTTTAGATTTCGGTATTTGACAGATTCTTTGAATAGCAGAGTTATCAAATATATTTTTATGACTATGGGTTCACCGTATTTATTTCTCCTGTATGCCTCTTTCTAGATAATGAATATGAGATTATTGCCTGCATGGGTCTTAATTCAGACGGGTTTCAAAATCACACAATTCAAAATATGGCTCAAAACATTGTCGTCTCTTTTGTGTGTTCCTGGGCCAGGCCACTTGTGGCTGGTCTGTTTGTATTTATTCCCTTGTGCAATGAAATTTCGTTTCATTTGTGTCAAAAAAAAAAAAAAAAAAAAAAAATATGGCTCAAAACATTGTGGATCAGTTTGGAGAAACAATGGTCAAGATCTATCGCAAAACACTAGATGCAAAATACCATTAAATTTAGTTACCTAATGGTACAGAAGTTAAGCTTCCTATTGACTTACTGATGAGGTCATATGCAATCAGGGCCATTGTTACAGCAATGCCTATAAAAGAGTGAATAAGGGAGGCAACCCATTTCTGACCACTTAAGTAGTTACACATATCTACAAAGGTGGTTTTAACAGCAGGGAAATTTCCCAATGTGCTGAAATAGAGTTCATAAGGTTTTCATAATTTCTCAAATTTTTATTTCTCCAAACAGAATTATTATGAATTTTTCAACTGAAGATTATGTTCCACCCATATTGGTTACATAGATCTTCTTGTTTTTAACTAAAGAATGGTTGCAAAATCTAACAAAGGTTGGTTGCAATATTGAGAGTCTTGTAATTGATCATAATGCTCCATAGCTACACTAGGAAGTGTGCCAACATTAATCATTGTTACTCCACCCTACGCTACCATAATGGGGCGATGATCATGAATGGGTTGCCTTCCTTACTAATGAAAAATGTGAGATTGAGGGAAAATCCCCGCAAGACCCTAAATCCGACCTACAAAGTACACCACATAAGGTGAATTTTGTGTTTTGTAAAAAAAATCCCCTTATTTTGAGTCGTGATAATTCTATGATCTTCATCTCTCCCAGCTACTTTTGGGACCTCTGATAGCAAATATTAATTCAAAATTTGCAAATTTTATAGTGTATTGAAAAAATAAATTCGTAACTTTTTCCCTAGGCGTGAATTCACCTTGCGCGTCGCACTTCGTGGGATGGGTTTTAGCGTCCTGCGCAATCGCCGGCCTTCCGTCCTCGCCGGAGCTCACAATTTCTCGAAACTACGCTTAATAACTTTGGAGTAATCCAACTGTAGGTCGAGATGATCAATCTTTCCGCGTGCCTGCCAGTGCGCGCGTTTCTCACCTTCCTTATGACGGCATGTAACCGCCACACATCCCCAGCCTGTGTACTTTGGCCTTTCCTTTTCCATCAGTTTTCCACTGCAAATCCAGCTTTACTTCGACAGCTAACAAGAGATGTTGGTGGATTCATTTATTGCTGCTGACGCTCTGTGCGATGCCTGGTGTTGGTGATACGATGGTGCTTTCTCTTCTCTTCTGTCGCCACAATCAAGTTACGGTACGTATGGTCGCAACGGAAATTGCTGCTCCGGATGTGAGCACTGTATGCAGAATTACCAGATCAGGGCCTACTGAAGAGTGAAGACTGGTGGACGGATTTGATTCTCACTTGTGGCACGTGCAAGAGGAAGCGTGAAATGGGCAAGAGACTGAAGACTTAAGAAAGTAAGGTACTGTAGATTTTGGGGTTGCTCTCGGTTCGATTCAGTATTTCAGTTCTCCCCCCGCGTTTGCCCTTCCCCTCCTCGTTTGTTGTGGACGAAAGCCTGTTGTCAGGCCACCTGGGCACGGAAGCCCGCAATGATGCTTCCCCACCTACCGTAAAGTGCTATTAGGCGAGACTGCCGTACTGTAAGCTTACTTTCCATTACTCCGTTTTCAAATAAATTCGATCTTTCTCTTTCCTAGGCAGATCTCCTCAAATCTCTTTCACTTGGCTCTGTCTCAACCATTGCTTTCCATCCACTCTCTTTGAGTGGCAAGCGATTTTCTGTGAGAGCGCTCCTGGGAAGGGATTGGTGAGTCTTCAGTTGTTTGAAGGTTTGTTCAGTTGGTTGTATTTTGTAATGCAACGTGAAAATTTCTTCGGAGACTGATATTCTGTACTTTCGGGGCATGATCAGATTTTTTTTCTGGAAGCTGGGGCTCTGGAGGGAATTTGAGCGGAAATGAAGCGTTTTATGTCATCGAAAGGAGGGCAGGATGAGCCGATTTCCTACGAGGAAGAGGAAGCTAGGGTACTCTTGAACTTACCCACTGCCACTCTCTGTTTCTCAGCTCCAGACCAAGCAGGGAGCTTCTTACAAGGAAAAACCAACATTAAAAGCCTTGGATATTGAAGCCTGGCAGACATAGACATAATGTTGAAGGAGTTGATGTACGTTACATCACTTGGAGATGGCAGCATGCATTGTGTTCTCGTGGCATTTCTTTGTTGTGATCTTGCAGGTGTTTTGAGTTTGATGGGAATTCATTTGATATGCCAGGTGAATGAATTGAGGACAGTATTGGGGCCTCTCAGTGGACGTACATTGCAGTATGCAAACGATGGTTGCCTCAGACGGTACCTTCGTGCTCGCAATTGGAATGTCAAGAAAGCAGAGAAGATGATGCGAGACTCTTTTGCTTGGAGAGCAACTTATAAACCTGAGGAACTCCGCTGGGTTAGTGTCCCACATTGCCATTCTGTGATCTTTTCACTGGAGCTGCTGATTTTACTGTGAATGTGGCATTGAGTGTGGCAACTTTATGGCACACATTGCGAGGACGAGAGCTGCTGAGGGCACCCCACCCCCCTGAAATGTACATTTCGGGCACATTCCTCTCCACAGGACATTCACTGGGTGTCTCCTTCTTCCCTGAGCAGCACTCTACCTGAGGTATAAATGCGTGATGCTGTTGTTTTTGAGTTTCAATAACATGCTTATTGGTGCAGGAAGACGTTGCTACTGAATCGGAGACGGGCAAAGTGTACAGAGCGGATTGTATAGATAAGCAGGGGCATTCAGTCCTGCAGTTGCGCCCTGGGACACAGGTGAAGCATCTGGCGATGTTGACACTGAATTTGGTTTACACTTCAGAGTTTACTGTGGGGATTGGTTTAGCAAATGGAGACTGTGTTATTATTAGGGTAGTTGTTTCTGCAAGCTTGCCACTCGGAAAGCGTGGCATTGTGTTCGTTGGATGCATGTCAGTGTTTACATTGAGAGCATGGCATTGTCTCATTGGATTCATGTTAGTGTGTTCATTGAAAGCATTGCATTGTCTTAATTGATGTTTTGTCTGCGTATTCATTGAAATTACCTTCCTGTCGCAGAATACGTCATCGCGGGACGGTCAGATCAAACAGCTGGTGTATATGATGGAGAATGCCGTTTTAAACCTACCAGATGGGCAAGAGCAGATGGTCTTTCTAGTTAATTTCACAGGGTGGAGTATGAGTAAGGCCATTCCTGTCAAAACTGTTCAGGAAATTGCCCACGTCTTGCAGAACCATTACCCCGAGCGACTGGGTTTTGCGATTATGTACGACCCTCCTCGCTTATTTGAAACTTTCTGGCTGGTGAGTTTCTTTTCACTTGGTCGCTTGTGGCTGCTGTAGTGTTTTTATTTAGAGCCATAAGAAGGGCGTAGTTGAAGGCCTTCGCTCTAAACATCCTAAGCAACAGTTTTAGGGCTTAAGGTCTAAGTTTGAGGTCTTTGTGTAAGAAGCAGTTCTCAGGTGTTCCAAGTTTCATGATTGGATTCTCCACTCGAAGTCCTTGCAATTCTGTTGTCTGAATGTGAATTGTCTTGGAGTATCTGAAATCGTTTGTGCGAGAGCTGCCAACAATGTGAAAGGGTGCAATATGAAGTATAGAAATGAAATGTATGAAGTACCTACTCGACAGGGTGCTAATCTTCACAGTTCTTGAATGCTACGTTAACTTTGCATTTTGTAAACAGATCGTGAAGCACTTTTTGGATACCAAAACAGCAAGCAAAGTGAAGCTTGTGCGCAGTCACGACCCTGCGTCAATGAAGCTTGTCAACGATCTGTTTGATACGAGCACGTTGGAGCAATTGCTAAGAGAGGATAACTTTAACCTGGAAGAGGTCTCCAAACAGATGTGTCAAGATGATGCCAAGTTTGGTTTGCGGAGAAAGTTGGCAGATGAACTTCAAGAGGGTGCCTGACTTCAAGACTGTTGACCAGACTCTTCCAGATTCGTCGCTAACTGCCGATTGATCTAATTCATTCAGTTTCACATTGACGAGGTTTTAGTTTGAGAACCTGTCGTCCATCTGTAGATACAAATATCAATTTTGCATTCAAATGTATTTTTCAATGTTGCCAATGTCTTTATGGCATTTCATCGTACATTCATTCCTCTCTTGTAAGCCTGCAAATTTTTGTTACAAATCTCTACCTCGTCCTTGGTGCAGTCAGGGATGCGTGCTATTTGTACCTAATGAATCCTCTAATCTAATAAATATCAGAGTAGTGGTGACACGCCAAGTTCTGATTTCGTCACTCCTGAGATCATTCTGAGTGCTTGCCTGTCGATATGGCCGAGTTGGTCCCAGAGCATCTCCACCCTCTTGCACTGGAAACATGACCCGGGCAAAGCCGGGAAGCAGCTTTGCGGGCTCAAGTTGGAGACAGCTTGCCTGGGCCAACCTGGCCTCCTTCCATACCCGTTCTCATGTCCAACTTTTCTCCAAGTCCTGTTCACCTACCACCTCTCCCGGTCTCAAAACTGACCAGCTTCTCACATAGACTGCCTAAAACTTGTACAAGTGTTGTTTTGTTTTGTTTTTTTAAATTAAGAAAAAACCTATGGCCTTGGAGGGCCACAATGAAGACTGATATGACACAACTTTCATGGCACCCTGGCTTGAAAAATTCTTGGACATTACACACGCAGGACGCTAAATCCTGCAAACGAAGTGGGCTCTGCAGGGGCATTTTGTGTTTTATCCGGGGGTAAAAATAAAAACTGCCCCCTGTTTTGAGCCGTGTCTAGGGTATGTTCTATACCTCTCCGAACTAATTTGGGGTCTCTGATTGCAAATACGAATTCGGAATTTGCAAAAGAAATAATATGCAAAAAATAAAAAATTCCTGTGTTTTCCCTATGGTAAATCTGCCCTTGTGGGGCCCACTTTGTTTGCAGGATTTAGCGGCCTCCGTAAGAAACTTGCTTCACCAACTTCTCGTCCCAACAACAGAGAGGATGGAACAAAACTCTAAGGTAGAGGTACCTAAAAGTAAAACTTGTTCACAATTTGTAGATCTTGAGGGTAGCCACAAAATAAACTGATGTGTGCTTGTTAGGAAATGGTTTAAGAAACCACTCCATAGATGCACTTGCTGTGGACTGTAGACTAACACACAAGTGATCATAGACACACCCAGAAGCAACAACTAGTAAGCTTGTTTCACTTGCAAGAGATTGGCCAATGCAAAAACTGCCATCATGACCATGCCAACTTTCTCTAACCCCACCTGTCTACTTCATGTCCAACTGCATAGGGATTTTGGTCGTTTCTTAGATGTCAGTAAAACAAATCTTGTTACTTTTAGATATGTCTTCCTTATTGAAGGATGGAACAAGACTATTCTGTGCATTCCAAACCTTGTATAAATTGGACTTTGGGTTGAATCAGGGCTTTTTCTTTTGGTGAAAATTTCGCGAGATCTGTTAGAAATTTAGAATCTGACCACTGTGAATCTGGCCTGTGTAGTGAAGCCAATACAGGGGACACTAAGTTAGTCCCCCCCCAAAGCACTAGGTTGAATTGACAAGGTTCCTGGGTTGACTGTCCATGCTGACTTTGTTTACTAGGTGGGCTTATTCCTCCACTTGTGTTCGAACTTGGATTCCTGGGTTGACTGCCTATGTTAACTTTGTTCACTGGATGGACTTATTCCTCTCCTTGTGTTCTAACTTATGATGCCCATGATGTGGACACCATGGAGGACATTAAATCTTGCAAACAAAGTGGGCCCCATAGGGGCAGATTTACCATGGGGAAAATGCAGGAATTTCTTATTTTTTGCACATTATTTTGCAAACTCCAAATTCATATTTGCAATCAGAGACCCCAAATTAGCTTGGAGAGATGTAGAACATACCCTAGACACGGCTCAAACTAGGGGGAAATTTTTATTTTTACCCCCAGATAAAACACAAAATGCCCCTGCGGAGCCCACTTCGTTTGCAGGATTTAGCGTCCTGCGTTTCATACTGATATTCTGCATGGCAGGCTTTTATTGTTATAGTGGAGCAAGTTTCATTCTAATATTTGGCATGGCAGGCTTTTGCGGTTATGGTGAAGGAAAATTCGTGCTGATATTTGGCATGGCAGGCTTTTACTGCGGTTACTGGATTTGCACTGGCAAACTATAAAGACATATTGCTCAGTTGTATTTCTTGATTACATTACCACAGGACTTAAGGTAAAACAGCCCATTACGGACCAAATGGGGGGTTTGCCTTCTTGTCATTTCTGAAATTTTCTACTTTTTTTTCCAGAGAAAGTCAAGTGATAGAAATGACGAGAGCATTTGAAATTATTTTTTTTTTGACAAAGTGTGAATTTGTTATGAATTTTTTAAGTGTTCATCCCATCACAGCTTGAAGACTACCCCAAAACCAACAAAAACTGATCCATAACACTCATCTTACTTACCTATTACAGTCACAATATTTTCTAACACAGAAGACCTGAAAAAGGCACTTCTTGCAATGAACTAACACTAAAAAACTGAAAGTTCCCATTGCAGTCACTAATTACTCCATTCCAGTTAGCTAAGACATTGAATGTGGCCCAAATCTCAAAAATTAAAAGAAAACTGTAATGGGCTCATTCGTAGAGTTCCGTAATGGGCAAAAGTTCCGTAATGGGTTGTTTTACCTTAAGGTAAAACAGCCCATTGTGGTCAGAATTAGGAGTTTGTACTCATGCCATTGCTGAAATTTTTTCATTTTTTCCCCACTTAAAGACAGATGTGAGAAACAATGAGAGCATTTGAAATGATATTTTTTTGACAAAGTATGAATTTGCTATGAATTTTGGAAGTGTTTAGTCCATCATGGCCCAAAAGAGTCTGTAGACTACCCCAGAACCAACAAAATCTGTATCCATCATGCTCATCTTACACACCTAAAGCAGTCCCAATAATTTCTAATGTGAAAGGCCTAAAAAAGTCACTTCCTACAATGAAATTACACTAAAAAGTTAGAAGTTCTTAATGCAATCACTAATCATTTCATTATTGTCAAGTAAGACATTGATTGTGGTCCAAATCTCATTTAGTAATAAAATCCATGATGGGGTCTAAAAAACCCATAATGGGGTCATTCCATAGGTGTCTACTATAGGGTCTTTTGACCATAATGGGTTGTTTTACCTTACAGCAGCATGAGGACTTGAGGAGAAGTGTTGGGGATGAGATGGTTGGTGCTCCCATAGAAATATATGCTTTTTATTCATCCTCACACAATTTTATTTTGGTAATTAAGGGCTATTCTTACTTGGTTGTAGATAGGATCATGTACTTTGTTTTAAGCCTAGTCAAAAGTTAATTTCAACTTTAGTTCACACTGAATGTAGACTTGGAGGAGATTTTGTGTCATTAGCTACTAATTAGTGGAGTGTGTGTTCCCATTTTTGGGGCTTACTGGAAGTTAATGGAACGTACCCCCCACCACCCAAGTTGATAAGCATTAGGAAAAGTTTGAGCTCAAAAGAAGGTCATTTAAGGGCTGGTTTCCCAAACTGTGAACCTCTGACTGTTGGCCAGAATATTAAATACTTAAAAAAATTTCATTTAAAAAAAAAATATTAATATAATAAAAAATAATAAAGAAGAAGAAGAAAATTTCAGTAAAAAATAATAAAATAATCACAATTTGATATGGCACTAGTAGTGCCACATCATGTATCTGACAATTTTTTTATTTTAGTAATTTCGGGTTTATTTTAATAAAAGAAAAAAATTTGTAAAAAAATTCTTTTTCATATTTTTTAAAATTGTCCTTGTAGGCCCTACACACCCTTCAAGCCCTACAATTCATTTAATTTAAAATTTTTAAAAGATTTAATAAAAAAATTATTATTATTATTATTATTATTATTATTATTATTATTATTATTGTGTATCTGGCCAATGTTCCTCCCTT
This sequence comes from Straminergon stramineum, assembly GCA_963920665.1. Lineage (NCBI taxonomy): Eukaryota > Viridiplantae > Streptophyta > Bryopsida > Hypnales > Calliergonaceae > Straminergon > Straminergon stramineum. The sequence goes on from OY987265.1 coordinate 31,591,678, forward strand.
TTCGGGAACTAATGGCCTTCTTTTGAGCTCAAACTTTTCCTAATGAGGGCTTTAAAAGGTCTCAAATCTAATTTTTTTAAAGATTTCTAGCTTTTAGTTAACCACTACTTTTGAAGTGGTGGGCTTCAAACACCACCTCATTAAATGGCCTTATTTATTGTCATTAGAAACTTGCCACATTATGTGCCACCTAGATTCGACATTTACCAACATTCGTAGGTAGGAATGTATTTCCATTTATTAGTCCTTTACAACTCAAATACCACTTTCCAAAGACCAAGTAAGAACATACCTTAAGCCATTCAAAAACAAGCAATAGCAAATACAACATTTGAATGCAAGTTACGTGTTGTGGTCAATACAATGACGTGAAAAAGATCAACAACCTGGACCTATAAAGGGCAAAGTGGAGAAAGTGGAACAGAGGCTGAAGTGAAAAATGAAGTCACTACAAGAATCCTCTAACGAGAATCTAGATAACACAAGAAGATGAGTACACCCAAGATGATAGAAAGAAGATTGTATTTTTCAATGTGGTCTGGGTGATAGGGCTCATTTGTAGGTTCCGAGTGGGGTATTCAAACTTGCCCATGCCCATCAAAAACCAAACTAGATCCCTTCCCAATGAAAGAGTGGAGATGCTCTAAAGAACCAATTTTAGATACAAGTAGATATTTTTTTACTTTCACAATCCAATATAAATGCTAGATATCATTGAGATCAATTTTCATAAATGTTATATGTTAAAAACACGATATATACTACAATATTGTCTATGTCCACCCCCTAAGACTTAACCCCATTTAGATGTTTTGAGAAATGACATACAAGAATAAGACAACACATATTCTAAAGGACACTATTGTACAATCACCACTTGGTAATTCTAAAACAGATCTCTTTGAGAAGGGATTTTTGCACAATGAGTACTTCACAAGAAGAAATTACGTTTTTTTTGGTGTCAGGCCTTGACATGCTCCTGTCTAAGGCCTGGACATTTCATGTCCAACTTGGTGTCTACATGTCTTCTTGTACATCTCTACATCTACTAGAGGTTGAAGTGGATGTTGGAGATGAAAAAAGTGAAATTCACGTGAAAAAACACGGTGGTGTTGCTATTTACATCCACTTTGACATTGAGATGGTGCCTAACATCATCATGTTTAAATGGTTGTCTGAAAAAACAATATTTGACACGTCAGCAGTGGGGACCCACTTTGACCATGGGTAATTTTCATTTACATTATTATATTTTAAAATAACAACGCTGCCCACTTGAAAAAAAGAGTTGGGTAGGATTTTTTGGGCAGGGTATGTTAAAAAGTGATGATGTGGCAGATGATGTGGTCCAAAGCTGACGTGGCAAACAATATGCTGACTTGGCAGACACTGCCATGTCAACAATTTCTTAGTTTAACCATTTTGATGGCCTTCTCTGGAATGCCATGAGCAACTTCAAGACGTCCCAAAAAACATCCACGTAGACGTTTAATGTTGTAAATGATGTCTCAGAGGACCTATTGGCGTTGAGGGTGATCTTCCTATTAATATTCGGTTGTTTACATTGAGGCGCATGAGACAAGAGGATGTTGATGATGAGATTAGGATAAGGCAATACAGATATTTCCTAAGACATTCAATGGGGCATGGTAGTCTTCATTGTCTTGCACATGTGCACTTCAACATAAGGTATGTTTGTTTGAGATGACGTGCATTGAATTCACAAGAATTTAGCTTATGCAATGTCTAAAGTATGAAACTTTACTATGATGTTTAGGGTGTTCACCATGGAAGATGATTTCCAACTATAAATGTCCATAGGGGAAGGTTCATGAGTGCTCTTAATAGTTTGATACAAAAGTTATAAGAACAAGTGGCATGGAGGAGCATGATGATGTGGGAAACTACAAAGACGTGCATTGCGTAGAGGGTTCACATGAGGCACCTTCGATGCAAATTGGCAATGTCATATGAATGTTTTGGGAGCATTGAAACATGCACTAAAACATGCACTAAGACATACATATTGTCTACAGTATTCTCATGATGTTTGCACAGACGGCTATGTGTTAGGTGACCCTGTAGAAAAAAATTTGTAGGCCCTTAAAGCCCACTTAGGAAAAAAATGGAGACATGTTCTGCACCCAATTAAAAAAAAATATGAAAACATGTGTAGGCCTCATAACTTCAATAACCCCAAAAGGAGGAACATCCATCCCACTAAAGAAAACAAACGTGAGCACATCTGTAGTATTCCAAATCCGTCTTAGGAAATAACAAAAGAAGATAAAAGGGTCCAAATTCACAGGTCCACATGCACTAATTATGTCCACATTCAAAAACAAATGTCTAAAATGACAAAGAATGGACCAAAAATGTCCGAACTAACACATCTTAATTGATTGAAAGTGTCCAAATTGACAATGTTCATTTGAACTAAAAATATGGAAACATGTGTAGCATTTGAAATCTCTCTACTATTTTCAAGTAATCTCATGAAAGAACTTTGCAAGCCTCCAAGCCTCCTATTAAAAACTAAAATGTGCAAACATGTGTAGGCCTCCAAGCATCCTCATAAAATCAAAAAAAATGTGCAAACATGGGTAGGCCTCCAAGCATTCTATTTGAAATTAAAATATGCAAACATGTGTAGGCCTCCAAGCATCCTATTTAAAACTAAAATATGAAAACATGGGTAGGCCTCCAAGCATCTTCATAAAATAAAATAAAATAAAATATGGAAACATAGGTAGGCCTCCAAGATTTTGAAATTATATTATATTATTGTTGTTGTCATCTATTTTGATAGAAATGGTTTAAAAAGGCGTGCCACCTAGGACTCTTAGATGTCTTAGAAGACATTGGAATGGACATTATAATGTTCTATTGTGACTACGGAACCCTAAAAAAGTGGCCGCCGACTTTTGCCTGTCACGTGGAACCCTAAAAAAGTGGACGCCTGCTTTTGCCTGTCATGTGGAACCCTAAGGCATCTTCTTGCAGAGTGTTCAAAAATTTAGCTTTGGAATTGAGAGCAATCTTTTGTGTGCAACATCACACTTCACTTAGGTGCGCATAGTTGTCTTCTGTTTCCAAGTGGAGAAGGAGCTTTAACAAAAGGAGATCATAATCTTGATAGGGATAGTGCAAGTCTCAACATTTTCAAGAACTTTTTGGAGGGGGTTGTGGCCACATCACTCACCTCAACAATGGAGGCAGCCGAGGCACCCACTACATCCACCCAAAACCTCTGTAGAAGTAGCTGCCTACATAATCTAAGTGAGTTTTAGGGTGACGACGCTTGTGTGATGCTACAAATTCAGTCGTTTGATGCTTGGTACGAGGTCTCAGTCTTAGTGCAGCCATCTCAATGTTGTCTTGGACCTTGTTTTCGACATTGAGTCAAGGCAGTCCGATTCCATTACAACGTCTTCTTATTTCTATGTCGAGGCTTAGGGGGGGATGTACTGTCATTTTTTAGATTTCTTACGTAATTAGTTAGGATTGAAGGGGGGGGATAATCTCAGTGAACTTGTTGCCTTGATCATGTTGCCTTCATCCTCAACCCTTGTCCTCAAGGAGCCTTTGTCGAGCTTTAATCAGGGTTGTCGTTAGTTTTAGGGTGAGAATGCTTGTGTGATGCCACAAATCCGTTCATTTGATGCTTGGTACGAGGTCTTAGTCTTGGTGCGGACATGTCAATGTGGATGCAGACATTGTTTTGGACATTGAAGCAAACAATCTGATTCCTATTGTTAACTACAGATTCTCACCCCTCTGTAGGTTTAGGGTTTTAATAGGTTAGGAAACGTAGTTTATGTTCATGAACATTGAGGCCCCCATTGGAAGCCCCCCTGATGTTTTAAATTCTTTGTGTTGACATGGATTGGTTGTGCCCCCCAAGGTGTTGGTGCTTGGGCTTGGGCTTACATTTTTATTGATTATTTTGGTGAGATTGCATGTTGATGTTGATGTAAATCTGTCGTTGTGGACGTCTAAGATGTCTAAATGTCATGGTGAAATTCCAAGACCATAGGACCGTGCTGTTGCAGTCATATGGTGTTCAAATCGGTAATTGTGAGACTTGTGTTGTCATAATCAATGATCAAGGCCTTGTGGGTGTTGAATCTCAGTTTCTGCCTACAGCAATAGCTATGTTGCTTGAGTCACATCCTTTTGGAAATCCCTGTACTTAGACGCCCTTTTTGATATCTTAAAATATATGAAGGTCAGAGATTGGAGGTTGTCTTGCTGAGATGAATAACTTGATCCGTTTGCTTGTGCAATCCTTTGGCCCTGACAGTGTACAACATTAGATTCTTGCATGAATGCATGCAGGCTTGGCACTCTTGCAAGGCAACAACTACACCGATATTCCTCAAGTCTTTCACGGTCACAACACTGCTACAAGTGACGTTGATGGAGATGGAACCAATGCTGTGCAGGCTAGTGAAGTTGGTACAAAAGTTGGCGTGGATGCAGATGAAGAAGTAGACCTTGAGGTTGACTACTTGATGGACCATCCCCCGGACAACGCAGGAGACATTGATCCTGAACAGATTCAGATTGATGTTGCTGCGGGTACTACGCCCGGCATTGACAGAGTGGCCCTTAACCCCCCTACAATGCTTGTTGATAACGCGGTGAGCGCTCTCGTGGACGTCCCTATGGATCCATATTCCATAGTGGCTTAGCCTGCATCCGTCGAGGGAGAGGGTACTCCTATTGCCTTGGCAGGGCAATCCAACCCTCGAGAGGTATTTTTCATGTTGGACGGGATAAGAACATAGATGGAAGCTAGACATTGGTGTGTTGTTTTAGACATTGTATTGGACATTTTGTATCTCTCTCTTATTATAGTGTTTTATCATTTAGCTCTAATAGTATGTATGGTAGTATTATGTGCAATCAAGTTGCAAATCTTCCATCTACGAGATCGTCGTCTCGTGTCAATGGAGTGACAAGGACCTTGAAGCCAACACCAAAGCCAACACAAGTGGTCACCACTGTGAAGGCTACGAAGGAAACCATGCAGCAAGTGCCCAAATCCAATCCCCCTATAGGAGGGGGGCAACCCAAAAAAGGAGAAGCATCACGGAAAAAATGACCATTGAGGTGTGTTTTGATTCTCTCAAAAGCATGGATATGTGGTTGGTAGGCCTTCAGTTGTTTGTTTGTCCATTGTCACTAATGTCCAGCGTTTGTTTGCAGGACTCCTCCTATCCATGGAGACCTTGCCTTCAACGCTTAGATGTTTGCTTAGACATAGAGGACGCTTCACACAACATTGTGAGAACTTCTTGGTGGCACTATTTCATGATTATCTAAACGGGTTTAGTGTCTATCATATTTTTTGTGGGGCATGTTGTGCTATATTCCCTTTTACAAAAGCTTTGTTCTCCTCATGGAGATTTGTTTTCCTTGCAACACTTTACTAGTATATGAATATGATATTTTTTGTTTGCCTAAAGGTTCCTCCATTCAATAGTGCATGTATTTCAAGTATTGTGATTGTGCTAAGCTCTCTTGCTATGCAATGTCATTCACTGGTATAGTGTAAAACCAACTTTGGTAAATATGTGCCATGCTAGAGTGTTGTTTAGGTCTCTTCAAATGTGGGCACAATGTCTAATGTTCAATGTCCTCACGATCATTGCAATGTTGCACCGCATTGTTTTGATGTCTCAATGTTTGTCTACAAGCGCACATAGGAATGCACCATGTGGTTAGGTAGGACTTAATCCTAGACCCCTTCAATTCAGTGTCAATGTCCGTGAAGTCTACAACATGTCTTCATTCACGTCTCACAGTGCACATTGCTATCACATCTAAGCTTGCCCTAAATGTGGAAGCATCAAAAGCTATGCATGCATGTCATTAAACCTAGCCCTATACACGTCCTAAACATTGTCTACACAGACTTGTGCTTCTCAATTGCTTAACTAGTTAGTGTCATTTCAGACATCCCATGCTCAAAACCTATCCTCAAGCACGTTGGTATGAAGCATGCACATGTTGTCTAAAATGATTTGTTACTTGTAAAAATGTTGTACATGTGAATGTTGACATCCAACGTGCCACACATCTAGTAGAAAATTGCATGAACATGTCCTTAACCATGTCGAATGCCCCATTGTCAAAGCCTCAGACAACACAAATGGCATTAGAATCATAGTGCTTATCAGTAGTGCATGTTCTGCATAAACATTGTCTTTAACATAGTTGTGTCTAGGACAACATTGTGTTAGACTTTGTGATGTCTGAAAAGACATCTTTCATACGTATGTAGAAAGCTCCAGAAGAAGCTTCTCCACGCACCAAAATTGTCCATGTCAGCATTTGAAGATGCCACGTCACCTAATGCTGACTCCCCGGTCAATGTATACATCAGATGCCACATTACCAAAATTGGATGGATGAGAAAATTGCCAACCTGGCTGCCCGTGCTCACGTGGCACCAAATTTGTAGCCACATGGCAAAGTTCTGGCCCCCGTTGACTAGTGTTTTTTTGGATGTCCGGTACTTAGCATGCCGCTGTCCAGGCTGATTTTTGGATGTCCGACCCCTATTTTTGCCAACGCGATGTGATTAGACACCTACGTCGACATGCCTATTGTCTAATCTGACGTCTAAGTGTCCAAATTTCGCAGTTGGGCGACTGCGTGTTTTCTTCTAGTGCTTATAACTATACCATACAATTCTACAATCAAAAGTAGATTCAAGGGATGTGTATTTCTACAAGAAATTTGTGGGTGAAGATGGGTAATGGGTCCAAATAATCATATGAATTTTGTACTACACCAAGTTGGAGAAGAAGGAAGAATGAAACATTAGACCCCTCCGATATGATTCATTTACATTACTTAGTTTTTAGTCATCACAAAGACCAAAAGCATGAGTAGCCAATGTCAATGGATTGTGGCCTTGCTAGAGTAACTACTAGGCTTCTTCACAAATGAGAACACATAATAGTAACTATTCGGTCTCTTTACATACTTAGAATACATAGGGAGGATTTGACAACATTCACATGTAAACACCACAAAATTTGTTTTTATGTTGAAAATATAATATTAATATATGTGCGCTTCAATATAATCATCTCAAATTGCTTGGAGCCTTCATACCCTATTGGAGGTTGAGTTAGAGGCTATAATTGCTACATGTTGAATGCATGTTATTGTACTTGAATAAAATCTCTTTGAGGTGACAATTAAGATTGAACAAGGCTATAATCAATTTCTTTGATTATATATAGAGGGCATCTAGGTAGTATATGAAGTAGCACAAAGGGTGAAGGAGATACACTTACATAAACATATCACTCTTCTATGGTTGGATGGTGAGTTGCATCAATAAATTCTATCTTCATATAAATTTAATATAATATATAGCCATATATATTTTTAATTATTTTCTCAAATCTTAGACATTTTATTATTGTAGTTGTATATAATAATTAAAATGCATTCAAACTCACACATTTTTCCTCCTTGTAATATGAATTTTAATTCTAAAGAGCAATGGAAAGCTCACAAGGGGGATAAAAAACACAAACATAATTATAAAGTTACTTTCAAAGAAAAGATTCATAAAAAAGATCAAATCATTTTTGTTTTCTAAACAAGAATAGTGTTTATAAAGATAAACCAAAGTTACAAGCACTTAGTATGTAAATTCCTAAAATTGTCAACAAAGTTATTAAGTATCAAAAATAAAAAAGTTAAAGTCATTAAATTGATACTTCTAAAATGACTTAACTATTAGAGTCATGTGTGCTTATGGAAGGAGAAAGAAAAATTAACATATATGTTAGTAGTTTTTTTCAAGTCAAAAGTGTAAAAAATGTTATGATCATTTAGAATTTATTTATGAGCATGGGAGATCTATTGAATGAGGAGAAGAAAAAGTGGTGGAGACATGGTCTTGATTGGTTGGTGGCTTGATGAAAAAGCTAATTGTGTAAGTAGATTCCACCTCAATTTCATTAGAATCTATTTTGTACATTTTGAGAAAATTCATTTTAATACTACAAGAAAAATAGTCTCCAAACCAAGATGAAAATGAACTAATATGTAATCGTTATTTTTATTGGTTAGGATGTCTTGATTCGGACAATAATCAATACAACTATGTTGATTTTTTTTGTGATGTAGTCAAATTTGTATTATTCATAAAACCAACACATAGAGTGCCACTTAAGCAAAAGAAAATCCATGCAAGCAAAGTTGCCATGTCAGCACATCCACCATGTAACTAGGACTATAAAATTTAATTAAAACTAAATTTGAGAAAATTTAATACTAAACTTATAATAGTACCATACTTTACTAGCAACTTCGGTACAAATTAATTATTAAATTTTTTACCTTATTTTAAAAATAATTACAAGGCTTCATTGCTGAAATGTTGTAAAATAGAATTAAATAAGTGCTGAAACTTTAGAAACTCAATAGTGTGTGCAAAAATAAAGTAGACCATACTGTTGTCCATACCAACTTGTCAAAAAGTTTCAATCATAACTTTAGTAATCATTGACAACATCTACTATCAATAACTTGGTATAGACCAAGAGAGACTCATTGAAGTTAAAAATAAATCAATAATAGTGGGCAATGTGTTGGCACAACACAATTCCAAGAATCCAAATTAGAAGCAACTCATGAAGCCCACAAACATGCAAGCCAGCACATGAACAACAACTTGATCCAAAAATAGTGAATTCGCATACCAATATAACAATGCACTTGGATCTCCATCTTCATCCCTCTCTTTGGAACCAAGCTCTTGAGTTTGGTTCACCTCTGTGCTACTTACAAGTGTGGCAAGGTAGCTTGAAGGAAATGGCATGGAGCTAGAAAGATTTTCGTAAGTCTTCACCCTCATTGATTATTTTTGTTGATGCAGTTCCTTCTTTGTGCTATCTTTACTGATGACGTTTTTGTTGATGCAGGTACTTTGTTGATTGTTAGATGTGGTCAAGAAATTGAAGCTTCAGAATAGAAGGCTTTTTTGTCAAAGAAGTTGTACCTGCACTTGCTTTAAAAGGTATTGTAATGCAAGAAGAAGAAGATTAGCTTCATCACTATTCTCAGAGCAGTAAAGAGCGACAGATTTGAAGTATGTTGATGTTGCAAGGTGTGAGTGTTTATTTACCCACCCATGGTAAACAACTTCCACAATAGGTTCTTTTTATTTTGTCTTAATTTTATTTACTAACGGGTGTCTAAGCATTGTTCATTGAGCCTTCCAAGCAATGGACTCTTTCCTAAATCCTAAGTTCAAAAAAATCATTGGAAACAAACATATTCACAAAGATTAGTCCTAAACAACATATAATTTTTCTACTAAATTTGTATTAATTGACCTACTTTGAAAATTAATATAATTTAGATTATTTAGTAACTCACCTCATATTGGAAGTTATTTTTCTCGTTGTTGTATAAATCATCGAGTTCTCCTTCATTTGCCATTTTTTGCTCACAACATGAAGAGTGAATTTTAATTACAAGTTGGCAGATTATAGCTATTGGTGATTTTTTTCTATCCCTTCTCACTATTTAACTCACTTATTCTATTCTACAAGTTGACTTGGAAGGATATGATTTTTGATAAGATTTTCACTAATTCAAGGCAACTTTCTAATCTATCCTATTTTCGATGGTTCTAATCGCTTCTCTAAGATTTCTATCTAATTTCTATCTAATTTCTATCTAAACTCAAGCTTTTGTACTCCTTCATTCTATCATTCAACTTTGAGTTTGTGACCTCTAATCTTTTTGTGCAATTGCTACAACTTCTAAAAGAGAAAGAGTGGTGAGATTAGTGTTAGTTGCTACTTCTTTCTAAACTATGCTGATTTTTTTCTCTCAACCTATTCCTATGTCTCACTATTCTAATTCTACTTTAACTTATTTTGTTTTATTTTGTTTTCCTTTGTCTTTGTTCTATTCACTTCTTTTTCCTTCCCTCTTCTATTTTCCCTATGTCTATTCTACCTTAGTTCCTAAAAAAACATAAAAAAACATAAGAAAAATTTGAAAAGAACCTCAAATTTCTTGAAAGGGGAGGGGATTAATTCCTCCCCTGGCCCCTACCCTAGCCTACAGCCCAGCAGACAAGCCTGGCTAGGTAGGGCTCCTTGCCTGGCCGGGGGCTCCCACTGCCGGGGCTCCCCTTTACAGCCGGGGGCTGGCCGGAGGGTCTTGCCAAGGGGCTTCCCACAGGTCGGGGGCTCCCCAAGCGACTGGGCTCCTAGCAGAAGCTCTAGAGCTGACGGGCTCTGCTCCAACGCCTAACTGGGGCTCCTATTTCTCTTTTGTTTTGCTTTATTTTTTATTTTATTTTATTTTATTTTATTTTTGTTTGTTGTTGTTGTTGTTTTTTTTTTTTTTTTTTTCCTTTTTTTAGATGTAAATTCCAGGGTTTATTCCTTAGGATTTTAACAATCTACTGCTCTCTCACAAGATATTCATAACATATAAGCATGTTTGGTTGATTTGTTATAAATATAGATATAGTTTTGTTGTTTTTTTTAAAAAAAACTCCCTCTTTTTTTTTTTTTAAAAAGATGAGTTTTTATCTCATTATTCTGAGGTCATGAGACCATGATAAGCTCCATCTGTACTTCTCACCTTCACAGGATTAGCCGTAATTAAATCAATCAATTCATAAATTAATTACCAAATTCTGACAAGCTGGCAAGAAGTTGTAGAATTCCCAGGGTTCTCTAACTTTACTTTGAATAATCTCCTTAAAAAAGGATTTGATGGCACTTCAGGCCATGTGCCTTAATTTGCCATGTTCAAAGATGAATACTAGCAATTAAAAGTTGGTAAACCACTACATGTTGGAGTTCGCCATGACTCCACTTTGGCATACTGCCTTGTCTATTTCAGATTGTGCTAAAAACACTAGCTACTAAAATAAGCTCTATTTTTTGTTCGTAGTCACAAGGCGAGATAAGTGTTTTGCTATCTTGAGGGATTGCATAACTAATTCGGATAGTAGCTTACAGTCATGGTACTCGGATCCCAAAACAACGACCAACAGGTGTTACATTGCTCTATTGTTCTGTAGTATTTTGTTTCCATTTCTTTTAAATTTGAAATTGCTTTGATTTTCTAAGGTTGGATTGAATATCTCTCCAGGTGATTTTACAATAACAAGTAGTGGTAACTTGTAGACACCTCGTACACATCATATGGTACACTAACAGTTTGCTGTTTGACATGGGTACAAGTGAGGGTTATCACCTCTTGGAGATTTTTTCAAAAATTTCAAGCTATGGTTATGGCGCATGATGCGTTTATGTTTCACCAATTTACTTTGCCTAGACTTTCACAGGAAGAAATTATGTTTTTTTTGGTGTCGGGCGTTGACATGCTCCTGTCTAAGGCTTGGACACTTTATGTCCAACTTGGTGTCGACATGTCTTCTTGTACATCTCTACGTCTACTAGGAGTTGAAGTGGATGTTGGAGATGAAAAAGGGAAATTCGCGTGAAAAAACATGGTGGTGTTGCTATTTGCATCCACTTTGACGTTGAGATGGTGCCTGACATCATCATGTTCAAATGGTTGTCTGAAAAAACAATATTTGACACGTCAGCAGTGGGGACCCACTTTGACCATGGGTCATTTTCATTTACATTATTATATTTTTAAATAACAATGCTGCCCGCTTGAAAAAAAGAGTTGGGCAGCATTTTTTGGGCAGGGTATGTTAAAAAGTGATGACGTGGTAGATGACGTGGTAGATGACGTGGCAGATGACGTGGCAAACAATATGATGACTTGGCAGACACTGCCACGTCAACAAATTCTTAGTTCAACCATTCTGATGGCCTTCTCTGGAATGCCATGAGCAACTTCAAGACGTCCCAAAAGACATCCACATAGACGTTTAATGTTGTAAATGATGTCTCAGAGGACTTATTGGCATTGAGGGTGATCTTCCTATTAATATTCGGGTGTTTACATTGAGGCACATGAGACAAGAGGATGTTGATGAGATTAGGATAAGGCAATACGAACATTCCCTAAGACATTCAATGGGGCATGGTAGTCTTCATTGTCTTGCACATGTGCACTTCAACATAAGGTATGTTTGTTTGAGATGACGTGCATTGAATTCACAAGAATTTAGCTTATGCAGTGTTTAAAGCATGAAACTTTACTATGATGTTTAGGGTGTTCACCATGGAAGATGATTTCCAACTATAAATTTCCATAGGGAAAGGTTCATGAGTGCTCTTAATAGTCTAATACAAAAGTTATAAGAACAAGTGGCATGGAGGAGCATGATGATGTGGGAAACTACAAAGACGTGCATTGCGTAGAGGGTTCACATGAGGCACCTTCAATGCAAATTGGCAATGTCATATGAATGTTTTGGGAGCATTGAAACATGCATTAAAATATGTAGTAAGACATACATATCGTCTACGGTATTCTCATGATGTTTGCACAGACGTCTATGTGTTAGACGACCCCATGCTACATGTACCAGGGACAATGTCAATCAAGCTTCATCGTCGGACACAACATTGTTTCCAAGGATGTCTCTAATGTCTTCTTCGACATCCATGGGATGTCTAATAGGGTCTGATTCAGCTGCCATTGGCTGCAAGCCAGCAAAGTCACCATCATTTCGCAATTGCAGAATGTCTGGAGTGTCTTCATCAAAGTGGATTGCTCCACGTCTTCCTCTAACAACAGTTCGGCACACCACTTTCCACCCTCGTCGATGCCGATCATCTGAGAAAAACACTTGTTGGCAATGAAGTGGAAAGGCAAATGAATCAGCATGGACCTGCCCGTCCATGTTATTGAAGTTTGCCACACTAAAGCCGTATCGGTCCCATTCAATACTTGGAAAACGAGCGTCTTGAGCCCCACACACCCAATCGCAAAGCAGGATGGTAACACAATGATTTCGGTAATCTAAAACCAATATTTCCTCAATGTATCCTACATACTCTTGTGAAACTTCACGAGGCCTCCTGTTCAAAAGACCCCAACGACATTGCCGGCGAAAAGATGCGACAACACATGAATCTTGTGTAACAAGACCACCTTCCGCACTACGGACGCTCAGATGCATACCATGACAATACATTTGACGATGTGATGTTGCATTTCGTTGAGGGGGTTGTGAGTACTGCAACACATCTTGCTGAACATGACGTCCAGAACGCTCTGCTTCTTTCACGGTAGATGTCAACCACTGCGTGAAAGGGGGGAAGTCACTCAATTCTTGAGGATACTTGACAGTTCTCCGAGGATGTGAACGCCTTGAACGCCGACGAAACTCTTTGCGTTGCTCCCATCTTTGACTCCTTGCCTCAATGTACTCCCTATTCATGGAATCAACCCTCTACATATTTTAAAAAGATCTCCAATATGAAGTGCAAAAAGTTGGCATATGTTTAGTGAGAAACACCCGCATTGAAACTAACGCCGTATCCAAGAGCATTGGTAATAAATTCCAATTACTAATATGCAAGACAATGATGAAAGGAATCTAGGATGCCCTAAAAGCATTCAGACATTAGACATTCCTCGACAATGCTAAGTATCTTGTCAAACACATGGATAGGACAGAGACAACATCACAATTGACACAAGAACATCATGATTGACTTTGTTCAACTTACTCGCGCCAAGACTCCAAGCGCGCGGCGTTGTCAATGACAAATGCATGTACCAACAAACGTAATTCATCTGACATGGGGCGCTTCTTTGGTGCCTTGCTCCGTATGACCTCATCATTCATGATGGGGTCTTCTTCTGCGTCCCATACCCGGTGCTGCGTTCCTCAAAAATCTTTCATGTACTCCGTGCAAAAGCCAAGAGTGTCTTCATTGTGATATCCTTCTACTATGCTGCCTTCTGGTCGGGCATACGTGCGGACATAATCTTTGAATGTCTTCATGTACCGTTCTATAGGATACATCCATCTGCAATGCACTGGTCCACATACAAATAATTGTTGCACAAGGTGTACTGGAAGATGTGTCATGATGTTCAAAAAAGTTGTTGGAAACTCCTTTTCCAACAAGCATATTGCCATGATCACATCATCCATGACGTCATCTTTGTCTGCCTCTCTGATTTCTTTTTCACATAGTCGTTGGAAGATTCTACTAATTTTTATAATAGCCAGTCTCACGTTCTCGTCCAAGATGTTTCGGACTGCCACCGGTAAAATCTACATGCAACATAAATTACTTCATTAAAGACATGTGGCCTATTATGTGACCTACATCAGCTAATTGAAGGCTTCCACTTCAACCATAGACGTCTAACAGGAAAGTTTTCACTGAAATGGACAAGCTCTATGTCTATTCAACTAGCGCAGTCAGACACAGTCTATCCACTTGAGTGTTGTAACAGACAACAACGCTTCCAACACAGTGTCTACTACAACAGTATCATGGACAAAGCATGCTCATCATGAGCCCACTGGTGGATTTTCTAGACGTTTGCATTGGTGGGTTGTGTAGACAGCATTCACTTATAACAACTACCATGGGATTGTGTGGCTCACTTGTTGCATAAGCACGTGGTAGTCATGTGTCTTCATGTACTGAAGTCTTCCATCTTGGAATCGTTTGTGAATGGACCCCACGTAGTTTGTTGGGGTGTGAATTTTGCATATAATGTCCATGAATTCCGTTCGCTCTTCTGGGGTCATGATGTAAGGCACATGGGGCATGTAAAAATCATCTTGTCGACGACGTGGATCTTGTAGCCAAATTTCTTCGCGAATCCCCAACTCTTGTGCATCAACTCGACTTCCAGGGCTGTCGTTCATAGCAAGAAGCGTCTTCACTATATTCTCGCACAAATTCTTCTCACAGTGCATGACGTCCAAAATGTGCCGTTCCAGAAGATGCTGTAGAAGTGGACATCTTCATTGTTAGACACAGAGTACAACTGTGCACACCTACGGCGTCTACAACATCGGAATTTACATCACAAGTGCATCACCGTACAACCTAAGTTATAGAAGCTATAAAATGCTCACCTAAAAGTAGTCAAGTTCGTATAAAGCAGAAAGCCTTTTCACCCCAGTAAAACGAACCGGGTCGTCTGGTCCATCTTCTTTCCCACCCAAATCCAGATATGATTGCCGCAATGCAGCATATCGGACGACGTTTGAACCGGTCATTCGAGCTGGTCTACCACGATGCTCTGTGCAACCATTGAACCGAAGATTCCGACGGTATGGATGATTACGACGTAAATACCTGCATATGCCACCATAAATAATCTTGAACCCTCTTACACTTTGATCTGCGCAGACATCACCCGTCCGCGCCATTCTAGAATCTGTCTGAGGTCCACAATCTGGACATCCTCTATAACCCTTGCAACAAAGACCAGAGATGAGGCCGTACGCTAGAAAATCAGATATAGTCCACAACAACAACCCCCGCATGATGAACTGCCTTGAACCTGCAGGTTTAGAGAAATCTTGCGCTGCAACCCCTTGCCAAAGGGCATGTAGCTCCCGAAGTAGTGGTCGCAAAAACACATCCAAGTTCTTCGAAGTTGGGGAATGTTTCCCTGAAATGAGAATGCTTAATGAAATAAAGAACTTCTTAGTTACAAACCATGGCTCAAAGTTATAAATCAATATGAGCACGGGCCATGTAGACCAAGTGGTGTTGCTCAATTTGAAAGGGTTCACGCCATCCAATGCCAATGCCAGACTTAAATTCTTGTCTTCAGCACCAAAGTTGGCAAAGACAATGTCTGAATTGACATGCTTCCAAGCGGGGCTATCCACCACTGAACACATGATGCCATCTTCACTGACATGCTTCGTCCAACCGGTCAACATCTGGGCCAACTCTGAAGATCGAAATATGCGTCTCAACCTTGGAATCAAGGGAAAATGCTGAATTACTCTCGCTGGTATGGAATTTGAGCCCTCCAACCATCGTGATTTAGTGCACTTAGGACAAGTGCTCAGCTCTGCATGCTTCGCCTCATATAGCACACATCCACTTGGGCAAGCGTGGATGTTGTTGTACTCTAGGCCCAACTTCTTCATCATCTTCTTAGCCTCATAATGGCTACTTGGCATGTTATTGCCTTGTGGTAGCAAGTCCGATGACTAATACTGCAACAATTCATCCGCAAACTTGTTACTCACATGAAAGACTGCACACATATTCATGATGATGATGGTGGCTGAGAGAATACTACATGTTGCATCCAAGTACACTGGGGTGGTGGCGTGCTCGTACAGACGTTCCATATTATCCACTCTATCATCTTCTTC
Source organism: Straminergon stramineum (assembly GCA_963920665.1). Taxonomy (NCBI): domain Eukaryota; kingdom Viridiplantae; phylum Streptophyta; class Bryopsida; order Hypnales; family Calliergonaceae; genus Straminergon; species Straminergon stramineum. Next base: position 31,607,972 of record OY987265.1, read on the forward strand.
ATCCGCCTCTATGGACTCAAGGATGGGCTCAGACGCCATGGTAGTTGCATGCAATGTGTCGCCACGATCAAAAGCCTCTAAGACTTGCCGTTCAACATCATGTCCAACATCCATTGCATTGTCTTGGTCATGTGGTACGAAGCCAACATTGTGATCCTCCATTTCATTGTCTTGGATGTTGTCTGCAACGCCAATGTTGTTGCCTTCAATATCTGCGTCATTGTCAATGACATCGTCACCATAAGCTTGGTCTTCTACCCAAATGCCATTATGAGGATAACCATCTGGAGGGTCCCCTTCGACCATCGACTTCATAAGGAAGTCATCTCAACCCCTCTCACAAAGATGTTTTCTAATAGTGTCTATGGCACGGCGTGGCCCTCCATGATAGGTCCGGCAAGGGCAACGATAATTCTGCAAATCCATCTCCGTTGCCACCCTCAACTCTGTTTGAAGGATGAGGTCTGACACGGGAATGTGGTGGAGAACTTGACCATCATGGTTGATTCTAATTCGGGCCCCTCGTAGCGGGGCTTCACACACCATGGTTGTATATGCTTCTTTAGCTTCACATAGGGCTAAGAGCCTTGGAAGAAAGTTGAAGAAGCCCTCCTACTGCAACAAGATGCAATGACACACATGCAACACGTTAAGACTTTGGTTTTGCACAAAACCATCACAAAACTGAACATTGGAAGTGGCAAACTGCTGTACACATAGCTGCCGGAAGCCTGCCATAGTTGACTTCACAATGCTATCATGGACACTGTAAAAGACGTACTATGTCCAGAAACAAGGAAAAAACATCTTCATAGACATGAAGGACAAACGGGATGTGGTCTACCAAAGCAATTTTCTATATTCTAGAAAGTCAAAGTAGACTTCTTTTTCGACACATGATCCTTGTTCTAAACATGCCAGCATGTGCATCCATGATACTACTACTTCCCAAATGAAGACCCTAAACAAGCACATTCATTTCACTCATTATATTGTAAGCCAAATACAAAGACTACCTCCTCTGACACTGTACTAGATGTACATCATACTTGAAATTGCACACATACATGTCATGAATTGTACAGTACGAAATACCAAATATCCGGGATAAATGCCATATCATATCACTTTAAAAACATAGTGTCCGAATGGACAAGTCTAATTCTATTAACCATCTTGAAATTGATACAGTTTGTCCAAATCGACAAGGAATTATCTAGAAAAAGTCAATTTTGACATTGAAAACTATCATCAACGTCAGACTAGACATTACTCTATGTAATGATGACTTGCACCTATGAAACCTAGAGCTTCAATTCATGCTGACTATGTGGTTCTCTTCCCATTCCTTCAGATATTGATTGCCAACTTTTGTTGCTATTGCTAGTCTAGGGAAGAGAAGGATCTCTTCTTCACTAGAGGCAACTAAAAAGTCCCGTGACGTGTGTCGTTTAGCAGACCAATGAAGCATTATAGAATAGACGGAGTTTGTGGGACTATTTTCCATTTCTGTGCAGCACAAAAAACATAGCTGTTAACATATTTGTGGGTATAAGATATATAGATCCCCTAGCACTTCTGGATGTCCACTACTTTCATGTACTTAAGGTCATTCAATTCTAAAAGCACAAGCAAATTAACATAGACCCCCTTCTCTTGATGGAAATTGATGATGTCATGGAAGAAATAAGGGTGAGCTTAAGACTCTTCATTCTAGTCATGAATGAAAAAACAAAATAGAACCACCATCTTTAATTCCCCTAAGGAAAAAAATAGCAATGACCAATGTCCACATTGCTAGGACACAATTTAGTAATGAGGTCTGCATCGACGGGAACATGTCTAAAATGACCCTAAACTGACCCAAGAGGTTGTAAGTAACATGTCTTAATTGACAGAGAGTGTCTAAATTGATCATGTTCATTTCAATAGAAAATATGGAAGCATCTCCAGCGCTGTAAATGCTTTCAATTTCCTAATGCCCCTCTAGGAAAAAATTTGTAGGCCCTTAAAGCCCACTTAGAAAAGAAATGGAGACATCTTCTGCACCCAAATCCAAAAAAATATGAAAACATGTGTAGGCCTCCAAGCATTCAATAACCCCAAAAGGAGGAACATCCATCCCACTAAAGAAAACAAACATGAGCACATTTGTAGTATCCCAAATCCGTCTTAGGAAATAACAAAAGAAGATAAAAGGGTCCAAATTCATAGGTCCACATACACTAATTATGTCCACATTCAAAAACAAATGTCTAAAATGACAAAGAATGGACCAAAAATGTCCGAACTAACACATCTCAGATTGATTGAAAGTGTCCAAATTGACAATGTTCATTTGAACTAAAAATATGGAAACATGCGTAACATCTGAAATGTCTCTATTGTTTTCAAGTAATCTCATGAAAAAAATTTGCAAGCCTCCAAGCCTCCTATTAAAAACTCAAATGTGCAAACATGTGTAGGCCTCCAAGCATCCTCATAAAATCAAAAAAAATGTGCAAACATGTGTAGGCCTCCAAGCATCCTCATAAAATAAAATAAAATATGCAAACATGTATAGGCCTCCAAGCATCCTCATAAAATAAAAAAAAATGTGCAAACATGTGTAGGCCTCCAAGCATCCTCATAAAATAAATAAAAATATGCAAACATGTGTAGGCCTCCAAGCATCCTCATAAAATAAAAAAAAATATGCAAACATGTGTAGGCCTCCAAGCATCCTCATAAAAAAAATATGGAAACATGGGCTGGCCTCCAAGATTTTAAAATTATATTATACTACTGTTGTTGTCATCTATTTTGACAAAAATGGTTTAAAAAGGCGTGCCACCTAGGGCTCTTAGATGTCTTACAAGACATTGGAATGGACGTTATGATGTTGTATACAACATCGTGATGCCACAGATCTTCATTCTAGTGACAGTCAACAATCGTGACTACGGAAACCTAAAAAGGTGGACGCCTGTTTTTGCTTGTCGCGTGGAACCCTAAGCCATCTTCTACAGACTGTTCAGAACTTTAGCTTCGGAATTGAGAGCAATTTTTTGAGTGCAACATGACACTTCACTCAGGTGCGCATAGTTGTCTTCCGTTTCCAAGTGGAGAAGGAGCTTTAGTAGTAGGAGATCATGATCTTGACAGGGATAGTGCAGGTCTCAGCATTTTCAAGAACTTTTTGGAGGGGGTTGTGGCCACATCACTCACCTCAACAATGGAGGCAACTGAGGCGCCCACTGCATCCACCCAAAAACTCCGTAGAAGTAGCTGCCTACACAATCCAAGTGAGTTGGTCAATGAAATTGCAACACCACTGCAACGAATTCCAAAGAAGAAGAAGGTAACAAACTCTCTTTACCACACACCTTCATTGTTTGGACACTATGGTGTCGGGGTTTTCGTGAGAGGGTGATTAAAAGAGGTAGGGTGTGTCAAGAGAGGTAGAGAGTGTGTCAAGAGAGGTAGAGAGTGTGTCAAGAGAGGTAGAGAGTGTGTCAAGAGAGGTAGAGAGGGAGAGGGTGAGGGTTTGGCTCCCCTCACCTGCACAGTGCCGCCTGCTCCCAGCGCGGTCTGCCGGTGCCCCTCCTCCCTATGCGCGCGGTCCGCCTCTCC